>JAJHUQ010000035.1:8660000-8702500 GCA_035773235.1 Eospalax fontanierii | reverse complement strand
CAAACCCTCACCCTAAACCAAACCCTAACCCTAACACTAACCCTAACCCTAACCTTAACCCTAACCCTAACTCAAAACCTAACCCTTACCCAAACCCTAAACCTAAACCTAACCCTAACCCTAATCCTAACACTAACCCTAACCCAAAAACTAACCCTAACTCGAGCCCTAACCCAAACCCTAATCCTCAACCTAACGCTAACCCAAACCCTAAACCTAACCCTATTCCTAACCCTAACCCTAAACCTAACCTTAACCCAAACCCTAACCCAAAACCTAACCCTAACCCTAACTCAAACTCTAACTCTAACTCGAACCCTAACCCTAACCCAAACATTAACCCAAACCCTAACAATAACCCTAATCCTATTCCTAACCCTAACCCTAACCCTAACCCTAACCCTAACCCTATTCCTAACCCTAACCCTAAAACCTAAGCCTAACCAATACCCTAAACATAACCTTCACGCTAACCCTAACCGTAACCCAAACCCTAACCCTAAACCTAACCAAAAACCTAAACCTAACCCTAACCCAAACCCTAACCCTAACCCTATTCCTAACATTAAACCTAAACCTAAACTTAACCCTAATCCTAACCCTAACCCTAACCCTAACACAAACCCATCCCCGAACCCTAATCCTAATTCTAACCCGAACCCAAACCATAACCCTAACCCTAACCCTAACCCTAACCCTAAACATAACTTTAACCCTAACCCTAACCCAAACACTAACTCTAACCCTAAACCTAACCCTAATCCTAATCCTAACCCTATCCCTAACCCTAACACTAACCCTAACCCAAAACCACACAGCAATCACAAACCTAACTCAAACCCTAACCTTAAACCTAACCCAAACCCAAAGCCTAACCCTAAACTTAACCCTAAACCAAACCCTAAACCTAACCCTAAACCTAACCCTAACCCAAACCCTAACCCTAACACTAACCGAACCCTAACTCAAACCCTAACCATAACCCTAACCCTAACCCTAACCCAAACCCTAACCCTAACACTAACCCTAACCCTAACACTAACCCCAATCCTAACCCTAACCCTAACCCAAACCAAAACCCTAACCCTAACTCTAACTCTAATCCTAAACCTAACCCTAATCCTAACCCTAAACCTAACACTAATCCTAACCCTAACCCTAACCCTAACACAAACCCAACCCGTAACCCTAACCCTAAAACTAATCCTAATTCTAACCCGAACCCAAACCATAACCCTTACCCTAAACTTAACCCAAAACCTAAACCTAACACTAACCCTAACCCTAAACCAAACCCTAACTCTAACCCTAAACCTAACCCTAATCCTAATCCTAACCCTATCCCTAACCCTAACACTAAGCTAACCCAAAACCACACCGTAACCACAAACCTAACTCAAACCCTAACCTTAAACGTAACCCAAACCCAAACCCTAACCTTAACCCTAAACCAAACCCTAAACCTAAACCGTAACCCTAACCCTAACCCTACCCCTATTCCTAACCTTAACCGTAACCCTAACATTAACCCAAACCCTAACCCTAAACCTAACCCTAACCCAAACCCTAATCAAACCCTAACCCTAACCCAAACACTAACCCTAACACTAACCCTAACCGTAATCCTAAACCTAACCCTAACCTTAACCCAAAAAGTAAACCTAACCCTAAACCTAACCCTAACCCAAAAGCTAACCTTAACCCTAATCCTAATCCTAACCCTAACCCTAATCCTAAACCTAACTCTAACCCTAACCCAAACCCTAACCCTAACACTAACCCTAACCCTAACCCTAACCCTAAACATAACATTAACCCTAACCCTAACCCAAACACTAACTCTAACCCTAAACCTAACCCTAACCCTAATCCTAACCCTATCCCTAACCCTAACACTAACCCTAACCCAAAACCACACCGTAACCACAAACCTAACTCAAACCCTAACTTTAAACCTAACCCAAACCCAAAGCCTAACCCTAACCTTAACCCTAAACCAAACCCTAAACCTAACCCTAAACCTAACCCTAACCCAAACCCTAACCCTAACACTAACCGAACCCTAACTCAAACCCTAACCATAACCCTAACCCTAACCCTAACCCAAACCCTAACCCTAACACTAACCCTAACCCTAACACTAACCCAAATCCTAACCCTAAACCTAACCCAAACCAAGACCCTAACCCTAACTCTAACTCTAATCCTAAACCTAACCCTAATCCTAACCCTAACCCTAACACTAATCCTAACCCTAACCCTAACCCTAACACAAACCCAACCCGTAAGCCTAACCCTAAAACTAATCTTAATTCTAACCCGAACCCAAACCATAACCCTAACCCTAAACTTAACCCAAAACCTAAACCTAACACTAACCCTAACCCTAAACCAAACCCTAACTCTAACCCTAAACCTAACCCTAATCCTAATCCAAACCCAATCGCTAACCCTAACACTAACCCTAACCCAAAACCACACCGTAACCACAAACCTAACTCAAACCCTAACCTTAAACCTAACCCAAACCCAAACCCTAACCTTAACACTAAACCAAACCCTAAAGCTAAACCGTAACCCTAACCCTAACCCTAACCCTATTCCTAACCCTAACCCTAACCCTAACATTAACCCAAACCCTAACCCTAAACCTAACCCAAACCCAAACCCTAATCAAACCCTAACCCTAACCCAAACACTAACCCTAACACTAACCGTAACCGTAATTCTAAACCTAACCCTAACCTTAACCCAAAAAGGAAACCTAACCCTAAACCTAACCCTAACCCAAAAGCTAACCTTAACCCAAATCCTAATCCTAACCCTAACCCTAATCCTAAACCTAACTCAAACCCTAACCCAAACCCTAACCCTAACCCTAACCCTAACCCTAAGCCTAACCCTAACCCTAAACATAACATTAACCCTAACCCTAACCCAAACACTAACTCTAAACCTAAACCTAACCCTAACCCTAATCCTAACCCTATCCCTAACCCTAACACTAACCCTAACCCAAAACCACACCGTAACCACAAACCTAACTCAAACCCTAACTTTAAACCTAACCCAAACCCAAAGCCTAACCCTAACCTCAACCCTAAACCAAACCCTAAACCGAACCCTAAACCTAACCCTAACCCAAACCCTAACCCTAACACTAACCGAACCCTAACTCAAACCCTAACCATAACCATAACCCTAACCCTAACCCTAACCCTAACCCAAACCCAAACCCTAACCCTAACACTAACCGAACCCTAACTCAAACCCTAACCATAACACTAACCCTAACCCTAAACCTAACCCTAACCCAAACCCTAACCCTAACACAAACCCAACCTCTAACACTAACCCTAACCCTAACCCTAAATCAAACCCTAACCCTAAACCTTACCCTAACACAAACTCTAGCCGAAACCCCAACCCTAACCCTAAGCCTAACACTAACCCAAACCCTAACCCAAATCCTAACCCTAATCCTAACCCTAACCATAACCCTAACCATAACCCTAACTCAAACACTAACCCTAACCCTAACAAAAACCCTAACCCTAAACCTAACCCTAACCCTTATCCTAACCCTAAACCTAACCCAAAAAATAACCCTAACCCTAAACCAAACCCTAACCCTAACCCTAACCCTAACCCTAACCCAAACCCTAACCCTTACCCAAACCCTAAACCTAAACCTAACCCTAACCCGAATCCTAACCCTAACCCTAACCCAAAAACTAACCCTAACCCAAACCCTAACCCTAACCCTATTCCTAATCCTAACCCTAAAGCTAAGCTTAACCCAAACCCTAACCCAAACCCTAACCCTAAACTTAACCCTAAGTCAAACTCTAACCCTAATTCGAAGCCTAACCCTAACCCAAACACTAACCAAACCCTAACAATAACCCTAACCCTAACCCTATTCCTAACACTAACCCTAACCCTAACCCTAACGCTAAACCTATTCCTAACCCTAACCCTAAATCCTAACCCTAACCAATACCCTAAACAAAACCTTCACGCTAACCCTAACCCTAACCCAAACCCTAACCCTAACCCTAAACCTAACCAAAAACCCAAACCTAACCCCAACCCTAACCCTAACCCAAACCCTAACCCTAACACTAACCCTAACCCTAACACTAACCCAAATCCTAACCCTAACATTAACCCAAACCAAAACCCTAAACTTAACTCTAATCCTAACCCTAACCCTAATCAAAACACTAACATTAAACCTAACCCTAACCCTATCCCAAAACCTAAACCTAACCCTAAACCTAACCCTAACCCTAACACTAATCCTAACACTAACCCTAACCCTAACCCTAACACAAACCCAACCCCTAACCCTAACCCTAACCCTAACCCAAACCCTAAGCCTAAACCTAACACTAACTCAAACCCTAACCCTAACCCTAACCCTAAACCTAACCCTAACCCAAACCCTCACCCTAACACTAACCGAACCATAACTCAAACCCTAACCATAACCCTAACCCTAACCCTAACCCTAACCCAAACCCTAACCCTAACACTAACCCTAACCCTAACACTAACCCAAAACCTTACCCTAACCCTAACCCAAAACAAAACCCTAACCCTAACTCTAACTCTAATCCTAAACCTAACCCTAACACTAATCCTAACCCTAACCCTAACCCTAACACAAACCCAACCCGTAACCCTAACCCTAAAACTAATCCTAATTCTAACCCGAACCCAAACCATAACCCTAACCCTAAACTTAACCCAAAACCTAAACCTAACACTAACCCTAACCCTAAACCAAATCCTAACTCTAACCCTAAACCTAACCCTAATCCTAATCCTAACCCTATCCCTAACCCTAACACTAACCCTAACCCAAAACCACACCGTAACCACAAACCTAACTCAAACCCTAACCTTAAACCTAACCCAAACCCAAACCCTAACCTTAACCCTAAACCAAACCCTAAACCTAAACCGTAACCCTAACCCTAACCCTAACCCTATTCCTAACGTTAACCCAAACCCTAACATTAACCCAAACCCTAACCCTAAACCTAACCCTAACCCAAACCCTAATCAAACCCTAACCCTAACCCAAACACTAACCCTAACACTAACCCTAACCGTAATTCTAAACCTAACCCTAACCTTAACCCAAAAAGGAAACCTAACCCTAAACCTAACCCTAACCCAAAAGCTAACCTTAACCCAAATCCTAATCCTAACCCTAACCCTAATCCTAAACCTAACTCAAACCCTAACCCAAACCCTAACCCTAACCCTAACCCTAACCCTAACCCTAACCCTAACCCCAAACATAACATTAACCCTAACCCTAACCCAAACACTAACTCTAAACCTAAACCTAACCCTAACCCTAATCCTAACCCTATCCCTAACCCTAACACTAACCCTAACCCAAAACCACACCGTAACCACAAACCTAACTCAAACCCTAACTTTAAACCTAACCCAAACCCAAAGCCTAACCCTAACCTCAACCCTAAACCAAACCCTAAACCGAACCCTAAACCTAACCCTAACCCAAACCCTAACCCTAACACTAACCGAACCCTAACTCAAACCCTAACCATAACCATAACCCTAACCCTAACCCTAACCCTAACCCAAACCCAAACCCTAACCCTAACACTAACCGAACCCTAACTCAAACCCTAACCATAACACTAACCCTAACCCTAAACCTAACCCTAACCCAAACCCTAACCCTAACACAAACCCAACCTCTAACACTAACCCTAACCCTAACCCTAACTCAAACCCTAACCCTAAACCTTACCCTAACTCAAACTCTAACCGTAACCCTAACCCTAACCCTAACCCTAACACTAACCCAAACCCTAACCCAAATCCTAACCCTAATCCTAACCCTAACCATAACCCTAACCATAACCCTAACTCAAACACTAACCCTAACCCTAACAAAAACCCTAACCCTAAACCTAACCCTAACCCTTATCCTAACCCTAAACCTAACCCAAAAAATAACCCTAACCCTAAACCAAACCCTAACCCTAACCCTAACCCTAACCCTAACCCAAACCCTAACCCTTACCCAAACCCTAAACCTAAACCTAACCCTAAACCGAATCCTAACCCTAACCCTAACCCAAAAACTAACCCTAACCCAAACCCTAACCCTAACCCTATTCCTAATCCTAACCCTAAAGCTAAGCTTAACCCAAACCCTAACCCAAACCCTAACCCTAAACTTAACCCTAAGTCAAACTCTAACCCTAATTCGAAGCCTAACCCTAACCCAAACACTAACCAAACCCTAACAATAACCCTAACCCTAACCCTATTCCTCACCCTAACCCCAACCCTAACCCTAACCCTAAACCTATTCCTAACCCTAACCCTAAATCCTAACCCTAACCAATACCCTAAACAAAACCTTCACGCTAACCCTAACCCTAACCCAAACCCTAACCCTAACCCTAAACCTAACCAAAAACCTAAACCTAACCCTAACCCCAACCCTAACCCAAACCCTAACCCTAACACTAACCCTAACCCTAACACTAACCCAAATCCTAACCCTAACATTAACCCAAACCAAAACCCTAAACTTAACTCTAATCCTAACCCTAACCCTAATCAAAACCCTAACATTAAACCTAACCCTAACCCTATCCCAAAACCTAAACCTAACCCTAAACCTAACCCTAACCCTAACACTAATCCTAACACTAACCCTAACCCTAACCCTAACACAAACCCAACCCCTAACCCTAACCCTAACCCTAACCCAAACCCTAAGCCTAAACCTAACACTAACTCAAACCCTAACACTAACCCTAACCATAACCCAAACCCTAACCCTAAATCTAACCCTAACCCTAATCATAACGCTAACCCTAACCCAAAAACTAACCCTAACAATAACCCAAACCTTAACCCTAACCCTAACCCTAACCCTAAACCAAACCCTAACACTAACCCAAACCCTAACCCTAACCCTAACCAAACCAAAACCCTAACCCTAACTCTAATCCTAACCCTAACACAAACCCTAACCCTAACCCTAAACCTAACCAAAAACCTAAACCTAACCCTAACCCTAACCCTATCCCTAACTAACCCTAACCCAATCCCTAACCCTTACCCTATTCCTAACCCTAACCCTAAAGCTAACCTTAACCCAAACCCTAACCCAAACCCTAACCCTAAACCTAACCCTAACTCAAACTCTAACCCTAATTCGAACCCTAACCCTAACCCAAGCACTAACCAAACCCTAACAATAACCCTCACACTAACCCTATTCCTAACACTAACCCTAACCCTAACCCTAACCCTAACCCTAAACCTATTCCTAACCCTAACCCTAAACCCTAACCCTAACCAATACCCTAAAGAAAACCTTCACGCTAACCCTAACCCTAACCCAAACCCTAACTCTAACCCTAAACCTAACCAAAAACCTAAACCTAACCCTAACCCTAACCCTAACCCAAACCCTAACCCTAACACTAACCCTAACCCTAACACTAACCCAAATCCTAACCCTAACATTAACCCAAACCAAAACCCTAAACTTAACTCTAATCCTAACCCTAACCCTAATCAAAACCCTAACATTAAACCTAACCCTAACCCTAACCCAAAACCTAAACCTAACCCTAATCCTAAACCTAAACCTAACACTACAATAACCCTAACCGAACCCTAACTCAAACCCTAACCATAACCCTAACCCAAACCCTAACCCTAACCCTAACCCTAACCCTAACCCAAACCCTAACACTAACCCAAACCCTAACCCTAACCCTAAACCAAACCAAAACCCTAACCCTAACTCTAATCCTAACCCTAACCCTAACCCTAACCCTAACCCTAACCCAAACCCTAACTCAAACCCTAACCCTAACCCTAACGCAAACCCTAAACCTAAACCTAACCCTAACGCTAACCCTAACCCTAACCCTAACCCAAAACCTAACCCTAACCCAAACACTAACCTTAACACTAAGCCTAACCCTAACACTATCACTAACCCTAACCCTAACCCTAATCATAACCGAAACCCAAACCCTAACCCTAACCTTAACCCTAATGCTAAACCTAATCATAACTCAAACTCAAACCCTAAACCTAACCCTAACCCTAACCCTAACCATAACCCTAACCCTAACCCTAACTCAAACACTAACCCTAACCCTAACCCAAACCCTAACCCTAACCCTAACCCTAACCCTAACCCTAACTCAAACCCTAACCCTAAACCAAACCCTAACCCTAACACTAACCCTAACCCTAACCTTAACCCTAACCCTAACTCAAAACCTAACCCTTACCCAAACCCTAAACCTAAACCTAACCCTAACCCTAATCCTAACACTAACCCCAACCCAAAAACTAACCCTAACTCGAGGCCTAACCCAATGCCTAATCCTCACCCTAACGGTAACCCAAACCCTAAACCTAACCCTATTCCTAACCCTAACCCTAAGCCTAACCTTAACCCAAACCCTAACCCAAAGCCTAACCCTAACCCTAACTCAAACTCTAACTCTAACTCGAACCCTAACCCTAACCCAAACATTAACCCAAACCCTAACAATAACCCTAATCCTATTCCTAACCCTAACCCTAACCCTAACCCTAACCCTAACCCTATTCCTAACCCTAACCCTAAAACCTAAGCCTAACCAATACCCTAAACATAACCTTCACGCTAACCCTAACCCTAACCCAAACCCTAACCCTAAACCTAACCAAAAACCTAAACCTAACCCTAACCCAAACCCTAACCCAAACCCTATTCCTAACATTAAACCTAAACCTAAACTTAACCCTAATCCTAACCCTAACCCTAACCCTAACACAAACCCATCCCCGAACCCTAATCCTAATTCTAACCCGAACCCAAACCATAACCCTAACCCTAACCCTAACCCTAACCCTAAACATAACTTTAACCCTAACCCTAACCCAAACACTAACTCTAACCCTAAACCTAACCCTAATCCTAATCCTAACCCTATCCCTAACCCTAACACTAACCCTAACCCAAAACCACACCGCAATCACAAACCTAACTCAAACCCTAACCTTAAACCTAACCCAAACCCAAAGCCTAACCCTAAACTTAACCCTAAACCAAACCCTAAACCTAACCCTAAACCTAACCCTAACCCAAACCCTAACCCTAACACTAACCGAACCCTAACTCAAACCCTAACCATAACCCTAACCCTAACCCTAACCCAAACCCTAACCCTAACACTAACCCTAACCCTAACACTAACCCCAATCCTAACCCTAACCCTAACCCAAACCAAAACCCTAACCCTAACTCTAACTCTAATCCTAAACCTAACCCTAATCCTAACCCTAAACCTAACACTAATCCTAACCCTAACCCTAACCCTAACACAAACCCAACCCGTAATCCTAACCCTAAAACTAATCCTAATTCTAACCCGAACCCAAACCATAACCCTAACCCTAAACTTAACCCAAAACCTAAACCTAACACTAACCCTAACCCTAAACCAAACCCTAACTCTAACCCTAAACCTAACCCTAATCCTAATCCTAACCCTATCCCTAACCCTAACACTAAGCTAACCCAAAACCACACCGTAACCACAAACCTAACTCAAACCCTAACCTTAAACGTAACCCAAACCCAAACCCTAACCTTAACCCTAAACCAAACCCTAAACCTAAACCGTAACCCTAACCCTAACCCTAACCCTATTCCTAACCTTAACCGTAACCCTAACATTAACCCAAACCCTAACCCTAAACCTAACCCTAACCCAAACCCTAATCAAACCCTAACCCTAACCCAAACACTAACCCTAACACTAACCCTAACCGTAATCCTAAACCTAACCCTAACCTTAACCCAAAAAGTAAACCTAACCCTAAACCTAACCCTAACCCAAAAGCTAACCTTAACCCTAACACTAACCCTAACCCTAACCCTAACCCTAAACATAACATTAACCCTAACCCTAACCCAAACACTAACTCTAACCCTAAACCTAACCCTAACCCTAATCCTAACCCTATCCCTAACCCTAACACTAACCCTAACCCAAAACCACACCGTAACCACAAACCTTACTCAAACCCTAACTTTAAACCTAACCCAAACCCAAAGCCTAACCCTAACCTTAACCCTAAACCAAACCCTAAACCTAACCCTAAACCTAACCCTAACCCAAACCCTTACCCTAACACTAACCGAACCCTAACTCAAACCCTAACCATAACCCTAACCCTAACCCTAACCCAAACCCTAACCCTAACACTAACCCTAACCCTAACACTAACCCAAATCCTAACCCTAAACCTAACCCAAACCAAGACCCTAACCCTAACTCTAACTCTAATCCTAAACCTAACCCTAATCCTAACCCTAACCCTAACACTAATCCTAACCCTAACCCTAACCCTAACACAAACCCAACCCGTAAGCCTAACCCTAAAACTAATCTTAATTCTAACCCGAACCCAAACCATAACCCTAACCCTAAACTTAACCCAAAACCTAAACCTAACACTAACCCTAACCCTAAACCAAACCCTAACTCTAACCCTAAACCTAACCCTAATCCTAATCCAAACCCAATCGCTAACCCTAACACTAACCCTAACCCAAAACCACACCGTAACCACAAACCTAACTCAAACCCTAACCTTAAACCTAACCCAAACCCAAACCCTAACCTTAACACTAAACCAAACCCTAAAGCTAAACCGTAACCCTAACCCTAACCCTAACCCTATTCCTAACCCTAACCCTAACCCTAACATTAACCCAAACCCTAACCCTAAACCTAACCCTAACCCAAACCCTAATCAAACCCTAACCCTAACCCAAACACTAACCCTAACACTAACCCTAACCGTAATCCTAAACCTAACCCTAACCTTAACCCAAAAAGTAAACCTAACCCTAAACCTAACCCTAACCCAAAACCTAACCTTAACCCAAAACCTAATCCTAACCCTAACCCTAATCCTAAACCTAACCCTATTCCTAACCCTAACCCTAACCCTAATCCTAACCCTAACCCTAACCCTAACACAAACCCAAACTCTAACACTAACCGTAACCCTAACCCTAACCCTAACCCTAACCCTAACCCTAAACCTAACCAAAAACCTAAACCTAACCCTAACCCTAACCCTAACGCAAACCCTAACCCTAACACTAACCCTAACCCTAACACTAACCCAAATCCTAACCCTAACATTAACCCAAACCAAAACCCTAAACTTAACTCTAATCCTAACCCTAACCCTAATCAAAACCCTAACATTAAACCTAACCCTAACCCTAACACAAAACCTAAACCTAACCCTAATCCTAACCCTAACCCTAACACTAATCCTAACACTAACCCTAACCCTAACCCTAACACAAACCCAACCCCTAACCCTAACCCTAACCCTAACCCAAACCCTAAGCCTAAACCTAACCCTAACTCAAACCCTAACCCTAACCCTAACCCTAACCCAAACCCTAACCCTAAATCTAACCCTAACCCTAATCCTAACCCTAACCCTAACCCAAAAACTAACCCTAACAATAACCCAAACCCTAACCCTAACCCTAACCCTAACCCTAAACCAAACCCTAACACTAACCCAAACCCTAACCCTAACCCTAACCAAACCAAAACCCTAACCCTAACTCTAATCCTAACCCTAACACAAACCCTAACCCTAAACCTAAACCTAACCAAAAACCTAAACCTAACCCTAACCCTAACCCTAACCCAAACCCTAACACTAACCCTAACCCTAACACTAACCCAAATCCTAACCCTAACATTAACCCAAACCAAAACCCTAAACCTAACTCTAATCCTAACCCTAACCCTAATCAAAACCCTAACATTAAACCTAACCCTAACCCTAACACAAAACCTAAACCTAACCCTAATCCTAACCTTAACCCTAACACTAACCCTAACACTAACCCTAACCCTAACCCTAACAATAACCCTAAACCTAACCCTCACCTTAATCCTAACCCTATCCCTAACCCTAACCCAAATCCTAACCCTAACCCTAACCCTAACCATAACCCTAACCCTAACCCTAACTCAAACACTAACCCTAACCCTAACAAAAACCCTAACCCTAAACCTAACCCAAAAAATAACCCTAACCCTAAACCAAACCCTAACCCTAACCCTAACCCTAACCCTAACCCAAACCCTAACCCTTACCCAAACCCTAAACTTAACCCTAACCCGAATCCTAACCCTAACCCTAACCCAAACCCTAACCCTAAAACTATTCCTAACCCTAACCCTAAAGCTAACCTTAACCGAAACCCTAACCCAAACCCTAACACTAAACTTAACCCTAACTCAAACTCTAACCCTAATTCGAACCCTAACCCTAACCCAAACACTAACCAAACCCTAACAATAACCCTAACCCTAACCCTATTCCTAACACTAACCCTAACCCTAACCCTAACCCTAAACTTATTCCTAACCCAAACCCTAAACCCTAACCCAAAACAATACCCTAAACAATACCTTCACGCTAACCCTAACCCTAACCCAAACCCTAACCCTAACCCTAAACCTAACCAAAAACCTAAACCTAACCCTAACCCTAACCCTAACCCAAATCCTAACCCTAACACTAACCCAACCCTAACACTAACCCAAATCCTAACCCTAACATTAACCCTAACCAAAACCCTAAACCTAACTCTAATCCTAACCCTAACCCTAATCAAAACCCTAATATTAAACCTAACCCTAACCCTAACCCAAAACCTAAACCTAAACCTAATCCTATTCCTAACCCTAACCCTAATCCTAACACTAACCCTAACCCTAACCCAAACCCTAACCCTAACCCTATTCCTAACATTAACCCTAAACCTAAACTTAACCCAAACCCTAACCCAAACCGTAACCCTAACCTTAAACGTAACCATAACCCTAACAAAAACCCTAACCCTAAACCTAACCCTAACCCTTATCCTAACCCTAAACCTAACCCAAAAAATAACACTAACCCTAAACCAAACCCTAACCCTAATCCTAACCCTAACCCTAACCCAAACCCTAACCCCAACCCAAAAACTAACCCTAACCCAAACCCTAAACCTAACCCTATTCCTAACCCTAACCCTAAACCTAACCTTAACCCAAACCCTAACCCAAAACCTAACCCTAAACTTAACCCTAACTCAAATTCTAAACCTAACTCAAACCTTAACCCTAACCCAAACACTAACCAAACCCTAACAATAACCCTAACCCTAACCCTATTCCTAACACTAAACCTAACCCTAACCCTAACCCTAACCCTAAACCTATTCCTAACCCTAACACAAACCCTAACAATAATCCTAACCCTAACCCTATTCCTAAACCTAACCCTAACCCTAAACCTAACCCTAATCCTAACCCTAACCCTAACCCTAAAACCTAAACCTAACCAATACCCTAAACATAACCTTCACGCTAAACCTAACCCTAACCCAAACCCTAACCCTAACCCTAATCCTAACCCTAACCCTAAACCTAATCCTAACCCTAACCCTAACCCAAAACCTAAACCTAACCCTAATCCTATCCCTAACCCTAACCCTAATCCTAACCCTAACCCTAACCCTAACCCTAACACAAACCCAACCCCTAACCCTAACACTAACCCTAATCCTAATTCTAACCCGAACCCAAATCATAACCCTAACCCAAACCCTAACCCTAACCCTAAACATAACATTAACCCTAACCCTAACCCAAACAATAACTCTAACCCTAAACCTAACCCTAACCCTAATCCTAACCCTATCCCTAACCCTAACACTAACCCTAACCCAAAACCACACCGTAACCACAAACCTAACTCAAACCCTAACCTTAAACCTAACCCAAACCCAAAGCCTAACCCTAACCTTAACCCTAAACCAAACCCTAAACCTAACCCTAAACCTAACCCTAACCCAAACCCTAACCCTAACACTAACCGAACCCTAACTCAAACACTAACCATAACCCTAACCCTAACCCTAACCCAAACACTAACCCTAACACTAACCCTAACCCTAACACTAACCCAAATCCTAACCCTAACCCTAACCCAAACCAAAACCCTAACCCTAACCCTAACCCTAAACCAAACCAAAACACTAACCCTAACTCTAATCCTAACCCTAACCCTAACCCTAATCCTAACCCTAACCCTAACCCTAACCCTAACTCAAACCCTAACCCTAACCCTAAACCTAACCCTAACCCAAACCCTAACCCTAACACTAACCGAACCCTAACTCAAACCCTAACCATAACCCTAACCCTAACCCTAACCCTAACCCAAACCCTAACCCTAACACTAACCCTAACCCTAACACTAACCCAAATCCTAACCCTAACCCTAACCCAAACCAAAACCCTAACCCTAACCCTAACCCTAAACCAAACCAAAACACTAACCCTAACTCTAATCCTTACCCTAACCCAAACCCTAACCCTAACCCTAACCCTAACCCTCACCCTAACCCAAACCCTAATCCTAACCCTAACCCTAACCCTAATCCTAAACCTAACCCTAACCCTAACCCTAACCCTAACCCTAACCCTAACCCAAACCCTAACACTAACCCAAACCCTAACCCTAATCCTAAACCAAACCAAAACCCTAACCCTAACTCTAATCCTAACCCTAACCCTAACCCTAACCCTAACCCTAACCTTAACCCAAACACTAACCCAAATCCAAACCCAAAACCTATCCCTAACCCTAACTCAAACTCTAACCCTAACTCTAACCCTAACTCAAAACCTAAACCAAACCCTAATCCAAACCCTAACCCAAAACCTAACAATAACCCTAACCCTAACCCTATTCCTAACACTAACCCTAACCCTAACCCTAACCCTAACCCTATTCCTAACCCTAACCCTAAACCCTTACCCTAACCAATACCCTAAACATAACCCTCACGCTAACTCTAAACCTAACCCAAACCCTAACACTAACCCTAACCCTAACCAAAACCCTAACCATAACCCTAATCTTAACACAAACCAAAACCCTAACCCTAACTGTAATCCTAACTCTAACCCTAATGAAAACCCTAATATTAACCCTAACCCTAACCCTAACCCTATTCCTAAACTTAATCCTAAACCTAACCCTAACCCAAAACCTAAACGTAAATCTAACCCAAACCCTAACCCTAACTCAAACCCTAACCCTAAGACAAACCCTAACCCTAAAACTAACCCTAACCCAAATCCTAAACCTAACACTAACCCTAACCCAAACCCTAAACCTAACACTAACACTTACCCTAAGGCTAACCCAAAACCTAACCCTAAACCTAACCAAAACCAAAAGCCTAACCCTAACTCTAATCCTAACACTAACCCTAACCCTAATCCTAACCCTAACCCTAACACTAGCCCAAACCCTAAACCTAACCCTAATCCTAACTCTAACCCTAACCCTAATCGTAACCCTAAACCTAAACCTAACCCACACCCAAACCGTAACTCTAACCCTAACCCTAACCGAAACCCTAACTCAAAACCTAACCCTAACCCTAACCCAAACCCTAACCCGAAACCTAACTCTAACCCTTTTCCTAACCCTAACACAAACCCTAACAATAATCCTAACCCTAACCCTATTCCTAAACCTAACCCTAACCCTAAACCTAACCATAATTCTAACCCTAACCCTAACCCAAAAACTAACCCTAACCATAACCCAAACCCTAACCCTAACACTAATCCTAATCCTAACCCTAACGCTAACCCTAACTCAAACCCTAACCCTAACCCGAACCCTAACCCTAACACTAACCATAACCCTAATCCTAAACCTAACACTAACCCTAACCCTAACCCATCCCTAACCCTAACCCTAACCCTAACCCAAACCCTAACCCTTACCCAAACCCTAAACCTAAACTTAACCCCAACCCTAATCCTAACCCTAACCCTAACCCAAAAACTAACCCTAACTCGAACCCTAATCCAAACCCTAATCCTCACCCTAACGCTAACCCAAACCCTAAAACTAACCCTATTCCTAACCCTAACCCTAAACCTAACCTGAACCCAAACCCTAACCCAAAACCTAACCCTAACCCTAACTCAAACTCTAACCCTAACTCGAACCCTAACCCTAACCCAAACACAAACCAATTCCTAACAATAACCCTAACCCTATTCCTAACACTAATGCTAACCCTAACCGTAAACCTAACCCTAACCCTAACCCTAACCCTATTCCTAACCCTAACCCTAAACCATAAGCCTAACCAATACCCTAAACATAACCTTCACGCTAACCCTAACCCTAAACCAAACCCTAACCCTAAACCTAACCAAAAACCTAAACCTAACCCTAACCCAAACCCTAACCCTAAACCTATTCCTAACATTAACCCTAAACCTAAACTTAACCCAAACCCTAACCCAAACCGTAACCCTAAACCTAACCGTAACCATAACCCTAACAAAAACCCTAACCCTAAACCTAACCCTAACCCTTATCCTAACCCTAAACCTAACCCAAAAAATAACACTAACCCTAAACCAAACCCTAATCCTAACCCTAACCCTAACCCTAACCCAAACCCTAACCTTACCCAAACCCTAAACCTAAACCTAACCCTAACCCGAATACTAACCCTAACCCTAACCCAAAAACTAACCCTAACCCAAACCCTAAACCTAACCCGATTCCTAACCCTAACCCTAAACCTAACCTTAACCCAAACCCTAACCCAAACCCTAACCCTAAACTTAACCCTAACTCAAATTCTAAACCTAACTCAAACCCTAACGCTAACCCAAACACTAACCAAACCCTAACAATAACCCTAACCCTAACCCTATTCCTAACACTAACCCTAACCCTTACCCAAACCCTAAACCTAAACCTAACCCTAACCCGAATCCTAACCCTAACCCTAACCCAAAAACTAACCCTAACCCTAACCCTAACCCTAATCCTAACCCTAACCCTAACCCTAAAACCTAAACCTAACCAATACCCTAAACATAATCTTCACGCTAACCCTAACCCTAACCCAAACCCTAACCCTAACCCTCATCCTAACCCTAACCCTAAACCTAACCCTAACCCTAACCCTAACCCTAACCCTAACCCTAACCGAAACCCTAACTCAAAACCTAACCCTAACCCTAACCCAAACCCTAACCCTAAACCTAACCCTAACCCTTTTCCTAACCCTAGCACAAACCCTAACAATAATCCTAACCCTAACCCTATTCCTAAACCTAACCCTAACCCTAAAACTAACCATAATCCTAACCCTAACCCTAACCCAAAAACTAACCTTAACCATAACCCAAACCCTAACCCTAACACTAATCCTAATCCTAACCCTAACGCTAACCCTAACTCAAACCCTAACCCTAACCCGAACCCTAACCCTAACACTAACCATAACCCTAATCCTAAACCTAACCCTAACCCTAACCCTAACCCTATTCCTAACCCTAACCCTAAACCCTTACCCTAACCAATACCCTAAACATAACCCTCACGCTAACTCTAAACCTAACACAAACCCTAACACTAACCCTAACCCTAACCAAAACGCTAACCATAACCCTAACCTTAACCCAAACCAAAACCCTAACCCTAACTCTAATCCTAACTCTAACCCTAATCAAAACCCTAACATTAACCCTAACCCTAACCCTAACCCTATTCCTAAACTTAATCCTAAACCTAACCTTAACCCAAAACCTAAACGTAAATCTAACCCAAACCCTAACCCTAACTCAAACCCTAACCCTAAGACAAACCCTAACCCTAAAACTAACCCTAACCCAAATCCTAAACCTAACACTAACCCTAACCCAAACCCTAAACCTAACACTAACACTTACCCTAAGGCTAACCCAAAACCTAACCCTAAACCTAACCAAAACCAAAAGCCTAACCCTAACTCTAATCCTAACCCTAACCCTAACCCTAATCCTAACCCTAACACTAGCCCAAACCCTAAACCTAACCCTAATCCTAACTCTAACCCTAACCCTAATCGTAACCCTAAACCTAAACCTAACCCACACCCAACCCCTAACTCTAACCCTAACCCTAACCGAAACCCTAACTCAAAACCTAACCCTAACCCTAACCCAAACCCTAACCCTAAACCTAACCCTAACCCTTTTCCTAACCCTAACACAAACCCTAACAATAATCCTAACCCTAACCCTATTCCTAAACCTAACCCTAACCCTAAAGCTAACCATTATTCTAACCCTAACCCTAACCCAAAAACTAACCCTAACCATAACCCAAACCCTAACCCTAACACTAATCCTAATCCTTACCCTAACGCTAACCCTAACTCAAACCCTAACCCTAACCCGAACCCTAACCCTAACACTAACCATAACCCTAATTCTAAACCTAACACTAACCCTAACCCTAACCCTATCCCTAACCCTAACCCTAACCCTAACCCAAACCCCAACCCCTACCCAAACCCTCAACCTAAACCCAACCCCAACCCTAATCCTAACCCTAACCCTAACCCAAAAACTAACCCTAACTCGAACCCTAATCCAAACCCTAATCCTCACCCTAACGCTAACCCAAACCCTAAAACTAACCCTATTCCTAACCCTAACCCTAAACCTAACCTGAACCCAAACCCTAACCCAAAGCCTAACCCTAACCCTAACTCAAACTCTAACCCTAACTCGAACCCTTACCCTAACCCAAACACTAACCCAATTCCTAACAATAACCCTAACCCTATTCCTAACACTAATGCTAACCCTAACCGTAACCCTAACCCTAACCCTAACCCTAACCCTATGCCTAACCCTAACCCTAAACCATAAGCCTAACCAATACCCTAAACATAACCTTCACGCTAACCCTAACCCTAAACCAAACCCTAACCCTAAACCTAACCAAAAACCTAAACCTAACCCTAACCCAAACCCTAACCCTAAACCTATTCCTAACATTAACCCTAAACCTAAACTTAACCCAAACCCTAACCCAAACCGTAACCCTAAACCTAACCGTAACCATAACCCTAACAAAAACCCTAACCCTAAACCTAACCCTAACCCTTATCCTAACCCTAAACCTAACCCAAAAAATAACACTAACCCTAAACCAAACCCTAACCCTAACCCTAACCCTAACCCTAACCCAAACCCTAACCCTTACCCAAACCCTAAACCTAAACCTAACCCTAACCTGAATCCTAACCCGAACTCTAACCAAAAAACTAACCCTAACCCAAACCCTAAACCTAACCCTATTCCTAACCCTAACCCTAAACCTAACCTTAACCCAAACCCTAACCCAAACCCTAACCCTAAACTTAACCCTAACTCAAATTCTAAACCTAACTCAAACCCTAACCCTAACCCAAACACTAACCAAACCCTAACAATAACCCTAACCCTAACCCTATTCCTAACACTAACCCTAACCTTAACCCTAACCCTAACCCTAAACCTATTCCTAACCCTAAAACAAACCCTAACAATAATCCTAAACCTAACCCTATTCCTAAACCTAACCCTAACCCTAACCCTAACCCTAATCCTAACCCTAGCCCTAACCCTAAAACCTAAACCTAACCAATACCCTAAACATAACCTTCACGCTAACCCTAACCCTAACCCAAACCCTAACCCTAACCCTAATCCTAACCCTAACCCTAAACATAATCCTAACCCTAACCCTAACCCAAAACCTAAACCTAACCCTAATCCTATCCCTAACCCTAACCCTAATCCTAACCCTAACCCTAGCCCTAACACAGACCCAACCCCTAACCCTAACACTAACCCTAATCCTAATTCTAACCCGAACCCAAACCATAACCCTAACCCAAACCCTAACCCTAACCCTAAACATAACATTAACCCTAACCCTAACCCAAACACTAACTCTAACCCTAAACCTAACCCTAACCCTAATCCTAACCCTATCCCTAACCTTAACACTAACCCTAACCCAAAACCACACCGTAACCACAAACCTAACTCAAACCCTAACCTTAAACCTAACCCAAACCCAAAGCCTAACCCTAACCTTAACCCTAAACCAAACCCTAAACCTAACCCTAAACCTAACCCTAACCCAAACCCTTACCCTAACACTAACCGAACCCTAACTCAAACCCTTACCATAACCCTTACCCTAACCCTAACCCAAACCCTAACCCTAACACTAACCCTAAACCTAACACTAACCCAAATCCTAACCCTAACCCTAACCCAAACCAAAACCCTAACCCTAACCCTAACCCTAAACCAAACCAAAACACTTACCCTAACTCTAATCCTTACCCTAACCCTAACCCTAACCCTAACCCTACCCCTAGCCCTAACCCTAACTCAAACCCTAACCCTAACCGAAACCTAAACCTAACCCAAACCCTAACCCTAACACTAACCGAACCCTAACTCAAACCCTAACCATAACCCTAACCCTAACCGTAACCCTAACCCAAACCCTAACCCTAACACTAACCCTAACCCTAACACTAACCCAAATCCTAACCCTAACCCTAACCCAAACCAAAACCCTAACCCTAACCCTAACCCTAAACCAAACCAAAACACTAACCCTAACTCTAATCCTAACCCTAACCCTAACCCTAACCCTAACCCTAACCCTAACTCAAACCCTAACCCTAACCCTAACCCAAACCCTAAACCTAAACCTAACCCTAACCCTAACCCTAACCCTAACCCTAACCCAAACTCTAACACTAACCCAAACCCTAACCCTAACCCTAAACCAAACCAAAAGCCTAACCCTAATTCTAATCCTAACCCTAACCCTAACCCTAACCCTAACCCTAACCTTAACCCAAACACTAACCCAAACCCAAACCCAAAACCTATCCCTAACCCTAACTCAAACTCTAACCCTAACTCTAACCCTAACTCAAAACCGAAACCAAACCCTAATCCAAACCCTAACCCAAAACCTAACAATAACCCTAACCCTAACCCTAACCCTATTCCTAACACTAACCCTAACCCTAACCCTAACCCTAACCCTATTCCTAACCCTAACCCTAAACCCTTACCCTAACCAATACCCTAAACATAACCTTCACGCTAACTCTAAACCTAACCCAAACCCTAACACTAACCCTAACCCTAACCAAAACCCTAACCATAACCCTAACCTTAACCCAAACCAAAACCCTAACCCTAACTCTAATCCTAACTCTAACCCTAATCAAAACCCTAACATTAACCCTAACCCTAACCCTAACCCTATTCCTAAACTTAATCCTAAACCTAACCTTAACCCAAAACCTAAACGTAAATCTAACCCAAACCCTAACCCTAACTCAAACCCTAACCCTAAGACAAACCCTAACCCTAAAACTAACCCTAACCCAAATCCTAAACCTAACACTAACCCTAACCCAAACCCTAAACCTAACACTAACACTTACCCTAAGGCTAACCCTAAACCTAACCAAAACCAAAAGCCTAACCCTAACTCTAATCCTAACCCTAACCCTAACCCTAATCCTAACCCTAACCCTAACACTAGCCCAAACCCTAAACCTAACCCTAATCCTAACTCTAACCCTAACCCTAATCGTCACCCTACACCTAAACCTACCCCACACCCAAACCCTAACTCTAACCCTAACCCTAACCGAAACCCTACCTCAAAACCTAACCCTAACCCTAACCCAAACCCTAACCCTAAACCTAACCCTAACCCTTTTCCTAACAATAACACAAACCCTAACAATAATCCTAACCCTAACCCTATTCCTAAACCTAACCATAACCCTAAACCTAACCATAATTCTAACCCTAACCCTAACCCAAAAACTAACCCTAACCATAACCCAAACCCTAACCCTAACACTAATCCTAAGCCTAACCCTAACGCTAACCCTAACTCAAACCCTAACCCTACCCCGAACCTTAACCCTAACACTAACCATAACCCTAATCCTAACCCTAACACTAACCCTAACCTTAACTCTATCCCTAACCCTAACCCTAACCCTAACCCAAACCCTAACCCTTACCCAAATCCTAAACCTAAATCTAACCCCAACCCTAATCCTAACCCTAACCCTAACCCAAAAACTAACCCTAACTCGAACCCTAATCCAAACCCTAATCCTCACCCTAACGCTAACCCAAACCCTAAAACTAACCCTATTCCTATCCCTAACCCTAAACCTAACCTGAACCCAAAGCCTAACCCAAAACCTACCCCTAACCCTAACTCAAACTCTAACCCTAACTCGAACCCTAACACTAACCCAAACACTAAACCAATTCCTAACAATAACCCTAACCCTATTCCTAACACTAATGCTAACCCTAACCTTAACCCTAACTCTAACCCTAACCCTAACCCTATTCCTAACCCTAACCCAAAACCATAAGCCTAACCAATACCCTAAACATAACCTTCACGGTAACCCTAACCCTAAACCAAACCCTAACCCTAAACCTAACCAAGAACCTAAACCTAACCCTAACCCAAACCCTAACCCGAAACCTATTCCTAACATTAACCCTAAACCTAAACTTAACCCAAACCCTAACCCAAACCATAACCCTAAACCTAACCGTAACCATAACCCTAACAAAAACCCTAACCCTAAACCTAACCCTAACCCTTATCCTAACCCTAAACCTAACCCAAAAAATAACACTAACCCTAAACCAAACCCTAACCCTAACCCTAACCCTAACCCTAACCCAAACCCTAACCCTTACCCAAACCCTAAGCCTAAACCTAACCCTAACCCGAATCCTAACCCTAACCCTAACCCAAAAATTAACCCTAACCCAAAGCCTAAACCTAACCCTATTCCTAACCCTAACCCTAAACCTAACCTTAACCCAAACCCTAACCCAAACCCTAACCCTAAACTTAACCCTAACTCAAATTCTAAACCTAACTCAAACCCTAACCCTAACCCAAACACTAACCAAACCCTAACAATAACCCTAACCCTAACCCTATTCCTAACACTAACCCTAACCCTAACCCTAACCCTAAACCTATTCCTAACCCTAACACAAACCCTAACAATAATCCTAAACCTAACCCTATTCCTAAACCTAACCCTAACCCTAACCCTAACCCTAATCCTAACCCTAACCCTAACCCTAAAACCTAAACCTAACCAATACCCTAAACATAAACTTCACGCTAACCTTAACCCTAACCCAAACCCTAACCCTAACCCTCATCCTAACCCTAACCCTAAACCTAACCCTAACCCTAACCCTAACCCAAACCCTAACCCTAACCGAAACCCTAACTCAAAACCTAACCCTAACCCTAACCCAAACCCTAACCCTAAACCTAACCCTAACCCTTTTCCTAACCCTAGCACAAACCCTAACAATAATCCTAACCCCAACCCTATTCCTAAACCTAACCCTAACCCTAAACCTAACCATAATCCTAACCCTAACCCTAACGCAAAAACTAACCTTAACCATAACCCAAACCCTAACCCTAACACTAATCCTAATCCTAACCCTAACGCTAACCCTAACTCAAACCCTAACCCTAACCCGAACCCTAACCCTAACACTAACCATAACCCTAATCCTAAACCTAACCCTAACCCTAACCCTAACCCTATTCCTAACCCTAACCCTAAACCCTTACCCTAACCAATACCCTAAACATAACCCTCACGCTAACTCTAAACCTAACACAAACCCTAACACTAACCCTAACCCTAACCAAAACCCTAACCATAACCCTAACCTTAACCCAAACCAAAACCCTAACCCTAACTCTAATCCTAACTCTAACCCTAATCAAAACCCTAACATTAACCCTAACCCTAACCCTATTCCTAAACTTAATCCTAAACCTAACCTTAACCCAAAACCTAAACGTAAATCTAACACAAACCCTAACCCTAACTCAAACCCTAACCCTAAGACAAACCCTAACCCTAAAACTAACCCTAACCCAAATCCTAAACCTAACAGTAACCCTAACCCAAACCCTAAACCTAACACTAACACTTACCCTAAGGCTAACCCAAAACCTAACCCTAAACCTAACCAAAACCAAAAGCCTAACCCTAACTCTAATCCTAACCCTAACCCTAACCCTAATCCTAACCCTAACCCTAACACTAGCCCAAACCCTAAACCTAACCCTAATCCTAACTCTAACACTAACCCTAATCGTAACCCTAAACCTAAACCTAACACACACACAAACCCTACCTCTAACCCTAACCCTACCCGAAACCCTAACTCAAAACCTAACACTAACCCTAAACCAAACCCTAACCCTAAACCTAACCCTAACCCTTTTCCTAACCCTAACACAAAGCCTAACAATAATCCTAACCCTAACCCTATTCCTAAACCTAACCCTAACCCTAAACCTAACCATAATTCTAAACCTAACCCTAACCCAAAAACTAACCCTAACCATAACCCAAACCCTAACCCTAACACTAATCCTAATCCTAACCCTAACGCTAACCCTAACTCAAACCCTAACCCTAACCCGAACCCTAACCCTAACACTAACCATAACCCTAATCCTAAACCTAACACTAACCCTAACCCTAACCCTATACCTAACCCTAACCCTAACCCTAACCCAAACCCTAACCCTTACCCAAACCCTAAACCTAAATCTAACCCCAACCCTAATCCTTATCCTACCACTAACCCCAAAACTATCCCTAACTCGCAACCTAATCCAAACCCTAATTCTCACCCTCACGCTAACCCAAACCCTAAAACTATCCCTATTCCTAACCCTACCCCTAAACCTAACCTGAACCCAAACCCTAACCCAAAACCTAACCCTAACCCTAACTCAAACTCTAACCCTAACTCGAACCCTAGCCCTAACCCAGACACTAAACCAATTCCTAACAATAACCCTAACCCTTTTCCTTACACTTATGCTAACCCTTACCGTAACCCTAACTCTTACCCTAACCCTAACCCTATTCCTAACCCTAACCCAAAACCATAAGCCTAACCAATACCCTAAACATAACCTTCACGCTATCCCTAACCCTAAACCAAACCCTAACCCTAAACCTAACCAAAAACCTAAACCTAACCCTAACCCAAACCCTAACCCTAAACCTATTCCTAACATTAACTCTAAACGTAAACTTAACCCAAACCCTAACCCAAACCGTAACCCTAACCCTAACCGAAACCACAACCCTAACAAAAACCCTAACCCTAAACCTAACCCTAACCCTTATCCTAACCCTAAACCTAACCCAAAAAATAACACTAACCCTAAACCAAACCCTAACCCTAACCCTAACCCTAACCCTAACCCAAACCCTAACCCTTACCCAAACCCTAAACCTAAACCTAACCCTAACCCGAATCCTAACCCTAACCCTAACCCAAAAACTAACCCTAAACCAAACCCTAAACCTAACCCTATTCCTAACCCTAACCCTAAACCTAACCTTAACCCAAACCCTAACCCAAACCCTAACCCTAAACTTAACCCTAACTCAAATTCTAAACCTAACTCAAACCCTAACCCTAACCCAAACACTAACCAAACCCTAACAATAACCCTAACCCTAACCCTATTCCTAACACTAACCCTAACCCTAACCCTAACCCTAAACCTATTCCTAACCCTAACACAAACCCTAACAATAATCCTAACCCTAACCCTATTCCTAAACCTAACCCTAACCCTAACCCTAACCCTAATCCTAACCCTAACCCTAACCCTAAAACCTAAACCTAACCAATACCCTAAACATAACCTTCACGCTAACCTTAACCCTAACCCAAACCCTAACCCTAACCCTCATCCTAACCCTAACCCTAAACCTAACCCTAACCCTAACCCTAACCCTAACCCTAACCCTAACCGAAACCCTAACTCAAAAGCTAACCCTAACCCTAACCCAAACCCTAACCCTAAACCTAACCCTAACCCTTTTCCTAACCCTAGCACAAACCCTAACAATAATCCTAACCCTAACCCTATTCCTAAACCTAACCCTAACCCTAAACCTAACCATAATCCTAACCCTAACCCTAACGCAAAAACTAAACTTAACCATAACCCAAACCGTTACCCTAACACTAATCCTAATCCTAACCCTAACGCTTTTCCTAACTCAAACCCTAACCCTAACCCGAACCCTAACCCTAACACTAACCATAACCCTAATCCTAAACCTAACCCTAACCCTAACCCTAACCCTATTCCCAACCCTAACCCTAAACCCTTACCCTAACCAATACCCTAAACATAACCCTCACGCTAACTCTAAACCTAACACAAACCCTAACACTAACCCTAACCCTAACCAAAACCCTAACCATAACCCTAACCTTAACCCAAACCAAAACCCTAACCCTAACTCTAATCCTAACTCTAACCCTAATCAAAACCCTAACATTAACCCTAACCCTAACCCTATTCCTAAACTTAATCCTAAACCTAACCTTAACCCAAAACCTAAACGTAAATCTAACCCAAACCCTAACCCTAACTCAAACCCTAACCCTAAGACAAACCCTAACCCTAAAACTAACCCTAACCCAAATCCTAAACCTAACACTAACCCTAACCCAAACCCTAAACCTAACACTAACACTTACCCTAAGGCTAACCCAAAACCTAACCCTAAACCTAACCAAAACCAAAAGCCTAACCCTAACTCGAATCCTAACCCTTACCCTAACCCTAATCCTATCCCTATCCCTAACACTAGCCCAAACCCTAAACCTAACCCTAATCCTAACTCTAACCCTAACCCTAATCGTAACCCTAAACCTAAACCTAACCCACACCCAAATCCTAACTCTAACCCTAACCCTAACCGAAACCCTAACTCAAAACCTAACCCTAACCCTAACCCAAACCCTAACCCTAAACCTAACCCTAGCCCTTTTCCTAACCCTAACACAAACCCTAACAATAATCCTAACCCTAACCCTATTCCTAAACCTAACCCTACACCCTAAACCTAACCATAATTCTATCCCTAACCCTAACCCAAAAACTAACCCTAACCATAACCCAAACCCTAACCCTAACACTAATCCTAATCCTAACCCTAACGCTAACCCTAACTCAAACCCTAACCCTAACCCGAACCCTAACCCTAACACTAACCATAACCCTAATCCTAAACCTAACACTAACCCTAACCCTAACCCTATCCCTAACCCTAACCCTAACCCTAACCCAAACCCTAACCCTTACCCAAACCCTAAACCTAAATCTAACCCCAACCCTAATCCTAACCCTAACACTAACCCAAAAACTAACCCTAACTCGAACCCTAATCCAAACCCTAATCCTCACCCACTAACCCTAAAACTAACCCTATTCCTAACCCTAACCCTAAACCTAACCTGAACCCAAACCCTAACCCAAAACCTAACCCTAACCCTAACTCAAACTCTAACCCTAACTCGAACCCTAACCCTAACCCAAACACTAAACCAATTCCTAACAATAACCCTAACACTATTCCTAACACTAATGCTAACCCTAACCGTAACCCTAACTCTAACCCTAACCCTAACCCTATTCCTAACCCTAACCCAAAACCATAAGCCTAACCAATACCCTAAACATAACCTTCACGCTAACCCTAACCCTAAACCAAACCCTAACCCTAAACCTAACCAAAAACCTAAACCTAACCCTAACCCAAACCCTAACCCTAAACCTATTCCTAACATTAACTCTAAACCTAAACTTAACCCAAACCCTAACCCAAACCGTATCCCTAAACCTAACCGTAACCATAACCCTAACAAAAACCCTAACCCTAAACCTAACCCTAACCCTTATCCTAACCCTAAACCTAACCCAAAAAATAACACTAACCCTAAACCAAACCCTAACCCTAACCCTAACCCTAACACTAACCCAAACCCTAACCCTTACCCAAACCCTAAACCTAAACCTAACCCTAACCCGAATCCTAACCCTAACCCTAACCCAAAAACTACCCCTAACCCAAACCCTAAACCTAACCCTATTCCTAACCCTAACCCTAAACCTAACCTTAACCCAAACCCCAACCCAAACCCTAACCCTAAACTTAGCCCTAACTCAAATTCTAAACCTAACTCAAACCCTAACCCTAACCCAAACACTAACCAAACCCTAACAATAACCCTAACCCTAACCCTATTACTAACACTAACCCTAACCCTAACCCTAACCCTAAACCTATTCCTAACCCTAACACAAACCCTAACAATAATCCTAACCCTAACCCTATTCCTAAACCTAACCCTAACCCTAACCCTAACCCTAATCCTAACCCTAACCCTAACCCTAAAACCTAAACCTAACCAATACCCTAAACATAATCTTCACGCTAACCCTAACCCTAACCCAAACCCTAACCCTAACCCTCATCCTAACCCTAACCCTAAACCTAACCCTAACCCTAACCCTAACCCTAACCCTAACCCTAACCGAAACCCTAACTCAAAACCTAAACCTAACCCTAACCCAAACCCTAACCCTAAACCTAACCCTAACCCTTTTCCTAACCCTAGCACAAACCCTAACAATAATCCTAACCCTAACCCTATTCCTAAACCTAACCCTGACCCTAAACCTAACCATAATCCTAACCCTAACCATAACCCAAAAACTAACCTTAACCATAACCCAAACCCTAACCCTAACACTAATCCTAATCCTAACCCTAACGCTAACCCTAACTCAAACCCTAACCCTAACCCGAACCCTAACCCTAACACTAACCATAACCCTAATCCTAAACCTAACCCTAACCCTAACCCTAACCCTAACCCTATTCCTAACCCTAACCCTAAACCCTTACCCTAACCAATACCCTAAACATAACCCTCACGCTAACTCTAAACCTAACCCAAACCCTAACACTAACCCTAACCCTAACCAAAACCCTAACCATAACCCTAACCTTAACCCAAACCAAAACCCTAACCCTAACTCTAATCCTAACTCTAACCCTAATCAAAACCCTAACATTAACCCTAACCCTAACCCTAACCCTATTCCTAAACTTAATCCTAAACCTAACCTTAACCCAAAACCTAAACGTAAATCTAACCCAAACCCTAACCCTAACTCAAACCCTAACCCTAAGACAAACCCTAAGCCTAAAACTAACCCTAACCCAAATCCTAAACCTAACACTAACCCTAACCCAAACCCTAAACCTAACACTAACACTTACCCTAAGGCTAACCCCAAACCTAACCCTAAACCTAACCAAAACCAAAAGCCTAACCCTAACTCTAATCCTAACCCTAACCCTAACCCTAATCCTAACCCTAACCCTAACACTAGCCCAAACCCTAAACCTAACCCTAATCCTAACTCTAACCCTAACCCTAATCGTAACCCTAAACCTAAACCTAACCCACACCCAACCCCTAACTCTAACCCTAACCCTAACCGAAACCCTAACTCAAAACCTAACCCTAACCCTAACCCAAACCCTAACCCTAAACCTAACCCTAACCCTTTTCCTAACCCTAACACAAACCCTAACAATAATCCTAACCCTAACCCTATTCCTAAACCTAACCCTAACCCTAAAGCTAACCATTATTCTAACCCTAACCCTAACCCAAAAACTAACCCTAACCATAACCCAAACCCTAACCCTAACACTAATCCTAATCCTAACCCTAACGCTAACCCTAACTCAAACCCTAACCCTAACCCGAACCCTAACCCTAACACTAACCATAACCCTAATTCTAAACCTAACACTAACCCTAACCCTAACCCTATCCCTAACCCTAACCCTAACCCTAACCCAAACCCTAACCCTTACCCAAACCCTAAACCTAAACCTAACCCCAACCCTAATCCTAACCCTAACCCTAACCCAAAAACTAACCCTAACTCGAACCCTAATCCAAACCCTAATCCTCACCCTAACGCTAACCCAAACCCTAAAACTAACCCTATTCCTAACCCTAACCCTAAACCTAACCTGAACCCAAACCCTAACCCAAAACCTAACCCTAACCCTAACTCAAACTCTAACCCTAACTCGAACCCTTACCCTAACCCAAACACTAACCCAATTCCTAACAATAACCCTAACCCTATTCCTAACACTAATGCTAACCCTAACCGTAACCCTAACCCTAACCCTAACCCTAACCCTATGCCTAACCCTAACCCTAAACCATAAGCCTAACCAATACCCTAAACATAACCTTCACGCTAACCCTAACCCTAAACCAAACCCTAACCCTAAACCTAACCAAAAACCTAAACCTAACCCTAACCCAAACCCTAACCCTAAACCTATTCCTAACATTAACCCTAAACCTAAACTTAACCCAAACCCTAACCCAAACCGTAACCCTAAACCTAACCGTAACCATAACCCTAACAAAAACCCTAACCCCAAACCTAACCCTAACCCTTATCCTAACCCTAAACCTAACCCAAAAAATAACACTAACCCTAAACCAAACCCTAACCCTAACCCTAACCCTAACCCTAACCCAAACCCTAACCCTTACCCAAACCCTAAACCTAAACCTAACCCTAACCTGAATCCTAACCCGAACTCTAACCAAAAAACTAACCCTAACCCAAACCCTAAACCTAACCCTATTCCTAACCCTAACCCTAAACCTAACCTTAACCCAAACCCTAACCCAAACCCTAACCCTAAACTTAACCCTAACTCAAATTCTAAACCTAACTCAAACCCTAACCCTAACCCAAACACTAACCAAACCCTAACAATAACCCTAACCCTAACCCTATTCCTAACACTAACCCTAACCTTAACCCTAACCCTAACCCTAAACCTATTCCTAACCCTAAAACAAACCCTAACAATAATCCTAAACCTAACCCTATTCCTAAACCTAACCCTAACCCTAACCCTAACCCTAATCCTAACCCTAACCCTAACCCTAAAACCTAAACCTAACCAATACCCTAAACATAACCTTCACGCTAACCCTAACCCTAACCCAAACCCTAACCCTAACCCTAATCCTAACCCTAACCCTAAACATAATCCTAACCCTAACCCTAACCCAAAACCTAAACCTAACCCTAATCCTATCCCTAACCCTAACCCTAATCCTAACCCTAACCCTAACCCTAACACAAACCCAACCCCTAACCCTAACACTAACCCTAATCCTAATTCTAACCCGAACCCAAACCATAACCCTAACCCAAACCCTAACCCTAACCCTAAACATAACATTAACCCTAACCCTAACCCAAACACTAACTCTAACCCTAAACCTAACACTAACCCTAATCCTAACTCTATTCCTAACGCTAACACTAGCCCTAACCCAAAACCACACCGTAACCACAAACCTAACTCAAACCCTAACCTTAAACCTAACCCAAACCCAAAGCCTAACCCTAACCTTAACCCTAAACCAAACCCTAAACCTAACCCTAAACCTAACCCTAACCCAAACCCTAACCCTAACACTAACCGAACCCTAACTCAAACCCTAACCATAACCCTAACCCTAACCCTAACCCAAACCCTAACCCTAACACTAACCCTAAAACTAACACTAACCCAAATCCTAACCCTAACCCTAACCCAAACCAAAACCCTAACCCTAACCCTAACCCTAAACCACACCAAAACACTAACCCTAACTCTAATCCTAACCCTAACCCTAACCCTAACCCTAACCCTAACCCTAACCCTAACCCTAACCCAAACACTAACCCTAACCGAAACCTAACCCTAACCCAAACCCTAACCCTAACACTAACCGAACCCTAACTCAAACCCTAACCATATCCCTAACCCTAACCGTAACCCTAACCCAAACCCTAACCCTAACACTAACCCTAACCCTAACACTAACCCAAATCCTAACCCTAACCTAACCCAAACCAAAACCCTAACCCTAACCCTAACCCTAAACCAAACCAAAACACTAACCCTAACTCTAATCCTAACCCTAACCCTAACCCTAACCCTAACCCTAACCCTAACTCAAACCCTAACCCTAACCCTAACCCAAACCCTAAACCTAAACCTAACCCTAACCCCAACCCCAACCCTAACCCTAACCCAAACTCTAACACTAACCCAAACCCTAACCCTAACCCTAAACCAAACCAAAAGCCTAACCCTAATTCTAATCCTAACCCTAACCCTAACCCTAACCCTAACCCTAACCTTAACCCAAACACTAACCCAAACCCAAACCCAAAACCTATCCCTAACCCTAACTCAAACTCTAACCCTAACTCTAACCCTAACTCAAAACCTAAACCAAACCCTAATCCAAACCCTAACCCAAAACCTAACAATAACCCTAACCCTAACCCTAACCCTATTCCTAACACTAACCCTAACCCTAACCCTAACCCTAACCCTATTCCTAACCCTAACCCTAAACCCTTACCCTAACCAATACCCTAAACATAACACTCACGCTAACTCTAAACCTAACCCAAACCCTAACACTAACCCTAACCCTAACCAAAACCCTAACCATAACCCTAACCTTAACCCAAACCAAAACCCTAACCCTAACTCTAATCCTAACTCTAACCCTAATCAAAACCCTAACATTAACCCTAACCCTAACCCTAACCCTATTCCTAAACTTAATCCTAAACCTAACCTTAACCCAAAACCTAAACGTAAATCTAACCCAAACCCTAACCCTAACTCAAACCCTAACCCTAAGACAAACGCTAACCCTAAAACTAACCCTAACCCAAATCCTAAACCTAACACTACCCCTAGCCCAAACCCTAAACCTAACACTAACACTTACCCTAAGGCTAACCCAAAACCTAACCCTAAGCCTAACCAAAACCAAAAGCCTAAGCCTAACTCTAATCCTAACCCTAACCCTAAGCCTAATCCTAACCCTAACCCTAACACTAGCCCAAACCCTAAACCTAACCCTAATCCTAACTCTAACCCTAACCCTAATCGTAACCCTAAACCTAAACCTAACCCACACCCAAGCCCTAACTCTAACCCTAACCCTAAGCGAAACCCTAACTCAAAACCTAACCCTAACCATAACCCAAACCCTAACCCTAAACCTAACCCTAACCCTTTTCCTAACAATAACACAAACCCTAACAATAATCCTAACCCTAACCCTATTCCTAAACCTAACCATAACCCTAAACCTAACCATAATTCTAACCCTAACCCTAACCCAAAAACTAACCCTAACCATAACCCAAACCCTAACCCTAACACTAATCCTAATCCTAACCCTAACGCTAACCCTAACTCAAACCCTAACCCGAACCCGAACCTTAACCCTAACACTAACCATAACCCTAATCCTAAACCTAACACTAACCCTAACCCTAACTCTATCCCTAACCCTAACCCTAACCCTAACCCAAACCCTAACCCTTACCCAAACCCTAAACCTAAATCTAACCCCAACCCTAATCCTAACCCTAACCCTAACCCAAAAACTAACCCTAACTCGAACCCTAATCCAAACCCTAATCCTCACCCTAACGCTAACCCAAACCCTAAAACTAACCCTATTCCTAACCCTAACCCTAAACCTAACCTGAACCCAAACCCTAACCCAAAACCTAACCCTAACCCTAACTCAAACTCTAACCCTAACTCGAACCCTAACACTAACCCAAACACTAAACCAATTCCTAACAATAACCCTAACCCTATTCCTAACACTAATGCTAACCCTAACCTTAACCCTAACTCTAACCCTAACCCTAACCCTATTCCTAACCCTAACCCAAAACCATAAGCCTAACCAATACCCTAAACATAACCTTCACGCTAACCCTAACCCTAAACCAAACACTAACCCTAAACCTAAACAAAAACCTAAACCTAACCCTAACCCAAACCCTAACCCGAAACCTATTCCTAACATTAAACCTAAATCTAAACTTAACCCAAACCCTAACCCAAACCATAACCCTAAACCTAACCGTAACCATAACCCTAACAAAAACCCTAACCCTAAACCTAACCCTAACCCTTATCCTAACCCTAAACCTAACCCAAAAAATAACACTAACCCTAAACCAAACCCTAACCCTAACCCTAACCCTAACCCTAACCCAAACCCTAACCCTTACCCAAACCCTAAACCTAAACCTAACCCTAACCCGAATCCTAACCCTAACCCTAACCCAAAAATTAACCCTAACCCAAAGCCTAAACCTAACCCTTACCCAAACCCTAAACCTAAACCTAACCTTAACCCAAACCCTAACCCAAACCCTAACCCTAAACTTAACCCTAACTCAAATTCTAAACCTAACTCAAACCCTAACCCTAACCCAAACACTAACCAAACCCTAACAATAACCCTAACCCTAACCCTATTCCTAACACTAACCCTAACCCTAACCCTAACCCTAAACCTATTCCTAACCCTAACACAAACCCTAACAATAATCCTAAACCTAACCCTATTCCTAAACCTAACCCTAACCCTAACCCTAACCCTAATCCTAACCCTAACCCTAACCCTAAAACCTAAACCTAACCAATACCCTAAACATAACCTTCACGCTAACCTTAACCCTAACCCAAACCCTAACCCTAACCCTCATCCTAACCCTAACCCTAAACCTAACCCTAACCCTAACCCTAACCCTAACCCTAACCCTAACCGAAACCCTAACTCAAAACATAACCCTAACCCTAACCCAAACCCTAACCCTAAACCTAACCCTAACCCTTTTCCTAACCCTAGCACAAACCCTAACAATAATCCTAACCCTAACCCTATTCCTAAACCTAACCCTAACCCTAAACCTAACCATAATCCTAACCCTAACTCTAACGCAAAAACTAACCTTAACCATAACCCAAACCCTAACCCTAACACTAATCCTAATCCTAACCCTAACGCTAACCCTAACTCAAACCCTAACCCTAACCCGAACCCTAACCCTAACACTAACCATAACCCTAATCCTAAACCTAACCCTAACCCTAACCCTAACCCTATTCCTAACCCTAACCCTAAACCCTTACCCTAACCAATACCCTAAACATAACCCTCACGCTAACTCTAAACCTAACACAAACCCTAACACTAACCCTAACCCTAACCAAAACCCTAACCATAACCCTAACCTTAACCCAAACCAAAACCCTAACCCTAACTCTAATCCTAACTCTAACCCTAATCAAAACCCTAACATTAACCCTAACCCTAACCCTATTCCTAAACTTAATCCTAAACCTAACCTTAACCCAAAACCTAAACGTAAATCTAACCCAAACCCTAACCCTAACTCAAACCCTAACCCTAAGACAAACCCTAACCCTAAAACTAACCCTAACCCAAATCCTAAACCTAACAGTAACCCTAACCCAAACCCTAAACCTAACACTAACACTTACCCTAAGGCTAACCCAAAACCTAACCCTAAACCTAACCAAAACCAAAAGCCTAACCCTAACTCTAATCCTAACCCTAACCCTAACCCTAATCCTAACCCTAACCCTAACACTAGCCCAAACCCTAAACCTAACCCTAATCCTAACTCTAACCCTAACCCTAATCGTAACCCTAAACCTAAACCTAACCCACACCCAAACCCTAACTCTAACCCTAACCCTAACCGAAACCCTAACTCAAAACCTAACCCTAACCCTAAACCAAACCCTAACCCTAAACCTAACCCTAACCCTTTTCCTAACCCTAACACAAACCCTAACAATAATCCTAACCCTAACCCTATTCCTAAACCTAACCCTAACCCTAAACCTAACCATAATTCTAAACCTAACCCTAACCCAAAAACTAACCCTAACCATAACCCAAACCCTAACCCTAACACTAATCCTAATCCTAACCCTAACGCTAACCCTAACTCAAACCCTAACCCTAACCCGAACCCTAACCCTAACACTAACCATAACCCTAATCCTAAACCTAACACTAACCCTAACCCTAACCCTATACCTAACCCTAACCCTAACCCTAACCCAAACCCTAACCCTTACCCAAACCCTAAACCTAAATCTAACCCCAACCCTAATCCTAACCCTAACACTAACCCAAAAACTAACCCTAACTCGAACCCTAATCCAAACCCTAATCCTCACCCTAACGCTAACCCAAACCCTAAAACTAACCCTATTCCTAACCCTAACCCTAAACCTAACCTGAACCCAAACCCTAACCCAAAACCTAACCCTAACCCTAACTCAAACTCTAACCCTAACTCGAACCCTAACCCTAACCCAAACACTAAACCAATTCCTAACAATAACCCTAACCCTATTCCTAACACTAATGCTAACCCTAACCGTAACCCTAACTCTAACCCTAACCCTAACCCTATTCCTAACCCTAACCCAAAACCATAAGCCTAACCAATACCCTAAACATAACCTTCACGCTAACCCTAACCCTAAACCAAACCCTAACCCTAAACCTAACCAAAAACCTAAACCTAACCCTAACCCAAACCCTAACCCTAAACCTATTCCTAACATTAACTCTAAACCTAAACTTAACCCAAACCCTAACCCAAACCGTAACCCTAAACCTAACCGTAACCATAACCCTAACAAAAACCCTAACCCTAAACCTAACCCTAACCCTTATCCTCACCCTAAACCTAACCCAAAAAATAACACTAACCCTAAACCAAACCCTAACCCTAACCCTAACCCTAACCCTAACCCAAACCCTAACCCTTACCCAAACCCTAAACCTAAACCTAACCCTAACCCGAATCCTAACCCTAACCCTAACCCAAAAACTAACCCTAACCCAAACCCTAAACCTAACCCTATTCCTAACCCTAACCCTAAACCTAACCTTAACCCAAACCCTAACCCAAACCCTAACCCTAAACTTAACCCTAACTCAAATTCTAAACCTAACTCAAACCCTAACCCTAACCCAAACACTAACCAAACCCTAACAATAACCCTAACCCTAACCCTATTCCTAACACTAACCCTAACCCTAACCCTAACCCTAAACCTATTCCTAACCCTAACACAAACCCTAACAATAATCCTAACCCTAACCCTATTCCTAAACCTAACCCTAACCCTAACCCTAACCCTAATCCTAACACTAACCCTAACCCTAAAACCTAAACCTAACCAATACCCTAAACATAACCTTCACGCTAACCTTAACCCTAACCCAAACCCTAACCCTAACCCTCATCCTAACCCTAACCCTAAACCTAACCCTAACCCTAACCCTAACCCTAACCCTAACCCTAACCGAAACCCTAACTCAAAAGCTAACCCTAACCCTAACCCAAACCCTAACCCTAAACCTAACCCTAACCCTTTTCCTAACCCTAGCACAAACCCTAACAATAATCCTAACCCTAACCCTATTCCTAAACCTAACCCTAACCCTAAACCTAACCATAATCCTAACCCTAACCCTAACGCAAAAACTAACCTTAACCATAACCCAAACCCTAACCCTAACACTAATCCTAATCCTAACCCTAACGCTAACCCTAACTCAAACCCTAACCCTAACCCGAACCCTAACCCTAACACTAACCATAACCCTAATCCTAAACCTAACCCTAACCCTAACCCTAACCCTATTCCTAACCCTAACCCTAAACCCTTACCCTAACCAATACCCTAAACATAACCCTCACGCTAACTCTAAACCTAACACAAACCCTAACACTAACCCTAACCCTAACCAAAACCCTAACCATAACCCTAACCCTAACCCAAACCAAAACCCTAACCCTAACTCTAATCCTAACTCTAACCCTAATCAAAACCCTAACATTAACCCTAACCCTAACCCTATTCCTAAACTTAATCCTAAACCTAACCTTAACCCAAAACCTAAACGTAAATCTAACCCAAACCCTAACCCTAACTCAAACCCTAACCCTAAGACAAACCCTAACCCTAAAACTAACCCTAACCCAAATCCTAAACCTAACACTAACCCTAACCCAAACCCTAAACGTAACACTAACACTTACCCTAAGGCTAACCCAAAACCTAACCCTAAACCTAACCAAAACCAAAAGCCTAACCCTAACTCTAATCCTAACCCTAACCCTAACCCTAATCCTAACCCTAACCCTAACACTAGCCCAACCCCTAAACCTAACCCTAATCCTAACTCTAACCCTACCCCTAATCGTAACCCTACACCTAAACCTAACCCACACCCAAACCCTAACTCTAACCCTAACCCTAACCGAAACCCTAACTCAAAACCTAACCCTAACCCTAACCCAAACCCTAACCCTAAACCTAACCCTAACCCTTTTCCTAACCCTAACACAAACCCTAACAATAATCCTAACCCTAACCCTATTCCTAAACCTAATCCTAACCCTAAACCTAACCATAATTCTAACCCTAACCCTAACCCAAAAACTAACCCTAACCATAACCCAAACCCTAACCCTAACACTAATCCTAATCCTAACCCTAACGCTAACCCTAACTCAAACCCTAACCCTAACCCGAACCCTAACCCTAACACTAACCATAACCCTAATCCTAAACCTAACACTAACCCTAACCCTAACCCTATCCCTAACCCTAACCCTAACCCTAACCCAAACCCTAACCCTTACCCAAACCCTAAACCTAAATCTAACCCCAACCCTAATCCTAAACCTAACACTAACCCAAAAACTAACCCTAACTCGAACCCTAATCCAAACCCTAATCCTCACCCTAACCCTAACCCAAACCCTAAAACTAACCCTATTCCTAACCCTAACCCTAAACCTAACCTGAACCCAAACCCTAACCCAAAACCTAACCCTAACCCTAACTCAAACTCTAACCCTAACTCGAACCCTAACCCTAACCCAAACACTAAACCAATTCCTAACAATAACCCTAACACTATTCCTAACACTAATGCTAACCCTAACCGTAACCCTAACTCTAACCCTAACCCTAACCCTATTCCTAACCCTAACCCAAAACCATAAGCCTAACCAATACCCTAAACATAACCTTCACGCTAACCCTAACCCTAAACCAAACCCTAACCCTAAACCTAACCAAAAACCTAAACCTAACCCTAACCCAAACCCTAACCCTAAACCTATTCCTAACATTAACTCTAAACCTAAACTTAACCCAAACCCTAACCCAAACCGTATCCCTAAACCTAACCGTAACCATAACCCTAACAAAAACCCTAACCCTAAACCTAACCCTAACCCTTATCCTAACCCTAAACCTAACCCAAAAAATAACACTAACCCTAAACCAAACCCTAACCCTAACCCTAACCCTAACACTAACCCAAACCCTAACCCTTACCCAAACCCTAAACCTACACCTAACCCTAACCCGAATCCTAACCCTAACCCTAACCCAAAAACTAACCCTAACCCAAACCCTAAACCTAACCCTATTCCTAACCCTAACCCTAAACCTAACCTTAACCCAAACCCTAACCCAAACCCTAACCCTAAACTTAACCCTAACTCAAATTCTAAACCTAACTCAAACCCTAACCCTAACCCAAACACTAACCAAACCCTAACAATAACCCTAACCCTAACCCTATTACTAACACTAACCCTAACCCTAACCCTAACCCTAAACCTATTCCTAACCCTAACACAAACCCTAACAATAATCCTAACCCTAACCCTATTCCTAAACCTAACCCTAACCCTAACCCTAACCCTAATCCTAACCCTAACCCTAACCCTAAAACCTAAACCTAACCAATACCCTAAACATAATCTTCACGCTAACCCTAACCCTAACCCAAACCCTAACCCTAACCCTCATCCTAACCCTAACCCTAAACCTAACCCTAACCCTAACCCTAACCCTAACCCTAACCGAAACCCTAACTCAAAACCTAACGCTAACCCTACCGCAACCCCTACCCCTAAACCTAACCCTAACCCTTTTCCTAACCCTAGCACAAACCCTAACAATAATCCTAACCCTACCCCTATTCCTAAGCCTAACCCTGACCCTAAACCTAACCATAATCCTAACCCTAACCATAACCCAAAAACTAACCTTAACCATAACCCAAACCCTAACCCTAACACTAATCCTAATCCTAACCCTAACGCTAACCCTAACTCAAACCCTAACCCTAACCCGAACCCTAACCCTAACACTAACCATAACCCTAATCCTAAACCTAACCCTAACCCTAACCCTAACCCTATTCCTAACCCTAACCCTAAACCCTTACCCTAACCAATACCCTAAACATAACCCTCACGCTAACTCTAAACCTAACCCAAACCCTAACACTAACCCTAACCCTAACCAAAACCCTAACCATAACCCTAACCTTAACCCAAACCAAAACCCTAACCCTAACTCTAATCCTAACTCTAACCCTAATCAAAACCCTAACATTAACCCTAACCCTAACCCTAACCCTATTCCTAAACTTAATCCTAAACCTAACCTTAACCCAAAACCTAAACGTAAATCTAACCCAAACCCTAACCCTAACTCAAACCCTAACCCTAAGATAAACCCTAACCCTAAAACTAACCCTAACACAAATCCTAAAACTAACACTAACCCTAACCCAAACCCTAAACCTAACAATAACACTTACCCTAAGGCTAACCCAAAACCTAACCCTAAACCTAACCAAAACCAAAAGCCTAACCCTAACTCTAATCCTAGCCCTAACGCTAATCCTAAGCCTAATCCTAACCCTAACCCTAACACTAGCCCAAACCCTAAACCTAAGCCTAATCCTAACTCTAACCCTAACCCTAATCGTAACCCTAAACCTAAACCTAACCCACACCCAACCCCTAACTCTAACCCTAACCCTAACCGAAACCCTAACTCAAAACCTAACCCTAACCCTAACCCAAACCCTAACCCTCAACCTAACCCTAACCCATTTCCTAACCCTAACACAAACCCTAACAATAATCCTAACCCTAACCCTATTCCTAAACCTAACCCTAACCCTAAAGCTAACCATAATTCTAACCCTAACCCTAACCCAAAAACTAACCCTAACCATAACCCAAACCCTAACCCTAACACTAATCTTAATCCTAACCCTAACGCTAACCCTAACTCAAACCCTAACCCTAACCCGAACCCTAACCCTAACACTAACCATAACCCTAATTCTAAACCTAACACTAACCCTAACCCTAACCCTATCCCTAACCCTAACCCTAACCCTAACCCTAACCCAAACCCTAACCCTTACCCAAACCCTAAACCTAAACCTAACCCCAACCCTAATCCTAACCCTAACCCTAACCCAAAAACTAACCCTAACTCGAACCCTAATCCAAACCCTAATCCTCACCCTAACGCTAACCCAAACCCTAAAACTAACCCTATTCCTAACCCTAACCCTAAACCTAACCTGAACCCAAACCCTAACCCAAAACCTAACCCTAACCCTAACTCAAACTCTAACCCTAACTCGAACCCTAACCCTAACCCAAACACTAACCCAATTCCTAACAATAACCCTAACCCTATTCCTAACACTAATGCTAACCCTAACCGTAACCCTAACCCTAACCCTAACCCTAACCCTATGCCTAACCCTAACCCTAAACCATAAGCCTAACCAATACCCTAAACATAACCTTCACGCTAACCCTAACCCTAAACCAAACCCTAACCCTAAACCTAACCAAAAACCTAAACCTAACCCTAACCCAAACCCTAACGCTAAACCTATTCCTAACATTAACCCTAAACCTAAACTTAACCCAAACCCTAAGCCAAACCGTAACCCTAAACCTAACCGTAACCATAACCCCAACAAAAACCCTAACCCTAAACCTAACCCTAACCCTTATCCTCACCCTAAACCTAACCCAAAAAATAACACTAACCCTAAACCAAACCCTAACCCTAACCCTAACCCTAACCCTAACCCAAACCCTAACCCTTACCCAAACCCTAAACCTAAACCTAACCCTAACCCGATTCCTAACTCCACCTCTAACCCAAAAACTAACCCTAACCCAACCCCTAAACCTAACCCTATTCCTAACCCTAACCCTAACCCTAACTCAAACCCTAACCCTAAGACAAACCCTAACCCTAAAACTAACCCTAACCCAAATCCTAAACCTAACACTAACCCTAACCCAAACCCTAAACGTAACACTAACACTTACCCTAAGGCTAACCCAAAACCTAACCCTAAACCTACCCGCCACCAAAAGCCTACCCCTACCTCTACTCCTCACCCTAACCCTAACCCTAATCCTAACCCTAACCCTAACACTAGCCCAAACCCTAAACCTAACCCTAATCCTAACTCTAACCCTAACCCTAATCGTAACCCTAAACCTAAACCTAACCCACACCCAAACCCTAAATCTAACCCTAACCCTAACCGAAACCCTAACTCAAAACCTAACCCTAACCCTAACCCAAACCCTAACCCTAAACCTAACCCTAACCCTTTCCCTAACCCTAACACAAACCCTAACAATAATCCTAACCCTAACCCTATTCCTAAACCTAACCCTAACCCTAAACCTAACCATAATTCTAACCCTAACCCTAACCCAAAAACTAACCCAAACCA
>JAJHUQ010000035.1:8635000-8655000 GCA_035773235.1 Eospalax fontanierii | reverse complement strand
TAACCCTAACCCTATTCCTAAACCTAACCCTAACCCTAACCCTAACCCTAATCCTAACCCTAACCCTAACCCTAAAACCTAAACCTAACCAATACCCTAAACATAATCTTCACGCTAACCCTAACCCTAACCCAAACCCTAACCCTAACCCTCATCCTAACCCTAACCCTAAACCTAACCCTAACCCTAACCCTAACCCTAACCCTAACCCTAACCGAAACCCTAACTCAAAACCTAACCCGAACCCTAACCCAAACCCTAACCCTAAACCTAACCCTAACCCTTTTCCTAACCCTAGCACAAACCCTAACAATTATCCTAACCCTAACCCTATTCCTAAACCTAACCCTAACCCTAAACCTAACCATAATCCTAACCCTAACCATAACCCAAAAACTAACCTTAACCATAACCCAAACCCTAACCCTAACACTAATCCTAATCCTAACCCTAACGCTAACCCTAACTCAAACCCTAACCCTAACCCGAACCCTAACCCTAACACTAACCATAACCCTAATCCTAAACCTAACCCTAACCCTAACCCTAACCCTATTCCTAACCCTAACCCTAAACCCTTACCCTAACCAATACCCTAAACATAACCCTCACGCTAACTCTAAACCTAACCCAAACCCTAACACTAACCCTAACCCTAACCAACACCCTAACCATAACCCTAACCTTAACCCAAACCAAAACCCTAACCCTAACTCTAATCCTAACTCTAACCCTAATCAAAACCCTAACATTAACCCTAACCCTAACCCTAACCCTATTCCTAAACTTAATCCTAAACCTAACCTTAACCCAAAACCTAAACGTAAATCTAACCCAAACCCTAACCCTAACTCAAACCCTAACCCTAAGACAAACCCTAACCCTAAAACTAACCCTAACCCAAATCCTAAACCTAACACTAACCCTAACCCAAACCCTAAACCTAACACTAACACTTACCCTAAGGCTAACCCAAAACCTAACCCTAAACCTAACCAAAACCAAAAGCCTAACCCTAACTCTAATCCTAACCCTAACCCTAACCCTAATCCTAACCCTAACCCTAACACTAGCCCAAACCCTAAACCTAACCCTAATCCTAACTCGAGCCCTAACCCTAATCGTAACCCTAAACCTAAGCCTAACCCACACCCAACCCCTAACTCCTACACTAACCCCAACCGAAACCCTAACTCAAAACCTAACCCTAACCCTAACCCAAACCCTAACCCTAAACCTAACCCTAACCCTTTTCCTAACCCTAACACAAACCCTAACAGTAATCCTAACCCTAACCCTATTCCTAAACCTAACCCTAACCCTAAAGCTAACCATAATTCTAACCCTAACCCTAACCCAAAAACTAACCCTAACCATAACCCAAACCCTAACCCTAACACTAATCCTAATCCTAACCCTAACGCTAACCCTAACTCAAACCCTAACCCTAACCCGAACCCTAACCCTAACACTAACCATAACCCTAATTCTAAACCTAACACTAACCCTAACCCTAACCCTATCCCTAACCCTAACCCTAACCCTAATCCAAACCCTAACCCTTACCCAAACCCTAAACCTAAACCTAACCCCAACCCTAATCCTAACCCTAACCCTAACCCAAAAACTAACCCTAACTCGAACCCTAATCCAAACCCTAATCCTCACCCTAACGCTAACCCAAACCCTAAAACTAACCCTATTCCTAACCCTAACCCTAAACCTAACCTGAACCCAAACCCTAACCCAAAACCTAACCCTAACCCTAACTCAAACTCTAACCCTAACTCGAACCCTAACCCTAACCCAAACACTACCCCAATTCCTAACAATAACCCTAACCCTATTCCTAACACTAATGCTAACCCTAACCGTAACCCTAACCCTAACCCTAACCCTAACCCTATGCCTAACCCTAACCCTAAACCATAAGCCAAACCAATACCCTAAACATAACCTTCACGCTAACCCTAACCCTAAACCAAACCCTAACCCTAAACCTAACCAAAAACCTAAACCTAACCCTAACCCAAACCCTAACCCTAAACCTATTCCTAACATTAACCCTAAACCTAAACTTAACCCAAACCCTAACCCAAACCGTAACCCTAAACCTAACCGTAACCATAACCCTAACAAAAACCCTAACCCTAAACCTAACCCTAACCCTTATCCTAACCCTAAACCTAACCCAAAAAATAACACTAACCCTAAACCAAACCCTAACCCTAACCCTAACCCTAACCCTAACCCAAACCCTAACCCTTACCCAAACCCTAAACCTAAACCTAACCCTAACCCGAATCCTAACCCGAACTCTAACCCAAAAACTAACCCTAACCCAAACCCTAAACCTAACCCTATTCCTAACCCTAACCCTAAACCTAACCTTAACCCAAACCCTAACCCAAACCCTAACCCTAAACTTAACCCTAACTCAAATTCTAAACCTAACTCAAACCCTAACCCTAACCCAAACACTAACCAAACCCTAACAATAACACTAACCCTAACCCTATTCCTAACACTAACCCTAACCCTAACCCTAACCCTAACCCTAAACCTATTCCTAACCCTAACACAAACCCTAACAATAATCCTAAACCTAACCCTATTCCTAAACCTAACCCTAACCCTAACCCTAACCCTAATCCAAACCCTAACCCTAACCCTAAAACCTAAACCTAGCCAATACCCTAAACATAACCTTCACGCTAACCCTAACCCTAAGCCAAACCCTAAGCCTAACCCTAATCCTAACCCTAACCCTAAACATAATCCTAACCCTAACCCTAACCCAAAACCTAAACCTAACCCTAATCCTATCCCTAACCCTAACCCTAATCCTAACCCTAACCCTAACCCTAACACAAACCCAACCCCTAACCCTAACACTAACCCTAATCCTAATTCTAACCCAAACCCAAACCATAACCCTAACCCAAACCCTAACCCTAACCCTAAACATAACATTAACCCTAACCCTAACCCAAACACTAACTCTAACCCTAAACCTAACCCTAACCCTAATCCTAACCCTATCCCTAACCCTAACACTAACCCTAACCCAAAACCACACCGTAACCACAAACCTAACTCAAACCCTAACCTTAAACCTAACCCAAACCCAAAGCCTAACCCTAACCTTAACCCTAAACCAAACCCTAAACCTAACCCTAAACCTAACCCTAACCCAAACCCTAACCCTAACACTAACCGAACCCTAACTCAAACCCTAACCATAAACCTAACCCTAACCCTAACCCAAACCCTAACCCTAACACTAACCCTAAACCTAACACTAACCCAAATCCTAACCCTAACCCTAACCCAAACCAAAACCCTAACCCTAACCCCAACCCTAAACCAAACCAAAACACTAACCCTAACTCTAATCCTAACCCTAACCCTAACCCTAACCCTAACCCTAACCCTAACCCTAACCCTAACCCTAACTCAAACCCTAACCCTAACCGAAACCTAACCCTAACCCAAACCCTAACCCTAACACTAACCGAACCCTAACTCAAACCCTAACCATAACCCTAACCCTAACCGTAACCCTAACCCAAACCCTAACCCTAACACTAACCCTAACCCTAACACTAACCCAAATCCTAACCCTAACCCTAACCCAAACCAAAACCCTAACCCTAACCCTAACCCTAAACCAAACCAAAACACTAACCCTAACTCTAATCCTAACCCAAACCCTAACCCTAACCCTAACCCTAACCCTAACCCAAACTCAAACCCAAAGCCTAACCCTAACCTTAACCCTAAACCAAACCCTAAACCTAACCCTAAACCTAACCCTAACCCAAACCCAAACTCTAACACTAACCCAAACCCTAACCCTAACCCTAAACCAAACCAAAACCCTAACCCTAATTCTAATCCTAACCCTAACCCTAACCCTAACCCTAACCCTAACCTTAACCCAAACACTAACCCAAACCCAAACCCAAAACCTATCCCTAACCCTAACTCAAACTCTAACCCTAACTCTAACCCTAACTCAAAACCTAAACCAAACCCTAATCCAAACCCTAACCCAAAACCTAACAATAACCCTAACCCTAACCCTAACCCTATTCCTAACACTAACCCTAACCCTAACCCTAACCCTATTCCTAACCCTAACCCTAAACCCTTACCCTAACCAATACCCTAAACATAACCCTCACGCTAACTCTAAACCTAACCCAAACCCTAACACTAACCCTAACCCTAACCAAAACCCTAACCATAACCCTAACCTTAACCCAAACCAAAACCCTAACCCTAACTCTAATCCTAACTCTAACCCTAATCAAAACCCTAACATTAACCCTAACCCTAACCCTAACCCTATTCCTAAACTTAATCCTAAACCTAACCTTAACCCAAAACCTAAACGTAAATCTAACCCAAACCCTAACCCTAACTCAAACCCTAACCCTAAGACAAACCCTAACCCTAAAACTAACCCTAACCCAAATCCTAAACCTAACACTAACCCTAACCCAAACCCTAAACCTAACACTAACACTTACCCTAAGGCTAACCCAAAACCTAACCCTAAACCTAACCAAAACCAAAAGCATAACCCTAACTCTAATCCTAACCCTAACCCTAACCCTAATCCTAACCCTAACCCTAACACTAGCCCAAACCCTAAACCTAACCCTAATCCTAACTCTAACCCTAACCCTAATCGTAACCCTAAACCTAAACCTAACCCACACCCAAACGCTAACTCTAACCCTAACCCTAACCGAAACCCTAACTCAAAACCTAACCCTAACCCTAACCCAAACCCTAACCCTAAACCTAACCCTAACCCTTTTCCTAACAATAACACAAACCCTAACAATAATCCGAACCCTAACCCTATTCCTAAACCTAACCCTAACCCTAAACCTAACCATAATTCTAACCCTAACCCTAACCCAAAAACTAACCCTAACCATAACCCAAACCCTAACCCTAACACTAATCCTAATCCTAACCCTAACGCTAACCCTAACTCAAACCCTAACCCTAACCCGAACCTTAACCCTAACACTAACCATAACCCTAATCCTAAACCTAACACTAACCCTAACCCTAACTCTATCCCTAACCCTAACCCTAACCCTAACCCAAACCCTAACCCTTACCCAAACCCTAAACCTAAATCTAACCCCAACCCTAATCCTAACCCTAACCCTAACCCAAAAACTAACCCTAACTCAAACCCTAATCCAAACCCTAATCCTCATCCTAACGCTAACCCAAACCCTAAAACTAACCCTATTCCTCACCCTAACCCTAAACCTAACCTGAACCCAAACCCTAACCCAAAACCTAACCCTAACCCTAACTCAAACTCTAACCCTAACTCGAACCCTAACCCTAACCCAAACACTAAACCAATTCCTTACAATTTCCCTAACCCTATTCCTAACACTAATGCTAACCCTAACCGTAACCCTAACTCTAACCCTAACCCTAACCCTATTCCTAACCCTAACCCAAAACCATAAGCCTAACCAATACCCTAAACATAACCTTCACGCTAACCCTAACCCTAAACCAAACCCTAACCCTAAACCTAACCAAAAACCTAAACCTAACCCTAACCCAAACCCTAACCCGAAACCTATTCCTAACATTAACCCTAAACCTAAACTTAACCCAAACCCTAACCCAAACCATAACCCTAAAACTAACCGTAACCATAACCCTAACAAAAACCCTAACCCTAAACCTAACCCTAACCCTTATCCTAACCCTAAACCTAACCCAAAAAATAACACTAACCCTAAACCAAACCCTAACCCTAACCCTAACCCTAACCCTAACCCAAACCCTAACCCTTACCCAAACCCTAAACCTAAACCTAACCCTAACCCGAATCCTAACCCTAACCCTAACCCAAAAATTAACCCTAACCCAAACCCTAAACCTAACCCTATTCCTAACCCTAACCCTAAACCTAACCTTAACCCAAACCCTAACCCAAACCCTAACCCTAAACTTAACCCTAACTCAAATTCTAAACCTAACTCAAACCCTAACCCTAACCCAAACACTAACCAAACCCTAACAATAACCCTAACCCTAACCCTATTCCTAACACTAACCCTAACCCTAACCCTAACCCTAAACCTATTCCTAACCCTAACACAAACCCTAACAATAATCCTAACCCTAACCCTATTCCTAAACCTAACCCTAACCCTATTCCTAAATCTAACCCTAACCCTAACCCTAACCCTAACCCTAACCCTAACCCTAACCCTAACACAAACCCTAACAATAATCCTAACCCTAACCCTATTCCTAAACCTAACCCTAACCCTAACCCTAACCCTAATCCTAACCCTAACCCTAACCCTAACCCTAACGCTAACCCTAACCCTAACCCTAACCCTAACCCTAACACAAACCCTAACAATAATCCTAACCCTAACCCTATTCCTAAACCTAACCCTAACCCTAACCCTAACCCTAATCCTAACCCTAACCCTAACCCTAAAACCTAAACCTAACCAATACCCTAAACATAACCTTCACGCTAACCCTAACCCTAACCCAAACCCTAACCCTAACCCTAATCCTAACCCTAACCCTAAACATAATCCTAACCCTAACCCTAACCCAAAACCTAAACCTAACCCTAATCCTATCCCTAACCCTAACCCTAATCCTAACCCTAACCCTAACCCTAACACAAACCCAACCCCTAACCCTAACACTAACCCTAATCCTAATTCTAACCCGAACCCAAACCATAACCCTAACCCAAACCCTAACCCTAACCCTAAACATAACATTAACCCTAACCCTAACCCAAACACTAACTCTAACCCTAAACCTAACCCTAACCCTAATCCTAACCCTATCCCTAACCCTAACACTAACCCTAACCCACAACCACACCGTAACCACAAACCTAACCCAAACCCAAAGCCTAACCCTAACCTTAACCCTAAACCAAACCCTAAACCTAACCCTAAACCTAACCCTAACCCAAACCCTAACCCTAACACTAACCGAACCCTAACTCAAACCCTAACCATAACCCTAACCCTAACCCTAACCCAAACCCTAACCCTAACACTAACCCTAAACCTAACACTAACCCAAATCCTAACCCTAACCCTAACCCAAACCAAAACCCTAACCCTAACCCTAACCCTAAACCAAACCAAAACACTAACCCTAACTCTAATCCTAACCCTAACCCTAACCCTAACCCTAACCCTAACACTAACCCTAAACCTAACTCAAACCCTAACCCTAACCCTAAACCTAACCCTAACCCAAACCCTAACCCTAACACTAACCGAATCCTAACTCAAACCCTAACCATATCCCTAACCCTAACCGTAACCCTAACCCAAACCCTAACACTAACACTAACCCTAACCCTAACACTAACCCAAATCCTAAACCTAACCCTAACGCAAACCAAAACCCTAACCCTAACCCTAACCCTAAACCAAACCAAAACACTAACCCTAACTGTAATCCTAACCCTAACCCTAACCCTAACCCTAACCCTAACCCTAACCCTAACCCTAACTCAAACCCTAACCCTAACCCTAACCCAAACCCTAAACCTAAACCTAACCCTAACCCTAACCCTAACCCTAACCCTAACCCAAACTCTAACACTAACGCAAACCCTAACCCTAACCCTAAACCAAACCAAAACCCTAACCCTAACTCTAATCCTAACCCTAACCCTAACCCTAACCCTAACCCTAACCTTAACCCAAACACTAACCCAAACCCAAACCCAAAACCTATCCCTAACCCTAACTCAAACTCTAACCCTAACTCTAACCCTAACTCAAAACCTAAACCAAACCCTAATCCAAACCCTAACCCAAAACCTAACAATAACCCTAACCCTAACCCTATTCCTAACACTAACCCTAACCCTAACCCTAACCCTAACCCTATTCCTAACCCTAACCCTAAACCCTTACCCTAACCAATACCCTAAACATAACCCTCACGCTAACTCTAAACCTAACCCAAACCCTAACACTAACCCTAACCCTAACCAAAACCCTAACCATAACCCTAACCTTAACCCAAACCAAAACCCTAACCCTAACTCTAATCCTAACTCTAACCCTAATCAAAACCCTAACATTAACCCTAACCCTAACCCTAACCCTATTCCTAAACTTAATCCTAAACCTAACCTTAACAAAAAACCTAAACGTAAATCTAACCCAAACCCTAACCCTAACTCAAACCCTAACCCTAAGACAAACCCTAACCCTAAAACTAACCCTAACCCAAATCCTAAACCTAACACTAACCCTAACCCAAACCCTAAACCTAACACTAACACTTACCCTAAGGCTAACCCAAAACCTAACCCTAAACCTAACCAAAACCAAAAGCCTAACCCTAACCCTAATCCTAACCCTAACCCTAACACTAGCCCAAACCCTAAACCTAACCCTAATCCTAACTCTAACCCTAACCCTAATCGTAACCCTAAACCTAAACCTAACCCACACCCAAACCCTAACTCTAACCCTAACCCTAACCGAAACCCTAACTCAAAACCTAACCCTAACCCTAACCCAAACCCTAACCCTAAACCTAACCCTAACCCTTTTCCTAACAATAACACAAACCCTAACAATAATCCTAACCCTAACCCTATTCCTAAACCTACCCCTAACCCTAACCCTAACCATAATTCTAACCCTAACCCTAACCCAACAAGTAACCGTAACCATAACCCAAACCCTAACCATAACCCTAATCCTAATCCTAACCCTAACGCTAACCCTAACTCAAACCCTAACCCTAACCCGAACCCTAACCCTAACCCAAACCCTAACCCTTACCCAAACCCTAAACCTAAACCTAACCCCAACCCTAATCCTAACCCTAACCCTAACCCAAAAACTAACCCTAACTCGAACCCTAATCCAAACCCTAATCCTCACCCTAACGCTAACCCAAACCCTAAAACTAACCCTATTCCTAACCCTAACCCTAAACCTAACATGAACCCAAACCCTAACCCAAAACCTAACCCTAACCCTAACTCAAACTCTAACCCTAACTCGAACCCTAACCCTAACCCAAACACTAACCCAATTCCTAACAATAACCCTAACCCTATTCCTAACACTAATGCTAAATCTAACCGTAACCCTAACCCTAAACCTAACCCTAACCCTATTCCTAACCCTAACCCTAAACCATAAGCCTAACCAATACCCTAAACATAACTTTCACGCTAACCCTAACCCTAAACGAAACCCTAACCCTAAACCTAACCAAAAACCTAAACCTAACCCTAACCCAAACCCTAACCCTAAACCTATTCCTAACATTAACCCTAAACCTAAACTTAACCAAAACCCTAACCCAAACCGTAACCCTAAACCTAACCGTAACCATAACCCTAACAAAAACCCTAACCCAAAACCTAACCCTAACCCTTATCCTAACCCTAAACATAACCCAAAAAATAACCCTAACCCTAAACCAAACCCTAACCCTAACCCTAACCCTAACCCAAACCCTAACCCTTACCCAAACCCTAAACCTAAACCTAACCCTAACCCGAATCCTAACTCTAACCCTAACCCAAAAACTAACCCTAACCCAAACCCTAAACCTAACCCTATTCCTAACCCTAACCCTAAACCTAACCTTAACCCAAACCCTAACCCAAACCCTAACCCTAAACTTAACCCTAACTCAAATTCTAAACCTAACTCAAACCCTAACCCTAACCCAAACACTAAGCAAAGCCTAACAATAACCCTAACCCTAACCCTATTCCTAACACTAACCCTAACCCTAACCGTAAGGCTAAACCTATTCCTAAGCCTAACACAAACGCTAATAATAATCCTAAGCCTAAGCCTATTCCTAAACCTAACCCTAAGCCTAACCCTAACCCTAATCCTAACCCTAACCCTAACCCTAAAACCTAAACCTAACCAATACCCTAAACATAACCTTCACGCTAACCCTAACCCTAACCCAAACCCTAACCCTAACCCTAATCCTAACCCTAACCCTAAACCTAACCCTAACCCTAACCCTAACCCTAACCCTAACCGAAACCCTAACTCAAAACCTAACCCTAACCCTAACCCAAACCCGAACCCTAAACCTAACCCTAACCCTTTTCCTAACCCTAGCACAAACCCTAACCCTATTCCTAAACCTAACCCTAACCCTAAACCTAACCATAATCCTAACCCTAACCCTAACCCAAAAACTAACCTTAACCAAAACCCAAACCCTAACCCTAACACTAATCCTAATCCTAACCCTAACGCTAACCCTGACTCAAACCCTAACCCTAACCCGAACCCTAACCCTAACACTAACCATAACCCTAATCCTAAAGCTAACACTAACCCTAACCCTAACCCTATCCCTAACCCTATCCCTAACCCTAACCCTAACCCAAACCCTAACCCTTACCCAAACCGTAAACCTAAACCTAACCCTAACCCTAATCCTAACCCTAATCCTAACCCAAAAACTAACCCTAACTCGGACCCTAACCCAAACCCTAATCCTCACCCTAATGCTATCCCAAACCCTAAACCTAACCCTATTCCTAACCCTAACCCTAAACCTAACCTTAACCCAAACCCTAACCCAAAACCTAACCCTAATCCTAACTCAAACTCTAACCCTTACTCTAACCCTAACCCTAACCCAAACACTAACCCAAATCCTAACAATAACCCTAACCCTATTCCTAACACTAACCCTAACCCTAACCGTAACCCTAACCCTAACCCTAACCCTATTCCTAACCCTAACCCTAAACCCTAAGCCTAACCAATACCTAAACATAACCTTCACGCTAACCCTAACCCTAACCCAAACCCTAACCCTAAACCTAACCAAAAACCTAAACCTAACCCTAACCCAAACCCTAACCCTAAACCTATTCCTAACATTAACCCTAAACCTAAACTTAACCCAAACCCTAACCCAAACCCTAACCCTAACCCTAACCCTAACCATAACCCTAACCCAAACCCTAACCCAAACCCTAACCCTAACCCTAACCCTAACCGTAACCCTAACTCAAACACTAACCCTAACCCTAACCCAAAACCTAACCCTAAACCTAACCTTAACCCTTATCCTAACCCTAAACATAACCCAAAAAATAACACTAACCCTAAACCAAACCCTAACCCTAACCCTAACTCTAACCCTTACCCAAACCCTAAAAATAAACCTAACCCTAATCTAATCCTAACCCTAACCCTAACCCAAAAACAAACCCTAAATCGAACCCTAACCCAAACCCTAATCCTAACCCTAAACCTAACCCAAACCCTAACCCTAACCCTCTTCCTAACCCTAACCCTAAACCTAACCTTAACCCAAACCCTAACCCACACCCTAACCCTAAACTTAACCCTAACTCAAACTCTAACACTAACTCGAACCTTAACCCTAACCCAAACACTAACCCAAACCCTAAAAAAAACCCTAACACTATTCCTAACACTAAACCTAACCCTAACCCTAACCCTAACCCTAACCCTATTCCTAACCCTAACCCTAACCCAAACCCTAACCAATACCCTAAACCTAACCAAAAACCTAAACCGAACCCTAACCCTAACCCTAACCCAAACCCTAACCCTAACACGAACCCTAACCGTAACACTAACGCAAATCCTAACCCTAACATTAACCCAAACCAAAACCCTAAACCTAATTCTAATCCTAACCCGTACCCTAATCAAAACCCTAACATTAAACCTAACCCTAACCCTAACCCAAAACCTAAACCTAACCCTAATCCTAACCCTAACCCTAACCCTAATCCTAACCCTATCCCTAACCCTAACACTAACCCTAACCCAAAACCACACCGTAACCACAAACCTAACCCAAACCCAAAGCCTAACCCTAACCTTAACCCTAAACCAAACCCTAAACCTAACCCTAAACCTAACCCTAACCCAAACCCTAACCCTAACACTAACCGAACCCTAACTCAAACCCTAACCATAACCCTAACCCTAACCCTAACCCAAACCCTAACCCTAACACTAACCCTAAACCTAACACTAACCCAAATCCTAACCCTAACCCTAACACAAACCAAAACCCTAACCCTAACCCTAACCCTAAACCAAACCAAAACACTAACCCTAACTCTAATCCTAACCCTAACCCTAACCCTAACCCTAACCCTAACCCTAACCCTAAACCTAACTCAAAACCTAACCCTAACCCTAAATCTAACCCTAACCCAAACCCTAACCCTAACACTAACCGAATCCTAACTCAAACCCTAACCATAACCCTAACCCTAACCGTAACCCTAACCCAAACCCTAACCCTAACACTAACCCTAACCCTAACACTAACCCAAATCCTAAACCTAACCCTAACCCAAACCAAAACCCTAACCCTAACCCTAACCCTAAACCAAAGCAAAACACTAGCCCTAACTCTAATGCTAACGCTAGCCCTAACCCTAAGCCTAACCCTAACCCTAGCCCTAACCCTAACTCAAACCCTAACCCTAACCCTAACCCAAACCCTAAACCTAAACCTAACCCTAACCCTAACCCTAACCCTAACCCTAACCCAAACTCTAACACTAACCCAAACCCTAACCCTAACCCTAAACCAAACCAAAACCCTAACCCTAACTCTAATCCTAACCCTAACCCTAACCCTAACCCTAACCCTAACCTTAACCCAAACACTAACCCAAACCCAAACCCAAAACCTATCCCTAACCCTAACTCAAACTCTAACCCTAACTCTAACCCTAACTCAAAACCTAAACCAAACCCTAATCCAAACCCTAACCCAAAACCTAACAATAACCCTAACCCTAACCCTATTCCTAACACTAACCCTAACCCTAACCCTAACCCTAACCCTATTCCTAACCCTAACCCTAAACCCTTACCCTAACCAATACCCTAAACATAACCCTCACGCTAACTCTAAACCTAACCCAAACCCTAACACTAACCCTAACCCTAACCAAAACCCTAACCATAACCCTAACCTTAACCCAAACCAAAACCCTAACCCTAACTCTAATCCTAACTCTAACCCTAATCAAAAACCTAACATTAACCCTAACCCTAACCCTAACCCTATTCCTAAACTTAATCCTAAACCTAACCTTAACAAAAAACCTAAACGTAAATCTAATCCAAACCCTAAACCTAACTCAAACCCTAACCCTAAGACAAACCCTAACCCTAAAACTAACCCTAACACAAATCCTAAAACTAACACTAACCCTAACACAAACCCTAAACCTAACCCTAACCCTAACCCTAAGGCTAACCCAAAACCTAACCCTAAACCTAACGAAAACCAAAAGCCTAACCCTAACTCTAATCCTAACCCTAACCCTAACCCTAATCCTAACCCTAACCCTAACACTAGCCCAAACCCTAAACCTAACCCTAAACCTAACTCTTACCCTAACTCTAATCGTAACCCTAAACCTAAACCTAACCCACACCCCAACCTTAACTCTAACCTTAACCCTAACCACAACCCTAACTCCAAACCCAACCCTAACCCTAACCCAAAACCTAACCCTAAACCTAACCCTAACCCTTTTCCTAACAATAACACAAACCCTAACAATAATCCTAACCCTAACCCTATTCCTAAACCTAACCCTAACCCTAAACCTAACCATAATTCTAACCCTAACCCTAACCCAAAAACTAACCCTAACCATAACCCAAACCCTAACCCTAACACTAATCCTAATCCTAACCCTAACGCTAACCCTAACTCAAACCCTAACCCTAACCCGAACCCTAACCCTAAACCAAACCCTAACCCTTACCCAAACCCTAAACCTAACCCTAACCCCAACCCTAATCCTAACCCTAACCCTAACCCAAAAACTAACCCTAACTCGAACCCTAATCCAAACCCTAATCCTCACCCTAACGCTAACCCAAACCCTAAAACTAACCCTATTCCTAACCCTAACCCTAAACCTAACCTGAACCCAAACCCTAACCCAAAACCTAACCCTAATCCTAACTCAAACTCTAACCCTAACTCGAACCCTAACCCTAACCCAAACACTAACCCAATTCCTAACAATAACCCTAACCCTATTCCTAACACTAATGCTAACCCTAACCGTAACCCTAACCCTAACCCTAACCCTAACCCTATTCCTAACCCTAACCCTAAACCATAAGCCTAACCAATACCCTAAACATAACTTTCACGCTAACCCTAACCGTAAACCAAACCCTAACCCTAAACCTAACCAAAAACCTAAACCTAACCCTAACCCAAACCCTAACCCTAAACCTATTCCTAACATTAACCCTAAACCTAAACTTAACCCAAACCCTAACCCAAACCGTAACCCTAAACCTAACCGTAACCATAACCCTAACAAAAACCCTAACCCAAAACCTAACCCTAACCCTTATCCTAACCCTAAACCTAACCCAAAAAATAACCCTAACCCTAAACCAAACCCTAACCCTAACCCAAACCCTAACCCAAACCCTAACCCTTACCCAAACCCTAATGCTAAACCTAACCCTAACCCGAATCCTAACTCTAACCCTAGCCCAAAAACTAACCCTAACCCATACCCTATTCCTAACCCTATTCCTAACCCTAACCCTAAACCTAACCTTAACCCAAACCCTAACCCAAACCCTAACCCTAAACTTAACCCTAACTCAAATTCTAAACCTAACTCAAACCCTAACCCTAACCCAAACACTAACCAAACCCTAACAATAACCCTAACCCTAACCCTATTCCTAACACTAACCCTAACCCTAACCCTAACCCTAAACCTATTCCTAACCCTAACACAAACCCTAACAATAATCCTAACCCTAACCCTATTCCTAAACCTAACCCTAAGCCTAACCCTAACCCTAATCCTAACCCTAACCCTAACCCTAAAACCTAAACCTAACCAATACCCTAAACATAACCTTCACGCTAACCCTAACCCTAACCCACACCCTAACCCTAACCCTAATCCTAACCCTAACCCTAAACCTAACCCCACCCCCAACCCTAACCCTAACCCTAACCGAAACCCTAACTCAAAACCTAACCCTAACCCTAACCCAAACCCTAACCCTAAACCTAACCCTAACCCTTTTCCTAACCCTAGCACAAACCCTAACAATAATCCTAATCCTAACCCTAAACCTAACCCTAACCCTAAACCTAACCATAATCCTAACCCTAACCCTAACCCAAAAACTAACCTTAACCATAAGCCAAACCCTAACCCTAACACTAATCCTAATCCTAACCCTAACGCTAACCCTAACTCAAACCCTAACCCTAACCCGAACCCTAACCCTAACACTAACCATAACCCTAATCCTAAACCTAACACTAACCCTAACCCTAACCCTATCCCTAACCCTATCCCTAACCCTAACCCTAACCCAAACCCTAACCCTTACCCAAACCGTAAACCTAAACCTAACCCTAACCCTAATCCTAACCCTAATCCTAACCCAAAAACTAACCCTAACTCGGACCCTAACCGAAACCCTAATCCTCACCCTAATGCTATCCCAAACCCTAAACCTAACCCTATTCCTAACCCTAACCCTAAACCTAACCTTAACCCAAACCCTAACCCAAAACCTAACCCTAACCCTAACTCAAACTCTAACCCTAACTCGAACCCTAACCCTAACCCAAACACTAACCCAAATCCTAACAATAACCCTAACCCTATTCCTAACACTAACCCTAACCCTAACCGTAACCCTAACCCTAACCCTAACCCTATTCCTAACCCTAACCCTAAACCCTAAGCCTAACCAATACCTAAACATAACCTTCACGCTAACCCTAACCCTAACCCAAACCCCAACCCTACACCTAACCAAAAACCAAAACTTAACCCTAACCCAAACCCTAACCCTAAACCTATTCCTAACATTAACCCTAAACCTAAACTTAACCCAAACCCTAACCCAAACCCTAACCCTAACCCTAACCCTAACCATAACCCTAACCCAAACCCTAACCCAAATCCTAACCCTAACCCTAACCCTAACCCTAACCCTAACTCAAAGACTAACCCTAACCCTAACCCAAAACCTAACCCTAAACCTAACCTTAACCCTTAACCTAACCCTAAACATAACCCAAAAAATAACACTAAACCTAAACCAAACCCTAACCCTAACCCTAACTCTAACCCTTACCCAAACCCTAAAAATAAACCTAACCCAAATCTAATCCTAACCCTAACCCTAACCCAAAAACAAACCCTAAATCGAACCCTAACCCAAACCCTAATCCTAACCCTAAACCTAACCCAAACCCTAACCCTAACCCTCTTCCTAACCCTAACCCTAAACCTAACCTTAACCCAAACCCTAACCCACACCCTAAGCCTAAACTTAACCCTAACTCAAACTCTAACACTAACTCGAACCTTAACCCTAACCCAAACACTAACCCAAACCCTAAAAAAAACCCTAACACTATTCCTAACACTAAACCTAACCCTAACCCTAACCCTAACCCTAACCCTATTCCTAACCCTAACCCTAACCCAAACCCTAACCAATACCCTAAACCTAACCAAAAACCTAAACCTAACCCTAACCCTAACCCTAACCCAAACCCTAACCCTAACACGAACCCTAACCGTAACACTAACGCAAATCCTAACCCTAACATTAACCCAAACCAAAACCCTAAACCTAATTCTAATCCTAACCCGTACCCTAATCAAAACCCTAACATTAAACCTAACCCTAACCCTAGCCCAAAACCTAACCCTAACCCTAGTCCTAACTCTCACCCCAACCCTAATTCTAACCCTATCCCTAACCCTAACACTAACCCTAACCCAAAACCACACCGTAACCACAAACCTAACCCAAACCCAAAGCCTAACCCTAACCTTAACCCTAAACCAAACCCTAAACCTAACCCTAAACCTAACCCTAACCCAAACCCTAACCCTAACACTAACCGAACCCTAACTCAAACCCTAACCATAACCCTAACCCTAACCCTAACCCAAACCCTAACCCTAACACTAACCCTAAACCTAACACTAACCCAAATCCTAACCCTAACCCTAACACAAACCAAAACCCTAACCCTAACCCTAACCCTAAACCAAACCAAAACACTAACCCTAACTCTAATCCTAACCCTAACCCTAACCCTAACCCTAACCCTAACCCTAACCCTAAACCTAACTCAAAACCTAACCCTAACCCTAAACCTAACCCTAACCCAAACCCTAACCCTAACACTAACCGAATCCTAACTCAAACCCTAACCATAACCCTAACCCTAACCGTAACCCTAACCCAGACCCTAACCCTAACACTAACCCTAACCCTAACACTAACCCAAATCCTAAACCTAACCCTAACCCAAACCAAAACCCTAACCCTAACCCTAACCCTAAACCAAACCAAAACACTTACCCTAACTCTAATCCTTACCCTAACCCTAACCCTAACCCTAACCCTTGCCCTAGCCCTAACCCTAAGTCAAGCCCTAACCCTAACCCTAACCCAAACCCTAAACCTAAACCTAACCCTAACCCTAACCCTAACCCTAACCCTAACCCAAAATCTAACACTAACCCAAACCCTAACCCTAACCCTAAACCAAACCAAAACCCTAACCCTAACTCTAATCCTAACCCTAACCCTAACCCTAACCCTAACCCTAACCTTAACCCAAACACTAACCCAAACCCAAACCCAAAACCTATCCCTAACCCTAACTCAAACTCTAACCCTAACTCTAACCCTAACTCAAAACCTAAACCAAACCCTAATCCAAACCCTAACCCAAAACCTAACAATAACCCTAACCCTAACCCTATTCCTAACACTAACCCTAACCCTAACCCTAACCCTAACCCTATTCCTAACCCTAACCCTAAACCCTTACCCTAACCAATACCCTAAACATAACCCTCACGCTAACTCTAAACCTAACCCAAACCCTAACACTAACCCTAACCCTAACCAAAACCCTAACCATAACCCTAACCTTAACCCAAACCAAAACCCTAACCCTAACTCTAATCCTAACTCTAACCCTAATCAAAAACCTAACATTAACCCTAACCCTAACCCTAACCCTATTCCTAAACTTAATCCTAAACCTAACCTTAACAAAAAACCTAAACGTAAATCTAATCCAAACCCTAACCCTAACTCAAACCCTAACCCTAAGACAAACCCTAACCCTAAAACTAACCCTAACCCAAATCCTAAACCTAACACTAACCCTAACCCAAACCCTAAACCTAACACTAACACTTACCCTAAGGCTAACCCAAAACCTAACCCTAAACCTAACGAAAACCAAAAGCCTAACCCTAACTCTAATCCTAACCCTAACCCTAACCCTAATCCTAACCCTAACCCTAACACTAGCCCAAACCCTAAACCTAACCCTAATCCTAACTCTAACCCTAACCCTAATCGTAACCCTAAACCTAAACCTAACCCACACCCAAACCCTAACTCTAACCCTAACCCTAACCGAAAACCTAACTCAAAACCTAACCCTAACCCTAACCCAAAACCTAATCCTAAACCTAACCCTAACCCTTTTCATAACAATAACACAAACCATAACAATAATACTAACCCTAACCCTATTACTAAACCTAACCCTAACCCTAAACCTAAACATAATTCTAACCCTAACCCTAACCCAAAAACTAACCCTAACCATAACCCAAACCCTAACCCTAACACTAATCCTAATCCTAACCCTAACGCTAACCCTAACTCAAACCCTAACCCTAACCCGAACCCTAACCCTAACCCAAACCCTAACCCTTACCCAAACCCTAAACCTAAACCTAACCCCAACCCTAATCCTAACCCTAACCCTAACCCAAAAACTAACCCTAACTCGAACCCTAATCCAAACCCTAATCCTCACCCTAACGCTAACCCAAACCCTAAAACTAACCCTATTCCTAACCCTAACCCTAAACCTAACCTGAACCCAAACCCTAACCCAAAACCTAACCCTAATCCTAACTCAAACTCTAACCCTAACTCGAACCCTAACCCTAACCCAAACACTAACCCAATTCCTAACAATAACCCTAACCCTATTCCTAACACTAATGCTAACCCTAACCGTAACCCTAACCCTAACCCTAACCCTAACCCTATTCCTAACCCTAACCCTAAACCATAAGCCTAACCAATACCCTAAACATAACTTTCACGCTAAGCCTAACCGTAAACCAAACCCTAACCCTAAACCTAACCAAAAACCTAAACCTAACCCTAACCCAAACCCTAACCCTAAACCTATTCCTAACATTAACCCTAAACCTAAACTTAACCCAAACCCTAACCCAAACCGTAACCCTAAACCTAACCGTAACCATAACCCTAACAAAAACCCTAACCCAAAACCTAACCCTAACCCTTATCCTAACCCTAAACCTAACCCAAAAAATAACCCTAACCCTAAACCAAACCCTAACCCTAACCCTAACCCTAACCCAAACCCTAACCCTTACCCAAACCCTAAACCTAAACCTAACCCTAACCCGAATCCTAACTCTAACCCTAACCCAAAAACTAACCCTAACCCAAACCCTAAACCTAACCCTATTCCTAACCCTAACCCTAAACCTAACCTTAACCCAAACCCTAACCCAAACCCTAACCCTAAACTTAACCCTAACACAGAATCTAAACCTACCTCAAACCCTAACCCTAACCCAACCACCAACCAAACCCTAACAATAACCCTAACCCTAACCCTATTCCTAACACTAACCCTAACCCTAACCCTAACCCTAAACCTATTCCTAACCCTAACACAAACCCTAACAATAATCCTAACCCTAACCCTATTCCTAAACCTAACCCTAAGCCTAACCCTAACCCTAATCCTAACCCTAACCCTAACCCTAAAACCTAAACCTAACCAATACCCTAAACATAACCTTCACGCTAACCCTAACCCTAACCCAAACCCTAACCCTAACCCTA
>JAJHUQ010000035.1:8600000-8627500 GCA_035773235.1 Eospalax fontanierii | reverse complement strand
CCTAAACCTAACCCTAACCCAAACCGTAACCCTAACACTAACCTAACCCTAACTCAAACCCTAACCATAACCCTAACCCTAACCCTAACCCAAACCCTAACCCTAACACTAACCCTAACCCTAACACTAACCCAAATCCTAACCCTAAACCTAACTCAAACCAAAACCCTAACCCTAACTCTAACTCTAATCCTAAACCTAACCCTAATCCTAACCCTAATCCTAATCCTGATCCTAACCCTAACCCTAACCCTAACACAAACCCAAGCTCTAACATTAACCCTAACCCTAATCCAAACCCTAACCCTAACCCTAACCCTAACCCTACCACAAATCCTAACCCTAACCCTTACCCTAACTCAAACCCTAACCCTAACCCTAACCCTAACATAAACCCTAACATAAATCCTAACCCTAACCCTAACCCTAACCCTAACCCTAACCCTAACCCAAAACCTAACCCTTACCCGAACCCTAAACCTAAACCTAACCCTAACCCTAATTCTAACCCTAACCCTAACCCAAAAACTAACCCTAACTCGAAACCTAACCCAAACCCTAATCCTAACCCTAACCCTAACCCTAACCCAAACCCAACCCCTAACCCTAATCCTAACCCTAACCCTAACCCAATCCCTAACCCTAAACCTAAGCCTAACTCAAACCCTAACCCTAACCCTAACCCTAACCCAAAACCTAACCCTAAATCTAACCCTAACCCTATTCCTAACCCTAACCCTAAACCAAAAACTAACCCTAACAATAACCCAAACCCTAACCCTAAACCTAACCCTAACCCTAACCCTAACCCTAACCCTAACCCTAACCATAACCCTAACCCAAATCCTAACCCTAACCCTAACCCTAACCCTAACCCTAACTCAAACCCTAACCCTAACCCTAATCCAAACCCTAACCCTAAACCTAACCCTAACCCTTATCTTAACCCTAAACCTAACCAAAAAAATAACACTAACCCTAAACCAAACCCTAACCCTAAGCCTAACCCTAACCCTAACCCAAACTCTAACCCTTACCCAAATCCTAAACCTACCCTAACCCTTTTCCTAACCCTAACACAAACCCTAACCCTAACGCTAACCCTAACCCAAACACTAAACCTAACTCGAACCTTAACCCTAACCCAAACACTAACCCAAACCCTAACAATAACCCTAACACTATTCCTAACACTAACCCTAACCCTAACCCTAACCCTAACCCTAACCCTATTCCTAACCCTAACCCTAAACCCTTACCCTAACCAATACCCTAAACATAACCCTCACGCTAACCCTAACCCTAACCCAAAACCTAACACTAACCCTAACCCTAACCCAAACCCTAACCCTAACCCTAACCCTAACCCAAACCAAAACCCTAACCCTAACTCTAATCCTAACCCTAACCCTAATCAAAACACTAACATTAACCCTAACCCTAACCCTAACCCTAACCCTAACCCTAACCCTATTCCTAACCTTAACCAAAAACCTAACCGTAAATCTAACCCAAAAGCTAACCCTAACTCAAAACCTAACCCAAGACAAACCCTAACCCTAACCCTAACCCTAACCCTAATCCAAACCATAACACTAACCCTAACCTTAACCCTAATGCCTAGCCTAAACCTAACTCAAACTCAAACCTAACCCTAAATCTAACCCTAACCCAAACCCTAACCCTAACACTAACCTAACCCTTACTCAAACCCTAACCATAACCCTAACCCTATCCCTAACCCAAACACTAACTCTAACACTAATCCTAACCCTAACACTAACCCAAATCCTAACCCTAACCCTAACCCAAACCAAAACCCTAACCCTAACTCTAAATCTAATCCTAAACCTAACCCCAATCCTAAACCTAACCCTAACCCTAATCCTAACCCTAACCCTAACCCTAACACAAACCCAACCTCTAACACTAACCCTCACCCTAACACAAACCCTAACCCTAAACCTAAACCTAACCCTAACCATAATTCAATCTCAAACCCTAACCCTTACCCTAACTCAAACCCTAACCCTAACCCTAACCCAAACCCAAACCCTAAACCAAATCCTAATCCTAACCCTAACCCTAACCATAACCCTAACCCTAACCCTAACTCAAACACTAACCCTAACCCTAACAAAAACCCTAAACCTAAACCTAACCCTAACCCTTATCCTAACCCTAAACCTAACCCAAAAAATAACACTAACCCTAAACCAAACCCTTACCCTAACCCTAACCCTAACCCTAACCCTAACCCAAACCCTAACCCTAACCCTATTCCTAACCCTAACCCTAAACCTAACCTTAACGGAAACCCTAACCCAAACCCTAACCCTAAACTTAACCCTAACTCAAATTCTAAACCTAACTCGAACCCTAACCCTAACCCAAACACTAACCAAACCCTAACAATATCCCTTACCCTAACCCTATTCTTAACACTAACCCTAACCCTAACCCTAACCCTAAACCTATTCCTAACCCTAACACAAACCCTAACAATAATACTAACCCTAACCCTATTCCTAAACTTAACCCTAACCCTAACCCTAACCCTAACCCTAACCCTAATCCTTACCCTAACCCTAACCCTAAAACCTAAACCTAACCAATAACCTAAACATAACCTTCACGCTAACGGTAACCCTAACCCAAACCCTAACCCTAACACTAATCCTAACCCTAACCCTAACCCTAACCCTAACCCTTACCCTAACCGAAACCCTAACTCAAAACCTAACCCTAACCCTAACCCTAACCCAAACCCTAACCCTAAACCTAACCCTAACCCTTTTCCTAACCCTAACACAAACCCTAACAATAATCCTAACCCTAACCCTATTCGGAACCTAACCCTAACCCTAAACCTAACCATAATCCTAACCCTAACCCTAATCCAAAAACTAACCCTAACCATAACCCAAACCCTAACCCTAACACTAATCCTAATCCTAACCCTAACGCTAAGCCTAACTCAAACCCTAACCCTAACCCGAACCCTAACCCTAACACTAACCATAACCCTAATCCTAAACCTAACACTAACACTAACCCTAACCCTATCCCTAACCCTAACCCTAACCCTAACCCAAACCCTAACCCTTACCCAAACCCTAAACCTAAACCTAACCCTAACCCTAATCCTACCCCTAATCCTAACTCAAAAACTAACCCTAACTCGAACCCTAACCCAAACCCTAATCCTCACCCTAACGCTAACCCAAACCCTAAACCTAACCCTATTCTTAACCCTAACCCTAAACCTAACCTTAACCCAAACCCTAACCCAAAACCTAACCCTAACCCTAACTCAAACTCTAACCCTAACTCGAAACCTAACCCTAACCCAAACACTAACCCTAACCCTAACCCTAACCCTAACCCAAACCCTAACCCTTACCCAAACCCTAAACCTAAACCTAACCCTAACACTAAACCTAACCCTAATCCTAAACCTAACCCTAACCCTAATCCTAACCCTAACCCTAACCCTAACACAAACCCAACCCCTAACCCTAACCCTAACCCTAATCCTAATTCTAACCCGAACCCAATCCATAACCCTAACCCTAACCCTAACCCTAACCCTAAACCTAACATTAACCCTAACCCTAAACCAAAACCTAACTCTAACCCTAAACCTCACCCTAACCCTAATCCTAACCCTATCCCTAACCCTAACACTAACCCTAACCCAAAACCACACCGTAACCACAAACCTAACTCAAACCCTAACACTAAACCTAACCCAAACCCAAACCCTTACCCTAACCTTAACCCTAAACCAAACCCTAAACCTAACCCTAACCCTAACCCTAACCCTAACCCTAACCATATTGATAATCCTAACCCTAACCCTAACTTTTAACTAAATCCTATCCCAAACCCTAACCCTAAACCTAACCCTAACCCAAACGCTAACCCTCACCCTAAACCTAAGCCAATCCCTAATCTTAACCCTAATCCTAACCCTACCGCTATCGCTACCCTTAACACAAATCCTAACCCTAACCCAAACCCTAACCCTAACACTAACCCTAACCCTAAGCCTAACCCTAACCCTAACCCTAACCCTAATTCTAATTCTAATCCTAACCCAAACCCTAACCCTAACACTAACCCAAACCATAAACCTAACCCTAACCTTAACCCTAATGCTAACCCTAAACCTAATTCAAACTCAAACCCTAACCCTAACCCTAACCCTAACCCTAACCCAAACCCTAACCCTAACCCTAACCCTACCCCTAATCCTAACCCTAATCCTAACCCTAACCCAAACCCTAATCCTAATCCTAACCCTAAGCCCTAAACCTAATCCTAATGCTAATCCTAAACCTAACCCAAACACAAACCCTAAACTTAACCCTAATCGTAACCCTAATACTAACCCTAACCGTAATCCACACCCTAACCCTAACACTAACCCTAACCCTAACCCTAACCCTAATCCTAACCGAAACCCAAACCCTAACCCTAACCGTCACCCAAACCCTACCACTAAACCTCACGCTAACCCTTACCCAAACCCAAATCATAACCCTAACCCGAACCCTAACGCTAACCCTAAACCTAAATTTAACCCAAACCCTAACCATAACCCGAACCCTAAACCTAACCCTAACGCTATCCCTAACCTTAAACCTAACCCAAACCCAAACCCTAAACTTAACCCTAATCGTAAACCTAACCCAAAACCTAACCCTAACCCAAACTCTAACCTTAACACTAAGCCTAACCCTAACACTACCACTAACCCTAACCCTAACCCTAATCATAACCGAAACCCAAACCCTAACCCTCACCCTAACCTTAACCCTAAAGCTAAACCTAATCGTAACTCAAACTCAAACCCTAAACCTAACCCTAACCCTAACCCAAACCCTAACCCTAACACTAACCCTAATCCTAACTCAAACCCTAAACATAACCCTAATTCTAACCCGAACCCAAAACCTAGACCTAACCCTAACACAAACTCTAACCCAAACCCTAACAATACCCCTAACCCTAACCCTATTCCTAACCCTAACCGTAACCCTAACCCTAACCCTAACCCTATTCCTAACCCTAACCCTAACCCTAACCTTAACCCAAACCCCAACCCTAAACCTAACCCTAACCCAAACCCTAATCAAACCCTAACCCTAACCTAAACCCTAACCCTAACACAAACCCTAAGCGTAACCCTAAACCTAACCCTAAGCTTAAGGCAAAAAGTAAACCTAAGCCTAAACCTAGCCCTAACCCAAACCCTAACCCTAACACTAACCTAACCCTAACTCAAACCCTAACCATAACCCAACCCTAACCCTAACCCAAACCCTAACCCTAACACTAACCCTAACCCTAACACTAACCCAAATCCTAACCCTAAACCTAACCCAAACAAAACCCTAACCCTAACTCTAACTCTAATCCTAAACCTAACCCTAATCCTAACCCTAATCCTAACCCTGATCCTAACCCTAACCCTAACCCTAACACAAACCCAACTTCTAACACTAACCCTAACCCTAACCCAAACCCTAACCCTAACCCTAACCCTAACCCTAACTCAAACCCTAACCCTAACCCTTACCCTAACTCAAACCCTAAACCTAACCCTAACCCTAACCCTAACATAAACCCTAACCCAAATCCTAACCCTAACCCTAACCCTAACCCTAACCCTAACCCTAACCCTAACCCAAACCTAACCCTTACCCGAACCCTAAACCTAAACCTAACCCTAACCCTAATTCTAACCCTAACCCTAACCCAAAAACTAACCCTAACTCGAAACCTAACCCAAACCCTAATCCTAACCCTAACCCTAACCATAACCCAAACCCAACCCCTAACCCTAACCCTAACCCTAACCCAATCCCTAACCCTAAACCTAACCCTAACTCAAACCCTAACTCTAACCCTAACCCTAACCCAAAACCTAACCCTAAATCTAACCCTAACCCTAATCCTAACCCTAACCCTAAACCAAAAACTAACCCTAACAATAACCCAAACCCTAACCCTAAACCTAACGCTAACCCTAACCCTAACCCTAACCCTAACCCTAACCCTAACTCAAACCCTAACCCTAACCCTAATCCAAACCCTAACCCTAAACCTAAGGCTAACACTTATGGTAACCCTAAAGCTAAGCAAAAAAATAACACTAACCCTAAACCAAACCCTAACCCTAAGCCTAACCCTAACCCTAACCCAAACTCTAACCCTTACCCAAATCCTAAACCTACCCTAAACCTTTTCCTAACCCTAACACAAACCCTAACAATAATCCTAACCCTAACCCTATTCCTAAATCTAACCCTAACCCTAACCGTAACCCTAACCCTAACCCTAACCCTAACCCTAACCCTAACCCTATTCCTAACCCTAACCCTAAACCCTTACCCTAACCAATACCCTAAACATAACCCTCACGCTAACCCTAACCCTAACCCAACACCTAACACTAACCCTAACCCTAACCCAAACCCCAACCCTAACCCTAACCCTAACCCAAACCAAAACCCTAACCCTAACTCTAATCCTAACCCTAACCCTAATCAATACACTAACATTAACCCTAACCCTAACTCTAATCCTAACCCTAACCCTAATCAAAACACTAACATTAACCCTAACCCTAACCCTAACCCTATTCCTAACCTTAACCCTAAACCTAACCTTAACCCAAAGCCTAACCGTAAATCTCACCCAAACCCTAACCCTAACTCAAACCCTAACCCAAGACAAACCCTAACCCTAACCCTAACCCTAACCCTAACCCAAACCATAACAGTACTACTAACCTTAACCGTAATGCTAAGCCTAAACCTAACTCAAACTCAAACCTAACCCTAAATCTAACCCTAACCCAAACCCTAACCCTAACACTAACCTAACCCTTACTCAAACCCTAACCATAACCCTAACCCTAACCCTAACCCAAACACTAACCCTAACACTAACCCTAACCCTAACACTAACCCAAATCCTAACCCTAACCCTAACCCAAACCAAAACACTAACCCTAACTCTAAATCTAATCCTAAACCTAACCCTAATCCTAACCCTAACCCTAACCCTAATCCTAACCCTAACCCTAACCCTAACACAAACCCAACCTCTTACACTAACCCAAACCCTAACCCTAAGCCTAACCCTATTCCTAACCCTAACCCTAACCCAAACCCTAACCAATACCCTAAACCTAACCAAATACCTAAACCTAACCCTAACCCTAACCCTAACCCAAACCCTAACCCTAACACTAAACCTAACCCTAACACTAACGCAAATCCTAACCCTAACGTTAACCCAAACCAAAACCCTAAAACTAATTCTAAACCTAACCCTTACCCTAATCAAAACCCTAACATTAAACCTAAACCTAACCCTAACCCAAAACCTAAACCTAACCCTAATCCTAACACTAACCCTAACCCTAATCCTAACCCTAACCCTAACCCTAACACAAACCCAACACCTAACCCTAACCCTAACCCTAATCCTAATGCTAACCCGAACCCAAACCATAACCCTAACCCTAACCATAACCCTAACCCTAACCCTAACACCTAACCCTAACCCTAACCCTAATCCTAATGCTAACCCGAACCCAAACCATAACCCTAACACTAACCCTAACCCTAACCCTAAACCTAACATTAACCCTAACCCTAAACCAAACCCTAACTCTCACCCTAAACCTAACCCTAACCCTAATCCTAACCCTATCCCTAACCCTAACACTAACCCTAACCCAAAACCACACCGTAACCACAAACCTAACTCAAACCCTAAACTTAAACCTAACCCAAACCCAAACCCTAACCCTAACCTTAACCCTAAACCAAACCCTTAACCTAAACCTAACCCTAACCCTAACCCTAACCCTAACGCTATTGCTAATCCTAACCCTAACCCTAACTTTAAACCAAATCCTAACCCAAACCCTTACCCTAAGCCTAACCCTAAACCAAATGCTAACCCTGACCCTAAACCTAAGCCAATCCCTAATCTTAACCCTAATCCTAATCCTAACCCTAACGCTAACCCTAACACAAATTCTAACCCTAACCCAAACCCTAAACCTAACACTAAACCTAACCTTAAGCCTATCCCAAACGCTAACCCTAACCCTAATTCTAATCCTAACCCAAACCCTAACCCTAACACTAACCCAAATCATAAACCTAACCCTAACCTTAACCCTAATGCTAATCCTAAACCTAATTCAAACTCAAACCCTAACCCTAACCCTAACCCTAACCCTAACCCTAACCCAAACCCTAACTCTAACCCTAAACCTACCCCTAATCATAACCCACATCGTAACCCTAACCCAAACCCTAAACCTAATCCTAAACCTAAGCCCTAAACCTAATCCTAATGCTAACCCTAAACCTAACCCAAACACAAACCCTAAACTTAACCCTAATCGTAACCCTAATACTAACCCTAACCCTAATCCACACCCTAACCCTAACCCTTATCCTAACCATAAACCTAACCCAAAAAATAACACTAACCCTAAACCAAACCCTAACCCTAACCCTAACTCTAACCCTTACCCAAACCCTAAAAATAAACCTAACCCTAATCTAATCCTAACCCTAACCCTAACCCAAAAACAAACCCTAACTCGAACCCTAACCTAACCCTAAACCTAACCCAAACCCTAAACCTAACCCTATTCCTAACCCTAACCCTAAACCTAACCTTAAAACAAACCCTAACCCACACGCTAACCCTAAACTTAACCCTAACTCAAACTCTAACCCTAACTCGAACCTTAACCCTAACCCAAACACTAACCCAAACCCTAACAATAACCCTAACACTATTCCTAACACTAACCCTAACCCTAACCCTAACCCTAACCCTAATCCTAACTCAAACCCTAAACATAACCCTAATTCTAACCCGAACCCAAAACCTAAACCTAACCCTAACACAAACTCTAACCCAAACCCTAACAATAACCCTAACCGTAACCCTATTCCTAACCCTAACCGTAACCCTAACCCTAACCCTAACCCTAACCCTAACCCTAACCGTAACCCTAACCTTAACCCAAACCCTAACCCTAAACCTAACCCTAACCCAAAGCCTAATCAAACCCTATCCCTAGCCCAAACCCTAACCCTAACACTAACCCTAACCGTAACCCTAAACCTAACCCTAACCTTAACACAAAAAGTAAACCTAACCCTAAACCTAACCCTAACCCAAAACCTAACCCTAACCCAAATCCTAATCCTAACCCTAACCCTAATCCTAAAACTAACTCTAACCCTAACCCAAACCCTAACCCTAACCCTAACCCTAAACCAAACCCTAACCCTAACCATAACCCTAACCCAAACCATAACACTAACCCTAACCTTAACCCTAATGCTAAGCCTAAACATAACTCAAACTCAAACCTAACCCTAAACCTAACCCTAACCCAAACCCTAACCCTAACACTAACCTAACCCTAACTCAAACCCTAACCATAACCCTAAGCCTAACCCCAGCCCAAACCCTAACCCTAACACTAACCCTAACTCTAACACTAACCCAAATCCTACCCCTAACCCTAAACCAAACCAAAACCCTAACCCTAACTCTAACTCTAATCCTAAACCTAACCCTAATCCTAACCCTAATCCTAACCCTAATCCTAACCCTAACCCTAACCCGAACACAAACCCAACCTCTAACACTAACCCTAACCCTAACCCAAACCCTAACCCTAACCCTAACCCTAACCCTAACTCAAACCCTAACCCTAACCCTTACCACAACTCAAACCCTAACCCTAACCCTAACCCAAACCCTAACCCAAATCCTAACCCTAACCCTAACCCTAACCCTAACCCTAAATCTAACCCTAACCCTAACCCAAAACCTAACCCTTACCAGAACCCTAAACCTAAACCTAACCCTAACCCTAATTCTAACCCTAACCCTAACCCAAAAACTAACCCTAACTCGAAACCTAACCCAAACCCTAATCCTAACCCTAACCCTAACCCTAACACAAACCCAACCCATAACCCTAACCCTAACCCTAACCCAAACCCTAACCCAAAACCTAACCCTAAATCTAACCCTAACCCTAATCCTAACCCTAACCCTAACCCAAAAACTAACCCTAACAACAACCCAAACCCTAACCCTAACCCTAACCCTAACCCTAATCCTAATCCTAACCCAAACCCTAACACTAACCCAAACCCTAACCCTAACCCTAAACCAAAAAAAAAACCCTAACCCTAACTCTAATCCTAACCCTAACCCTAACCCTAAATCAAAACCTAACCCTAACCCTAACCCAAAACCTAACCCTAAACCTAACCCTAACCCTATCTTAACCCTAAACCTAACCAAAAAAATAACACTAACCCTAAACCAAACCCTAACCCTAAGCCTAACCCTAACCCTAACCCAAACTCTAACCCTTACCCAAACCCTAAACCTACCCTAACCCTTTTCCTAACCCTAACACAAACCCTAACAATAATCCTAACCCTAACCCTATTCCTAAACCTAACCATAACCGTAACCCTAACCCTAACCCTAACCCTAACCCTAACCCTATTCCTAACCCTAACCCTAAACCCTTACCCTAAACAATACCCTAAACATAACCCTCACGCTAAACCTAACCCTAACCAAACCCTAACCCTAACCCTAATCCTAACCCAAACCCTAACCCTAACTCTAACCCTAACCCAAACCAAAACCCTAACCCTAACTCTAATCCTAACCCTAAACCTAATCAAAACCCTAACATTAACCCTAACCCTAACCCTAACCCTATTCCTAAGCTTAACCCTAAACCTAATCTTAGCCCAAAACCTAACCGTAAATCTAACCCAAACCCTAACCCTAACCCAAACCCTAACCCTAAAACTAACCAAAAACCTACACCTAACCCTAACCCAAACCCTAACCCTAACCCTATTCCTAACATTAACCCTAAACCTAAACTTAACCCAAACCCTAACCCAAACCCTAACCCTAACCCTAACCATAACCATAACCCTACCCCAGACCCTAACCCAAATCCTAACCCTAACCCTAACCCTAACACAAACACTAACCCTAACCGTAACCCAAAACCTAACCCTAAACCTAACCCTAACCCTTATCCTAACCCTAAACCTAACCCAAAAAAAAACACTAAACCTAAACCAAACCCTAACCCTAACCCTAACTCTAACCCTTACCCAAACCCTAAAAATAAACCTAACCCTAATCTAATCCTAACCCTAACCCTAACCCAAAAACAAACCCTAACTCGAACCCTAACCCAAACCCTAATCCTAACCCTAAACCTAACCCAAACCCTAACCCTAACCCTATTACTAACCCTAACCCTAAACCTAACCTTAACCCAAACCCTAACCCACACGCTAACCCTAAACTTAACCCTAACTCAAACTCTAACCCTAACTCGAACCTTAACCCTAACCCAAACACTAACCCAAACCCTAACAATAACCCTAACACTATTCCTAACACTAACCCTAACCCTAACCCTAACCCTAACCCTAATCCTAACTCAAACCCTAAACATAACCCTAATTCTAACCCGAACCCAAAACCTAAACCTAACCCTAACACAAACTCTAACCCAAACCCTAACAATAACCCTAACCGTAACCCTATTCCTAACCCTAACCGTAACCCTAACCCTAACCCTAACCCTAACCCTAACCCTAACCCTAACCGTAACCCTAACCTTAACCCAAACCCTAACCCTAAACCTAACCCTAACCCAAACCCTAATCAAACCCTAACCCTAGCCCAAACCCTAACCCTAACACTAACCCTAACCGTACCCCTAACCCTAACCCTAACCTTAACACAAAAAGTAAACCTAACCCTAAACCTAACCCTAACCCAAAACCTAACCCTAACCCAAATCCTAATCCTAACCCTAACGCTAATCCTAAAACTAACACTAACCCTAACCCAAACCCTAACCCTAACCCTAACCCTAAACCAAACCCTAACCCTAACCATAACCCTAACCCAAACCATAACACTAACCCTAACCTTAACCCTAATGCTAAGCCTAAACATAACTCAAACTCAAACCTAACCCTAAACCGAACCCTAACCCAAACCCTAACCCTAACACTAACCTAACCCTAACTCAAACCCTAACCATAACCCTAAGCCTAACCCCAACCCAAACCCTAACCCTAACACTAACCCTAACTCTAACACTAACCCAAATCCTACCCCTAACCCTAAACCAAACCAAAACCCTAACCCTAACTCTAACTCTAATCCTAAACCTAACCCTAATCCTAACCCTAATCCTAACCCTAATCCTAACCCTAACCCTAACCCGAACACAAACCCAACCTCTAACACTAACCCTAACCATAACCCAAACCCTAACCCTAACCCTAACCCTAACCCTAACTCAAACCCTAACCCTAACCCTTACCCCAACTCAAACCCTATCCCTAACCCTAACCCTAACCCAAACCCTAACCCAAATCCTAACCCTAACCCTAACCCTAACCCTAACCCTAAATCTAACCCTAACCCTAACCCAAAACCTAACCCTTACCAGAACCCTAAACCTAAACCTAACCCTAACCCTACTCCTAACCCTACCCCTAACCCAAACACTAACCCTAACTCGAAACCTAATCCAAATCCTAATCCTAACCCTAACCCTAACCCTAACACAAACCCAACCCATAACGCTAACCCTAACCCTAACCCAAACCCTAACCCAAAACCTAACCCTAAATCTAACCCTAACCCTAATCCTAACCCTAACCCTAACCCAAAAACTAACCCTAACAACAACCCAAACCCTAACCCTAACCCTAACCCTAACCCTAATCCTACTCCTAACCCAAACCCTAACACTAACCCAAACCCTAACCCTAACCCTAAACCAAAAAAAAAACCCTAACCCTAACTCTAATCCTAACCCTAAACCTAACCCTAAATCAAAACCTAACCCTAACCCTAACCCAAAAACTAACCCTAAACCTAACCCTAACCCTATCTTAACCCTAAACCTAACCAAAAAAATAACACTAACCCTAAACCAAACCCTAACCCTAAGCCTAACCCTAACCCTAACCCAAACTCTAACCCTTACCCAAACCCTAAACCTACCCTAACCCTTTTCCTAACCCTAACACAAACCCTAACAATAATCCTAACCCTAACCCTATTCCTAAACCTAACCATAACCGTAACCCTAACCCTAACCCTAACCCTAACCCTAACCCTATTCCTAACCCTAACCCTAAACCCTTACCCTAAACAATACCCTAAACATAACCCTCACGCTAAACCTAACCCTAACCAAACCCTAACACTAACCCTAACCCTAACCCAAACCCTAACCCTAACTCTAACCCTAACCCAAACCAAAACCCTAACCCTAACTCTAATCCTAACCCTAAACCTAATCAAAACCCTAACATTAACCCTAACCCTAACCCTAACCCTATTCCTAACCTTAACCCTAAACCTAATCTTAACCCAAAACCTAACCGTAAATCTAACCCAAACCCTAACCCTAACCCAAACCCTAACCCTAAACCTAACCAAAAACCTACACCTAACCCTAACCCAAACCCTAACCCTAACCCTATTCCTAACATTAACCCTAAACCTAAACTTAACCCAAACCCTAACCCAAACCCTAACCCTAACCCTAACCATAACCATAACCCTAACCCAAACCCTAACCCAAATCCTAACCCTAAGCCTAACCCTAACACAAACACTAACCCTAACCGTAACCCAAAACCTAACCCTAAACCTAACCCTAACCCTTATCCTAACCCTAAACCTAACCCAAAAAATAACACTAAACCTAAACCAAACCCTAACCCTAACCCTAACTCTAACCCTTACCCAAACCCTAAAAATAAACCTAACCCTAATCTAATCCTAACCCTAACCCTAACCCAAAAACAAACCCTAACTCGAACCCTAACCCAAACCCTAATCCTAACCCTAAACCTAACCCAAACCCTAACCCTAACCCTATTCCTAACCCTAACCCTAAACCTAACCTTAACCCAAACCCTAACCCACACGCTAACCCTAAACTTAACCCTAACTCAAACTCTAACCCTAACTCGAACCTTAACCCTAACCCAAGCACTAACCCAAACCCTTACAATAACCCTAACACTATTCCTAACACTAACCCTAACCCTAACCCTAACCCTAACCCTAGCCCTAGTCCTAACCCTAACCCTAAACCCTAAGCCTAACCAATAACCTAAACATAACCTTCACGCTAACCCTAACCCTAACCCAAACCCTAACCCTAACACTAACCCTAACCCTAACACTAACCCAAATCCTAACCCTAACATTAACCCAAACTAAAACCCTAAACCTAACTCTAATCCTAACCTTAACCCTAATCAAAACCCTAACATTAAACCTAACCCTAACCCTAACCCTAATCCTAACCCTAACCCTAACCCTAATCCTAACCCTAACCCTAACCCTAACACAAACCCACCCCCTAACCCTAACCCTAACCCTAATGCTAATTCTAACCCGAACCCAAAACATAACCCTAACCCTAACCCTAACCCTAACCCTAAACCTAATCCTAACTCTAAGCCCTAAACCTAATCCTAATGCTAACCTAAACCTAACCCAAACAGAAAAACTAAACTTAACCCTAATCGTAACCCTAATACTAACCCTAACCCTAATACACACCCTAACCCTAACACTAACCCTAACCCTAACCCTAATCCTAACCGAAACCCAAACCCTAACCCTAACCGTAACCAAAACCCTAACCCTAAACCTAACGATAACCCTTACCCAAACCCAAAACATAACCCTAACCCGAACCCTAACCCTAACCCTAAACCTAACTTTAACCCAAACCCTAACCCTAACCGAACCCTAAACCTAACCCTAACGCTATCCCTAACCTTAAACCTAACCCAAACCCAAACCCTAAACTTAACCCTAATCGTAAACCTAACCCAAAACCTAACCCTTACCAGAACCCTAAACCTAACAATAACCCTAACCCTAACCCTAACCCAAAACCTAACCCTTACCAGAACCCTAAACCTAAACCTAACCCTAACCCTAATTCTAACCCTAACCCTAACCCAAAAACTAACCCTAACTCGAAACCTAACCCAAACCCTAATCCTAACCCTAACCCTAACCCTAACACAAACCCAACCCCTAACCCTAACCCTAACCCTAACCCAAACCCTAACCCAAAACCTAACCCTAAATCTAACCCTAACCCTAATCCTAACCCTAACCCTAACCCAAAAACTAACCCTAACAACAACCCAAACCCTAACCCTAACCCTAACCCTAACCCTAATCCTAACCCTAACCCAAACCCTAACACTAACCCAAACCCTAACCCTAACCCTAAACCAAAAAAAAACCCTAAATCAAAACCTAACCCTAACCCTAACCCAAAACCTAACCCTAAACCTAACCCTAACCCTTATCTTAACCCTAAACCTAACCAAAAAAATAACACTAACCCTAAACCAAACCCTAACCCTAAGCCTAACCCTAACCCTAACCCAAACTCTAACCCTTACCCAAACCCTAAACCTACCCTAACCCTTTTCCTAACCCTAACACAAACCCTAACAATAATCCTAACCCTAACCCTATTCCTAAACCTAACCATAACCGTAACCCTAACCCTAACCCTAACCCTAACCCTAACCCTATTCCTAACCCTAACCCTAAACCCTTACCCTAAACAATACCCTAAACATAACCCTCACGCTAAACCTAACCCTAACCCAAACCCTAACACTAACCCTAACCCTAACCCAAACCCTAACCCTAACCCTAACCCTAACCCAAACCAAAACCCTAACCCTAACTCTAATCCTAACCCTAAACCTAATCAAAACCCTAACATTAACCCTAACCCTAACCCTAATCCTATTCCTAACCTTAACCCTAAACCTAATCTTAACCCAAAACCTAACCGTAAATCTAACCCAAACCCTAACCCTAACCCAAACCCTAACCCTAAACCTAACCAAAAACCTACACCTAACCCTAACCCAAACCCTAACCCTAACCCTATTCCTAACATTAACTCTAAACCTACACTTAACCCAAACCCTACCCCAAACCCTAACCCTAACCCTAACCCTAACCATAACCCTAAACCAAACCCTAACCCAAATCCTAACCCTAACCCTAACCCTAACACAAACACTAACCCTAACCGTAACCCAAAACCTAACCCTAAACCTAACCCTAACCCTTATCCTAACCCTAAACCTAACCCAAAAAATAACACTAACCCTAAACCAAACCATAACCCTAACCCTAACTCTAACCCTTACCCAAACCCTAAAAATAAACCTAACCCTAATCTAATCCTAACCCTAACCCTAACCCAAAAACAAACCCTAACTCGAACCCTAACCCAAACCCTAATCCTAACCCTAACCCTAACCCAAACCCTAACCCTAACCCTATTCCTAACCCTAACCCTAAACCTAACCTTAACCCAAACCCTAACCCACACGCTAACCCTAAACTTAACCCTAACTCAAACTCTAACCCTAACTCGAACCTTAACCCTAACCCAAACACTAACCCAAACCCTAACAATAACCCTAACACTATTCCTAACACTAACCCTAACCCTAACCCTAACCCTAACCCTAACCCTATTCCTAACCCTAACCCTAAACCCTAAGCCTAACCAATAACCTAAACATAACCTTCACGCTAACTCTAACCATAACCCAAACCCTAACCCTAACACTAACCCTAACCCTAACACTAACCCAAATCCTAACCCTAACATTAACCCAAACCAAAACCCTAAACCTAACTCTAATCCTAACCTTAACCCTAATCAAAACCCTAACATTAAACCTAACCCTAACCCTAACCCTAATCCTAACCCTAACCCTAACCCTAATCCTAACCCTAACCCTAACCCTAACACAAACCCAACCCCTAACCCTAACCCTAACCCTAATGCTAATTCTAACCCGAACCCAAAACATAACCCTAACCCTAACCCTAACCCTAACCCTAAACCTAACATTAACCCTAACCCTAAACCAAACCCTAACTCTAACCCTAAACCTAACCCTAACCCTAATCCTAACCCTATCCCTAACCCTAACACTAACCCTAACCCAAAACCACACCGTAACCACAAACCTAACTCAAACCCTAACCTTAGACCTAACCCAAAGCCAAACCCCAACCCTAACCTTAACCCTAAACCAAACCCTAAACCTAAACCTAGCCCTAGGCCTAGGCCTAGCCCTAACCCTATTGCTAATCCTAACCCTAAACCTAACTTTAAACCAAATCCTAACCCAAACCCTAACCCTAAACCTAACCCTAACCCAAACGCTAACCCTCATCGTAAACCTAAGCCAATCCCTAATCTTAACCCTAATCCTAATCCTAACCCTAACGCTAACCCTAACCCAAACCCTAACCCTAACCCTAACCCTACCCCTAATCCTAACCCTAGTCCTAACCCTAACCCAAACCCTAAACCTAATCCTAACTCTAAGCCCTAAACCTAATCCTAATGCTAACCTAAACCTGACCCAAACAGAAAAACTAAACTTAACCCTAATCGTAACCCTAATACTACCCTAACCCTAACCCTAAACCTAACTTTAACCCAAACCCTAACCCTAACCGAACCCTAAACCTAACCCTAACGCTATCCCTAAGCTTAAAGCTAACCCAAACCCAAACCCTAAACTTAACCCTAATCGTAAACCTAACCCAAAACCTAACCCTAACCCAAACACTAACATTATCACTAAGCCTAATCCTAACACTATAACTAACCCTAACCCTAACCCTAACCCTAATCATAACCGAAACCCAAACCCTAACCCTAACCCTAAACTTAACCCTAATGCTAAACCTAATCCTAACTCAAACTCAAACCCTAAACCTAACCCTAACCCTAACCCAAACCCTAACCCTAACCCTAACCCTAATCCTAATCCTAACTCAAACACTAACCATAACCCTAATTCTAACCCGAACCCAAAACCTAAACCTAACCCTAGCACAAACTCTAACCCAAACCCTAACAATAACCCTAACCCTAACCCTATTCCTAACCCTAACCGTAACCCTAACCCTAACCCTAACCCTAACCCTAACCTTAGCCCAAACCCTAACCCTAAACCTAACCCTAACCCAAACCCTAATCAAACCCTAACCCTGAACCACACCCTAACCCTAACACTAATCCTAATCCTAACCCTAAAGCTAACCCTAACTCAAACCCTAACCCTAACCCAAAAACTAAACCTAACCCTAACCCAAAACCTAACCCTAACACTAATCCTAATCCTAATCCTAACGCTAACCCTTACTCAAAACCTAACCCTAACCCAAACCCTAACCCTAACACTAACCATAACCCTAATCCTAAACCTAACACTAACCCTAACGCTAACCCTAACCCTAACCCTAACCCTAACCCTAACCCAAACCCTAACCCTTACCCAAACCCTAAACCTAAACCTAACCCTAACCCTAATCCTAACCCTAACCCTTACCCAAAAACTAACCCTAACTCGAACCCTAAGCTAAAGCCTAATCCTAACCCTAATGCTAACCCAAACCCTAAACCTAAGGCTATTCCTAACCATAACCCGAAACCCTAACCCTAAGCAATACCCTAAACATAACCTTCACGATAACCCTAAGACTAACCCAAACCCTAACCCTAACCCTAAACCTAACCAAAAACCTAAACCTAACCGTAACCCTAACCCGAACCCAAACCCAAACCCTAACACTAACCCTAAACCTAACACTAACCCAAATCCTAACCCTAACATTAAACCAAACCAAACCAAAACCCTAAACCTAACTCTAATCCTAAACCTAACCCTAATCAAAACCCTAACATTAAACCTAACCCTAAACCTAATCCAAAACCTAAACCTAACCCTAATCCTAACCCTAACCCACACCCTAATCCTGACCCTAACACTAACCCAAACCCTAACCCTAACCCTATTCCTAACCATAACCCTAAACCTAACCTTAACCCAAACACTAACCCAAACAATAACCCAAACCCTATCTCTAACCCTAACTCAAACTCTAACCCTAACTCTAACCCTAACCCAAAACCTAAACCTAACCCTAATCCAAACCCTAACCCAAACCCTAACAATAACCCTAACCCTAACCCTAACCCAAAACCTAACCCTAACCCTAACCCTAACCCTAACCCAAACCATAACACTAACCTAACCTTAACCCTAATGCTAAGCCTAAACCTAACTCAAACTCAAACCTAACCCTAAACCTAACCCTAACCCAAACCCTAACCCTAACACTAACCTAACCCTAACTCAAACCCTAACCATAACCCTAACCCTAACCCTAACCCAAACCCTAACCCTAACACTAACCCTAACCCTAACACTAACAGAAATCCTAACCCTAACCCTAACCCAAACCAAAACCCTAACCCTAAATCTAACTCTAATCCTAAACCTAACCCTAATCCTATCCCTAACCCAAAACCCTAACCCTAACCCTAAACAAAACCCTAACCCTAACCCTAAACCTAACCAAAAACCTAAACCTAACCCTAACCCTAACCCTAACTCAAACCCTAACCCTAACCCTAACCCTAACCCAAATCCTAACCCTAAATCTAATCCTAACCCTAATCCTAACCCTAACCCTAACCCAAAAACTAACCCTAAGAATAACCCAAACCCTAACCCTAACCCTAACCCTAACCCTAACCCCAACACTAACACTAACCCAAACCCTAAGGCTATCCCTAAACCAAACCAAAACCCAAACCCTATCTCTAATCCTAACCCTAACCCTAACCCTAACCCTAAACCTAACCCTAACTCAAACCCTAACCCTAACCCTAACCCAAACCCTAAACCTAAACCTAACCCTAACCATAACCCTGACCCTAACCCAAACCCTAACACTAACCCAAACACTAACCCTAACCTAAACCAAACCAACCCTAACCCTAACTCTAAACCTAACACTAACCCTAACCCTAACCCTAACCCTAACCCTAACCTTAAACCAAACACTAACCCAAACCCAAACCCAAAACCTATCCCTAACCCTAACCCTAACCCTAACTCAAACTCTAACCCTAACTCTAACCCTAAATCAAAACCTAAACAAAACCCTAATCCAAACCCTAACCCAAAACCTAACAATAACCCTAACCCTAAACCTATTCCTAACCCTAACCCTAACCCTTACCCTAACCCTAACCCTAACCCTATTCCTAACCCTAACCCTAAACCCTTACCCTAACCAATACCCAAAACATAACCCTCACGCTAACCCTAAACCTAACCCAAACCCTAACCTTAACCCAAACCAAAACCCTAACCCTAACTCTAATCCTAACTCTAACCCTAATCAAAACCCTAACATTAAGCCTAACCCTAACCCTAACCCTATTCCTAACCTTAACACTAAACCTAACCTTAACCCAAAACCTAACCATAAATCTAACCCAAACCCTAACCCTAACTCAAACCCTAACCCTAAGACAAACCCTAACCCTAAAACTAACCCTAACCCAAATCCTAAATTAAACACTAACCCTAACCCAAACCCTAACCCTAACACTAACACTTACCCTAAGGCTAAACCAAAACCTAACCCTAAACCTAACCAAAACCAAAAGCCTAACCCTAACTCTAATCCTAACCCTAACCCTAACCCTAACCCTAACCCTAACACTAATCGTAACCCTAAACTTATCCCTAACCAACACGCAACCCCTAACTCTAACCCCAACCCTAACCGAAACCCTAACTCTAAACCTAACCCTAACCCTAACACAAACCCTAACCCTAAACCGAACCCTAACCCTTTTCCTAACCCTAACACAAACCCTAACAATAATCCTAACCCTAACCCTATTCCTAAACCTAACCCTAACATTAACCCTAACCCTAATCCTAACCCTAACCCTAACCCAAAAACTAACCCTAAACCTAACCCAAACCCTAACCCTAACACTAATCCTAATCCTAACCCTAACGCTAACCCTAACTCAAACCCTAACCCTAACCCAAACCCTAACCCTAACACTAACCATAACCCTAATCCTAAACCTAACACTAACCCTAACCCTAACTCTAACCCTAACCCAAACCCTAACCTTTACCTAAACCCTAAACCTAACCCTATTCCTAACCGTAACCCTAAATCTAACCTTAACCCAAACCCTAACCCAAAACCAAACCCTAACCCTAACTCAAAATCTAACCCTAACTCGAACCCTAACCCTAATCCAAACACTAACCCAAACCCTAAAAATAACCCTAACCCTATTCCTAACACTAACCCTAACCCTAACCCCAACCCTAACCCTAACCATATTCCTAACCATAACCCTAAACCCTAAGCCTAACCAATACCCTAAACATAAAATTCACGCTAACCCTAACAATAACCCTAACCCTAACCCTAAACCTAACCTTAACCTAAACCCTAACCCAAACCCTAACCCTAAACTTAACCCTAACTCAAACTCTAACCCTAATTCGAACCCTAAACCTAACCCAAACACTAACCAAACCCTAACAACAACCCTAACCCTAACCCTATTCCTAACACTAACCCTAACCCTAACCCTAACCCTAAACCTATTCCTAACCCTAACCCTAAACCCTAACCCTAACCAATACCCTAAACAAAACCTTCACGCTAACCCTAACCCTAACAAAACCCTAACCCTAACCAAAAACCTAACCAAAAACCTAAACCTAACCCTAACCCTAACTCAAACCCTAACCCTAACCCTAACCCTAACCCAAACCCTAACTCTAAATCTAACCCTAACCCTAATCCTAACCCTAACCGTAACCCAAAAACTAACCCTAAGAATAACCCAAACCCTAACCCTAACCCTAACCCTAACCCTAACCCAAACCCTAACACTAACCCAAACCCTAACCCTAACCCTAAACCAAACCAAAACCCTAACCCTAACTCTAATCCTAACCCTAACCCTAACCCTAACCCTAACCCTAACCCTAACTCAAACCCTAACCCTAACCCTAAACCAAACCCTAAACCTAAACCTAACCCTAACCATAACCCTAACCCTAACCCTAACCCTAACTCTAATCCTAAACCTAACCCTAACCCTAACCCTAACCCTAACCTTAAACCAAACACTAACCCAAACCCAAACCCAAAACCTATCCCTAACCCTAACCCTAACCCTAACTCAAACTCTAACCCTAACTCTAACCCTAACTCAAAACCTAAACAAAACCCTAATCCAAACCCTAACCCAAAACCTAACAATAACCCTAACCCTAAACCTATTCCTAACCCTAACCCTAACCCTAACCCTAACCCTAACCCTAACCCTATTCCTAACCCTAACCCTAAACCCTTACCCTAACCAATACCCAAAACATAACCCTCACGCTAACCCTAAACCTAACCCAAACCCTAACACTAAACCTAACCCTAACCAAAACCCTAACCCAAACCCTAACCTTAACCCAAACCAAAACCCTAACCCTAACTCTAATCCTAACTCTAACCCTAATCAAAACCCTAACATTAAGCCTAACCCTAACCCTAACCCTATTCCTAACCCTAACCCTAAACCTAACCCTAACCCTATCCCTAACCCTAACACAAACCCTAACAATAATCCTAACCCTAACCCTATTCCTAAACCTAACCGTAACATTAACCCTAATCCTAATCTTAACCCTAACCCTAACCCAAAAACTAACCCTAAACCTAACCCAAACCCTAACCCTAACACTAATCCTAATCCTAACCCTAACGCTAACCCTAACTCAAACCCTAACCCTAACCCAAACCCTAACCCTAACACTAACCATAACCCTAATCCTAAACCTAACACTAACCCTAACCCTAACCCTAATCCTAACCCTAACCCAAACACTAACCTTTACCTAAACCCTAAACCTAACCCTATTCCTAACCCTAACCCTAAACCTAACCTTAACCCAAACCCTAACCCAAAACCTAACCCTATCCCTAACTCAAAATCTAACCCTAACTCGAACCCTAACCCTAACCCAAACACTAACCCAAACCCTAAAAATAACCCTAACCCTATTCCTAACACTAACCCTAACCCTAACCCTAACCCTAACCCTAACCATATTCCTAACCATAACCCTAAACCCTAAGCCTAACCAATACCCTAAACATAACCTTCACGCTAACCCTAACCCTAAACCAAACCCTAACCCTAAACATAACCAAAAACCTAAACCTAACACTAACCCAAACCCTAACCCTAACCCTATTCCTAACATTAACCCTAAACCTAAACTTAACCCAAAACCTAACCCAAAACCTAACCCTAAACCTAACCCTAACCATAACCCTAACCCAAACCCTAACCCAAATCCTAACTCAAACCCTAACCCTAACCCTAACTCAAAAACTAACCCTAACCCTAACCCAAAACCTAACCCTAAACCTAACCCTAACCCTTATCCTACCCTAAACCTAACTCAAAAAATAACACTAACCCTAAACCAAACCCTAACCCTAACCCTAACCCTTACCCAAACCCTAAACCTAAACCTAACCCTAATCTAATCCTAACCCTAACCCTACCCAAAAACAAACCCTAACTGGAGCCCTAACCCAAACCCTAAACCTAAATCTAACCCTAACCATAACCCTAACCCTAACCCAAACCCTAACACTAACCCAAACCCAAACCCTAACCCTAACCGTAACCAAAACCCTAACCCTAAACCTAACGATAACCCTTCCCCAAACCGAACACATAACCCTAACCCGAACCCTAACCCTAACCCTAAACCTAACTTTAACCATAACCCTAACCCTAACCCGAACCCTAAACCTAACCCTAACGCTATCCCTAACCTTAAACCTAAACCAAACCCAAACCCTAAACTTAACCCTAATCGTAAACCTAACCCAAAACCTACCCCTAACCCAAACACTAACATTAACACTAAGCCTAATCCTAACACTATAACTAACCCTAACCCTAACCCTAATCATAACCGAAACCCAAACCCTAACCCTAACCCTAAACTTAACCCTAATGCTAAACCTAACCCTAACTCAAACTCAAACCCTAAACCTAACCCTAACCCTAACCCAAACCCTACCCCTAACCCTAACCCTAATCCTAACTCAAACCCTAACCATAACCATAATTCCAACCCGAACCCAAAACCTAAACCTAACCCTAGCACAAACTCTAACCCAAACCCTAACAATAACCCTAACCCTAAACCTATTCCTAACCCTAACCGTAACCCTAACCCTAACCCTAACCCTATTCCTAACCCTAAACCTAACCCTAACCTTAACCCAAACCCTAACCCTAAACCTAACCCTAACCCAAACCCTAATCAAACCCTAACCCTAACCCACACCCTAACCTTAACACTAATCCTAATCCTAACCCTAAAGCTAACCCTAACTCAAACCCTGACCCTAACCCTAACCCTAACCCAAAAACTAAACCTAACCCTAACCCAAACCCTAACACTAACAGTAATCCTAATCCTAATCCTAACGCTAACCCTAACTCAAACCCTACTCCTAACCCAAACCCTAACCCTAACACTAACCATAACCCTAATCCTAAACCTAACACTAACCCTAACGCTAACCCTAACCCTAACCCTAACCCTAACCCTAACCCTAACCCAAACCCTAACCCTTACCCAAACCCTAAACCTAAACCTAACCCTAACCCTAATCCTAACCCTAACCCTAACCCAAAAACTAACCCTAACTCGAACCCTAAGCTAAACCCTAATCCTAACCCTAAAGCTAACCCAAACCCTAAACCTAAGCCTATTCCTAACCATAACCCGAAACCCTAACCCTAAGCAATACCCTAAACATAACCTTCACGATAACCCTAAGACTAACCCAAACCCTAACCCTAACCCTAAACCTAACCAAAAACCTAAACTTAACCGTAACCCTAACCCGAACCCAAACCCAAACCCTAACACTAACCCTAACCCTAACACTAACCCAAATCCTAACCCTAACATTAACCCAAACCAAAACCCTAAACCTAACTCTAATCCTAACCCTAACCCTAATCAAAACCCTAACATTAAACCTAACCCAAAACCTAAACCTAACCCTAATCCTAACCCTAAACCAAACCCTAATCCTGACCCTAACCCTAACCCAAACCCTAACCCTAACCCTATTCCTAACCATAACCCTAAACCTAACCTTAACCCAAACACTAACCCAAACAATAACCCAAACCCTATCCCTAACCCTAAACCTAACCCTAACTCAAACTCTAACCCTAACTCAAAACCTAAACCTAACCCTAATCCAAACCCTAACCCAAACCCTAACAATAACCCTAACCCTAACCCTAACCCAAAACCTAACCCTAACCCTAACCCTAACCCTAACCCAAACCATAACACTAACCCTAACCTTAACCCTAATGCTAAGCCTAAACCTAACTCAAACTCAAACCTAACCCTAAACCTAACCCTAACCCAAACCCTAACCCTAACACTAACCTAACCCTAACTCAAACCCTAACCATAACCCTAACCCTAACCCTAACCCAAACCCTAACCCTAACACTAACCCTAACCCTAACACTAACCCAAATCCTAACCCTAACCCTAACCCAAACCAAAACCCTAACCCTAACTCTAACTCTAATCCTAAACCTAACCCTAATCCTAACCCTAACCCTAACCCTAAATCTAACCCTAACCCTAACCCTAACACAAACCCAACCTCTAACACTGACCCTAACCCTAACCCAAACCCTAACCCTAAACCTAAACCTAACCCTAACCCTAACTCAAACCCTAACCCTAACCCTTACCCTAACTCAAACCCTAATCCTAACCCTAACCCTAACCCTAACCCAAACCGTAACCCAAATCCTAACCCTAAACCTAACCCTAACCATAACCCTAACCCTAACCCTAACTCAAACACTAACCCTAACCCTAACAAAAACCCTAACCCTAAACCTATACCTAACCCTTATCCTAACCCTAAACCTAACCCAAAAAATAACACTAACCCTAAACCAAACCCTAACCCTAACCCTAACCCTAACCCTAACCCAAACCCTAACCCTTACCCAAACCCTAAACCTAAACCTAACCATAACCCGAATCCTAACCCTAACCCTAACCTAAAAACTAACCCTAACCCAAACCCTAACCCAGACTCTATTCCTAACCCTAACCCTAAACCTAACCTTAACCTAAACCCTAAATCAAACCCTAACCCTAAACTTAACCCTAACTCAAACTCTAACCCTAATTCGAACCCTAAACTTTACCCAAACACTAACCAAACCCTAACAATAACCCTAACCCTAACCCTATTCCTAACACTAACCCTAACCCTAACCCTAACCCTAAACCTATTCCTAACCCTAACCCTAAACCCTAACCCTAACCAATACCCTAAACAAAACCTTCACGCTAACCCTAACCCTAACAAAACCCTAACCCTAACCCTAAACCTAACCAAAAACCTAAACCTAACCCTAACCCTAACTCAAACCCTAACCCTAACCCTAACCCTAACCCAAACCCTAACCCAAATCCTAACCCTAACCCTAACCCTAACCATAAAACTAACTCAAACACTAACCCTAACCCTAACAAAAACCCTAACCCTAAACCTATTCCTAACCCTAACCCTAACCCTGACCCTAACCCTAACCCTATTCCTAACCCTAACCCTAAACCCTAACCCTAACCAATACCCTAAACAAAACCTTCACGCTAACCCTAAACCTAACAAAACCCTAACCCTAAACCTATTCCTAACCCTAACCCTAACCCTGACCCTAACCCTAACCCTATTCCTAACCCTAACCCTAAACCCTTACCCTAACCAATAACCAAAACATAACCCTCACGCTAACCCTAAACCTAACCCAAACCCTAACACTAAACCTAACCCTAATCCTAACCCTAACCCAAACCCTAACAATAACCCTAACCCTAACCCTATCCCAAACCCTAACCCTAACATTAACCCAAACCAAAACTCTAAACCTAACTTTAATCCTAACAATAACCCTAACCCTAACTCAAACTCTAACCCTAACTCTAACCCTAACTCAAAACCTAAACCTAACCCTAATCCAAACCCTAACCCAAACCCTAACAATAACCCTAACCCTAACCCTAACCCAAACCCTAACCCTAACCCTAACCCAAACCATAACACTAACCCTAACCTTAACCCTAATGCTAAGCCTAAACCTAATTAAAACTCACACCTAACCCTAAACCTAACCCTAACCCAAACCCTAACCCTAACACTAACCCAACCCTAACTCAAACCCTAACCATAACCCTAAACCTAACCCTAACCCAAATCCTAACCCTAACACTATCCCTAACCCTAACACTAACCCAAATCCTAACCCTAACCCTAACCCAAACCAAAACCCTAACCCTAACTCTAACTCTAATCCTAAACCTAACCCTAAT
>JAJHUQ010000035.1:8562500-8597500 GCA_035773235.1 Eospalax fontanierii | reverse complement strand
TCCTAAACCTAACCCTAACCCTAACCCTAACCCTAATCCTAACCCTAACCCTATTCCTAACACTAACCCTAACCCTAACCCAAACCCTAACCCTAACCCTAAACCTAACCAAAAACCTAAACCTAACCCTAACCATAACCCTAACCCAAACCTAACCCTAACACTAACCCTAACCCTAACACTAACTCAAATTCTAAACCTAACATTAACCCAAACCAAAACCCTAAACTTAACTCTAATCCTAACCCTAACCCTAATCAAAACCCTAACATTAAACCTAACACTAACCCTAACCCTAACCAAAAACCTAAACATAACCCTAATCCTAAACCTAACCCTAACACTACAACTAACCCTAACCGAACCCTAACTCAAACCCTAACCATAACCCTAACCCAAACCCTAACCCTAACCCTATCCCTAACCCAAACCCTAACACTAACCCAAACCCTAACCCTAACCCTAAACCAAACCAAAACCCTAACCCTAACTCTAATCCTAACCCTAACCCTAACCCTAACCCTAACCCTAACCCTAACACTAACCCTAACCCTAACACTAACCCAAATCCTAACCCTAACATTAACCCAAACCAAAACCCTAAACGTAACTCTAATCCTAACCCTAACCCTAATCAAAACCCTAACATTAAACCTAACCCTAACCCTAATCCAAAACCTAAACCTAACCCTAATCCTAACCCTAACCCTAACCCTAATCCTCACCCTAACCCTAACCCTAACACAAACCCAACCCCTAACCCTAACCCTAACCCTAATCCTAATTCTAGCCTGAACCCAAACCATAACCCTAACCCTAACCCTAACCCTAACCCTAACCCTAAACCTAACCAAAAACCTAAACCTAACCCTAACCCTAACCCTAACCCAAACCCAATCCCTAACACTAACCCTAACCCTAACACTAACCCAAATCCTAACCCTAACATTAACCCAAACCAAAAACCTAAAACTAACTCTAATCCTAACCCTAAACCTAATCAAAACCCTAACATTAAACCTAACCCTAAACCTAACCCAAAACCTAAATCTAACCCTAATCATAACCCTAACCCAAACCCTAACCCAAATACTAACTCTAACCCTAACCCTACCCCTAACCCTAACCCTAACTCAAACACTAACCCTAACCCTAACCCAAAACCTAACCCTAAACCTAACCCTAACCCTTATCCTAACCCTAAACCTAACTGAAAAAATAACACTAACCCTAAACCAAACCCTAACCCTAACCCTAACCCTAACCCTTACCCAAACCCTAAACCTAAACCTAACCCTAATCTAATCCTAACCCTAAGCCTAACCCAAAAACAAACCCTAACTGGAGCCCTAACCCAAACCCTAATCCTAACCCTAACCCTAACCCAAACCTTAACACTAACCCTATTCCTACCCCTAACCCTAAACCTAACCTTAACCCAAACCCTAACCCACACGCTAACCCTAAACTTAACCCTAACTCAAACTCTAACCCTAACTCGAACCTTAACCCTACCCCAAACACTAACCCAAACCCTAACAATAACCCTAACACTATTCCTAACACTACCCCTAACCCTAACCCTAACCCTAACCCTAATCCTATTCCTAACCCTAACCCTAAACCCTAAGCCTAACCAATACCCTAAACATAACCTTCACGCTAACCCTAACCCTAACCCAAACCCTAACCCTAACCCTAAACCTAACCAAAAACCTAAACCTAACCCTAACCCTAACCCAAACCCTAACCCTAACACTAACCCTAACCCTAACACTAACCCAAATCCTAACCCTAATATTAACCCAAACAAAACCCTAAACCTAACTCTAATCCTAACCCTAACCCTAATCAAAACCGTAACATTAAACCTAACCCTAACCCTAATCCAAAACCTAAACCTAACCCTAATCCTAACCCTAACCCTAACCCTAATCCTAACACTAACCCTAACCCTAAGACAAAACCAACCCCTAACCCTAACCCTAACCCTAATCCTAATTCTAACCTGAACCAAACCATAACCCTAACACTAACTCAAACTCTAACCCTAACTCTAACCCTAACTCAAAACCTAAACATAACCCTAATCCAAACCCTAACCCAAACCCTAACAATAACCCTAACCCTAACCCTATTCCTAACACTAACCCTAACCCTAACCCTAACCCTACCCCTAACCCTATTCCTAACACTAACCCTAAACCCTTACCCTAACCAATACCATAAACATAACCCTCACGCTAACCCTAACTCTAACCCAAACCCTAACACTAACCCTAACCCTAACCCAAACCCTAACCCTAACCCTAACCCTAACCCAAACCAAAACCCTAACCCTAACTCTAATCCTAACCCTAACCCTAATCAAAACCCTTACATTAACCCTAACCCTAACCCTAACCCTATTCCTAACCTTAACCCTAAACCTAACCTTAACCCAAAACCTAACCGTAAATCTAACCCAAACATAACCCTAACTCAAACCCTAACCCTAAGACAAACCCTAACCCTAACACTAACCCTAACCGAAACCCTAACCCTAACACTAACACTTACCCTAAGACTAACGCAAAACCTAACCCTAAACCTAACCGAAACAAAAAGCCTAACCCTAAGTCTAATCCTAACCCTAACCCTAATCCTAACCCTAACTCTAACACTAACCCAAACCCTAGACCAAACCCTAATCCTAACTCTAATCCTAACACTATTCGTAACCCTAAACCTAACCCTAACCCACACCCAACCCCTAACTCTAACCCTAACCCTAACCGAAACCCTAACTCAAACCCTAACTCTAACCCTAACCCAAACCCTAACCCTAAACCTAACCCTAATCCTTTTCCTCACCCTAACACAAACCCCATCAATAACCCTAACCCTAACCCTATTCCTAAACCTAACCCTAACCCTAACCCTAACCCTAATCCTACTCCTAACCCTAACCCAAAAACTAACCCTAACCCTAACCCAAACCCTAAACCTAACACTAATCCTAATCCTAACCCTAACGCTAACCCTAACTCAAACCCTAACCCTAACCCAAACCCTAACCCTAACACTAACCATAACCCTAATCCTAAACCTAACACTAACCCTAACCCTAACCCTAACCCTAACCCTAACCCTAACCCAAACCCTAACCCTTATCCAAACCCTAAACCTAAACCTATCCCTAACCCTAATCCTAACCCTAACCCTAACCCAAAAACTAACCCTAACTCGAACCCTAAGCCAAACCCTAATCCTAACCCTAACGCTAACCCAAACCCTAAACCTAACCCTATTCCTAACCCTAACCCTAAACCTAACCTTAACCCAAACCCTAACCCAAAACCTAACCCTAACCCTAACTCAAACTCTAACCCTAACTCGAACCCTAACCCTAACCCAAACACTAACCCAAACCCTAAAAATAACCCTAACCCTATTCCTAACACTAAACCTAACCCTAAACCTAACCCTATTCCTAACCCTAACCCTAAACCCTAACCCTAACCAATACCCTAAACATAACCTTCACGAAAACCCTAACCCTAAGCCAAACCCTAACCCTAACCCTCAACCTAACCAAAAACCTAACCCTAACCCTAACCCTAACCCTAACCCAAACCGAAACCCTAACACTAACCCTAACCCTAACACTAACCCAAATCCTAACCCTAACATTAACCCAAACCAAAACCCTAAACCTAACTCTAATCCTAACCCTAACCCTAATCAAAACCCTAACATTAAAAATAACCCTAAACCTAACCCAAAACCTAAACCTAACCCAAACCCTAACCGTAACCCTAACCCTAACTCAAACACTAACCCTAACCCTAACCCAAACCCTAACCCTAAACCTAACCCTAACCCTTATTCTAACCCTAAACCTAACCCAAAAAATAACACTAACCCTAAACCAAACCCTAACCCTAACCCTAACCCTAAACCTAACCCAAACCCTAACCCTTACCCAAACCCTAAACCTAAACCTAACCCTAACCCTAATCCTAACCCTAACCCTAACCCAAAAACTAACCCTAACCCGAACCCTAACCCAAACCCTAATCCTAACCCTAACCCTAACCCAAACCCTAACCCTAACCCTATTCCTAACCATAACCCTAAACCTAACCTTAACCCAAACCCTAACCCTAAACACTAACCCAAACCCTAACCCTAACCCTTACCCTAACCCTAACTCAAACTCTAACCCTAACTCTAACCCTAACCCAAAACCTAAACTTAACCCTAATCCAAACCCTAACCCAAACCCTAACAATAACCCTAACCCTAACCCTATTCCTAACACTAACCCTAACTCTAAGCCTAACCTTAACTCTATTCCTAATCCTAACCCTAACCCTAACCCTAACGAATACCCTAAACATAACCCTCACCCTAACCCTAACCCTAACCCAAACCCTAAACCTAACGCTAACCCTAACAAAAACCCTAACCCTAAACCTAAACCTAACCCAAAAACTAACCCTAACTCGAACCCTAACCCAACCCCTAATCCTAAACCTAACCCTAACCCAAACACTAACCCTAACCCTATTCCTAACATTAACCCTAAACCTAACCTTAACCCAAACCCTAACCCAAACCCTAACCCTAACCCTAACCCTAACCCTAACCCTAACCCAAACCCTAACCCTAACCCTAACCCTAACCCTAACCCTAACACTAACTCTAACCCTAACCCTAACCCTAACCCTAACCCTAACCCTATTCCTAACACTAACCCTAAACCCTAAGCCTAACCAATACCCTAAACATAACCTTCACCCTAACACTAAGCCTAACCCAAACCCTAACCCTAACCCTAAACCTAACCAAAAACCTAAACCTAACCCTAACCCTGACCCTAACCCTAACCCTAATCCTAACCCTAGCCCTAACCCTAACACAAACCCAACCCCTAACCCTATCCCTAATAAAACCCTAACATTAAACCTAACCCTAACCCTAACCCAAAACCTAAACCTAACCCTAATCCTAACCCTAACCCTAACCCTAATCCTAACCCTAACCCTAACCCTAACACAAACTCAACCCCTAACCCTAACCCTAACCCTAATCCTAATTCTAACCGGAACCCAAAACATAACCCTAACCTTAACCCTAACCCTAACCCTAAACCTAACATTAACCCTAACCCTAAACCAAACCCTAACTCTAACCCTAAACCTAACCCTAACCCTTATCCTAACCCTATCCCTAACCCTAAAACTAACCCTAACCCAAAACCATACCGTAACCACAAGCCTAACTCAAACCCTAACCTTAAACCTAACCCAAACCCAAACCCTAACCCTAACCTTAACCCTAAACCAAACCCTAAACCTAAACCTAACCCTAACCCTAACCTTAACCCTAACCCTATTGCTAATCCTAACCCTAACCCTAACTTTAAACTAAATCCTAACCCAAACCCTAACCCTAACCCTAACCCTAACCCTAAGCCAATCCCTAATCTTAACCCTAATCCTAATCCTAACCCTAACGCTAACCCTAACACAAATTCTAACCCTAACCCAAACCCTAATCCTAACACTAAACCTAACCCTAAGCCTATCCCAAACCCTTACCCTAACCCTAATTCTAATCCTAACCCAAACCGTAACCCTAACACTAACCCAAACCATAAACCTAACCCTAACCTTAACCCTAATGCTAACACTAAACCTAATTCAAACTCAAACCCTAACCCTAACCCTAACCCTAACCCTAACCCAAACCCAATCCCTAACACTAACCCTAACCCTAACACTAACCCAAATCCTAACCCTAACATTAACCCAAACCAAAAACCTAAACCTAACTCTAATCCTAACCCTAAACCTAATCAAAACCCTAACATTAAACCTAACCCTAAACCTAACCCAAAACCTAAACGTAACCCTAATCATAACCCTAACCCAAACCCTAACCCTAACCCTATTCCTAACATTAACCCTAAACCTAACCTTAACCCAAACCCTAACCCAAACCCTAACCCTAACCCTAACCCTAACCCTAACCCTATTCCTAACCCTAACCCTAAACCCTTACCCTAACCAATACCTTAACATAACCCTCACGCTAACCCTTACCCTAACCCAAACCCTAACACTAAACCTAACCCTAACCCAAACCCTAATCCTAAACCTAACCCTAAGCCAAACCAAAACCCTAACCCTAACTCTAATCCTAACCCTAACCCTAATCAAAACCCTTACATTAACCCTAACCCTAACCCGAACCCTATTCCTAACCTTAACCCTAAACCTAACCTTAACCCAAAACCTAAAAGTAAATCTAACCCAAACATAAGCCTAACTCAAACCCTAACCCTAAGACAAACCCTAACCCTAACACTAACCCTAACCGAAACCCTAACCCTAACACTAACACTTACCCTAAGACTAACGCAAAACCTAACCCTAAACCTAACCGAAACCAAAAGCCTAACCCTAAGTCTAATCCTAACCCTAACCCTAATCCTAACCCTAACTCTAACACTAACCCAAACCCTAAACCAAACCCTAATCCTAACTCTAATCCTAACCCTAATCGTAAACCTAAACCTAACCCTAACCCACACCCAACCATTAACTCTAACCCTAACCCTAACCGAAACCCTAACTCAAACCCTAAACCTAACCCTAACCCAAACCCTAACCCTAAACCTAACCCTAATCCTTTTCCTAACCCTAACACAAACCCTAACAATAATCCTAACCCTAACCCTATTCCAAACCTAACCCTAACCCTAACCCTAACCCTAATCCTACTCCTAACCCTAACCCAAAAACTAACCCTAACCCTAACCCAAACCCTAAACCTAACACTAATCCTAATCCTAACACTTACGCTAACCCTAACTCTAACCCTAGCCCTAACCCAAACCCTAACCCTTACACTAACCATAGCCCTAATCCTAAACCTTACACTAACCCTAACCCTAACCCTAACCCTAACCCTAACACAAACCCTAACCCTTATCCAAACCCTAAACCTAAACCTATCCCTACCCCTAATCCTAACCCTAACCCTAACCCAAAAACTAACCCTAACTCGAACCCTAAGCCAAACCCTAATCCTAACCCTAACGCTAACCCAAACCCTAAACCTAACCCTATTCCTAACCCTAACCCTAAACCTAACCTTAACCCAAACCCTAACCCAAAACCTAACCCTAACCCTAACTCAAACTCTAACCCTAACTCGAACCCTAACCCTAACCAAAACACTAACCCAAACCCTAAAAATAACCCTAACCCTATTCCTAACACTAAACCTAACCCTAAACCTAACCCTATTCCTAACCCTAACCCTAAACCCTAACCCTAACCAATACCCTAAACATAACCTTCACGAAAACCCTTACCCTAAGCCAAACCCTAACCCTAACCCTAAACCTAACCAAAAACCTAACCCTAACCCTAACCCTAACCCTAACCCAAACCCAAAAAATAACACTAACCCTAACCCTAACACTAACCCAAATCCTAACCCTAACATTAACCCAAACCAAAATCCTAAACCTAACTCTAATCCTAACCCTAACCCTAATCAAAACCCTAACATTAAAAATAACCCTAAACCTAACCCAAAACCTAAACCTAACCCAAACCCTAACCGTAACCCTAACCCTAACTCAAACCCTAACCCTAACCCTAACCCTAAACCTAACCCTAACCCTTATTCTAACCCTAAACCTAAACCAAAAAATAACACTAACCCTAAACCAAACCCTAACCCTAACCCTAACCCTAAACCTAACCCAAACCCTAACCCTTACCCAAACCCTAAACCTAAACCTAACCCTAACCCTAATCCTAACCCTAACCCTAACCCAAAAACTAACCCTAACCCGAACCATAACCCAAACCCTAATCCTAACCCTAACCCTAACCCAAACCCTAAACCTAACCCTATTCCTAACCATAACCCTAAACCTAACCTTAACCCAAACCCTAACCCTAAACCCTAACCCAAACCCTAACCCTAACCCTTACCCTAACCCTAACTCAAACTCTAACCCTAACTCTAACTCTAACCCAAAACCTAAACCTAACCCTATTCCAAACCCTAACCCAAACCCTAACAATAACCCTAACACTATTTCTAACACTAACCCTAACCCTAACCCTAACCCTAACCCTAACCCTAACCCTAATCCTATTCCTAACCCTAACCCTAAACCCCTAGCCTAACCAATACCCTAAACATAACCTTCACGCTAACCCTAACCCTAACCCAAACCCTAACCCTAACCCTAAACCTAACCAAAAACCTAAACCTAACCCTAACCCTAACCCAAACCCTAACCCTAACACTAACCCTAACCCTAACACTAACCCAAATCCTAACCCTAACATTAACCCAAACCAAAACCCTAAACGTAACTCTAATCCTAACCCTAACCCTAATCAAAACCCTAACATTAAACCTAACCCTAACCCTAATCCAAAACCTAAACCTAACCCTAATCCTAACCCTAACCCTAACCCTAATCCTAACCCTAACCCTAACCCTAACACAAACCCAACCCCTAACCCTAACCCTAACCCTAATCCTAATTCTAACCTGAACCCAAACCATAACCCTAACCCTAACCCTAACCCTAACCCTAACCCTAAACCTAACCAAAAACCTAAACCTAACCCTAACCCTAACCCTAACCCAAACCCAATCCCTAACACTAACCCTAACCCTAACACTAACCCAAATCCTAACCCTAACATTAACCCAAACCAAAAACCTAAACCTAACTCTAATCCTAACCCTAAACCTAAACAAAACCCTAACATTAAACCTAACCCTAAACCTAAACCAAAACCTAAATCTAACCCTAATCATAACCCTAACCCAAACCCTAACCCTAACCCTATTCCTAACCATAACACTAAACCTAACCTTAACCCAAACACTAACCCAAACCCTAACCCAAACCCTATCCCTAACCCTAACCCTAACACTAACTCAAACTCTAACCCTAACTCTAACCCTAACTCAAAACCTAAACATAACCCTAATCCAAACCCTAACCCAAACCCTAACAATAACCCTAACCCTAACCCTATTCCTAACACTAACCCTAACCCTAACCCTAACCCTAACCCTATTCCTAACACTAACCCTAAACCCTTACCCTAACCAATACCATAAACATAACCCTCACGCTAACCCTAACCCTAACCCAAACCCTAACACTAACCCTAACCCTAACCCAAACCCTAACCCTAACCCTAACCCTAACCCAAACAAAAACCCTAACCCTAACTCTAATCCTAACCCTAACCCTAATCAAAACCCTTACATTAACCCTAACCCTAACCCTAACCCTATTCCTAACCTTAACCCTAAACCTAACCTTAACCCAAAACCTAACCGTAAATCTAACCCAAACATAACCCTAACTCAAACCCTAACCCTAAGACAAACCCTAACCCTAACACTAACCCTAACCGAAATCCTAACCCTAACACTAACACTTACCCTAAGACTAACGCAAAACCTAACCCTAAACCTAATCGAAACCAAAAGCCTAACCCTAAGTCTAATCCTAACCCTAACCCTAATCCTAACCCTAACTCTAACACTAACCCAAACCCTAAACCAAACCCTAATCCTAACTCTAATCCTAACCCTATTCGTAACCCTAAACCTAACCCTAACCCACACCCAACCCCTAACTCTAACCCTAACCCTAACCGAAACCCTAACTCAAACCCTAACTCTAACCCTAACCCAAACCCTAACCCTAAACCTAACCCTAATCCTTTTCCTAACCCTAACACAAACCCTAACAATAACCCTAACCCTAACCCTATTCCTAAACCTAACCCTAACCCTAACCCTAACCCTAATCCTACTCCTAACCCTAACCCAAAAACTAACCCTAACCCTAATCCAAACCCTAAACCTAACACTAATCCTAATCCTAACCCTAACGCTAACCCTAACTCAAACCCTAACCCTAACCCAAACCCTAACCCTAACACTAACCATAACCCTAATCCTAAACCTAACACTAAACCTAACCCTAACCCTAACCCTAACCCTAACCCTAACCCTAAGCCAAACCCTAACCCTAACCCTAACCCTAATCCTAGTCCTAACCCTAACCCTAACCCTAACCCTAACCCTAACCCAAAAACTAACCCTAACTCGAACCCTAAGCCTAACCCTCATCCTAACCCTAACGCTAACGCAAACCCTAAACCTAACCCTATTCCTAACCCTAACCCTAAACCTAACCTTAACCCAAACCCTAACCCAAAATCTAACCCTAACCCTAACTCAAACTCTAACCCTAACTCGAACCCTAACCCTAACCCAAACACTAACCCAAACCCTAAAAATAACCCTAACCCTATTCCTAACACTAAACCTAACACTAAACCTAACCCTATTCCTAACCCTAACCCTAAACCCTAACCCTAACCAATACCCTAAACATAACCTTCACGAAAACCCTAACCCTAAGCCAAACCCTAACCCTAACCCTAAACCTAACCAAAAACCTAACCCTAACCCTAACCCTAACCCTAACCCTAACCCAAACCGAAACCCTAACACTAACCCTAACCCTAACACTAACCCAAATCCTAACACTAACATTAACCCAAACCAAAACCCTAAACCTAACTCTAATCCTAACCCTAACCCTAATCAAAACCCTAACATTAAAAATAACCCTAAACCTAACCCAAAACCTAAACCTAACCCAAACCCTAACCGTAACCCTAACCCTAACTCAAACACTAACCCTAACCCTAAGCCAAACCCTAACCCTAAACCTAACCCTAACCCTTATTCTAACCCTAATCCTAACCCAAAAAATAACACTAACCCTAAACCAAACCCTAACCCTAACCCTAACCCTAAACCTAACCCAAACCCTAACCCTTACCCAAACCCTAAACCTAAACGTAACCCTAACCCTAATCCTAACCCTAACCCTAACCCAAAAACTAACCCTAACCCGAACCCTAACCCAAACCCTGATCCTAACCCTAACCCTAACCCAAACCCTAACCCTAACCCTATTCCTAACCATAACCCTAAACCTAACCTTAACCCAAACCCTAACCCTAAACCCTAACCCAAACCCTAACCCTAACCCTTACCCTAACCCTAACTCAAACTCTAACCCTAACTCTAACCCTAACCCAAAACCTAAACTTAACCCTAATCCAAACCCTAACCCAAACCCTAACAATAACCCTAACCCTAACCCTATTCCTAACACTAACCCTAACTCTAACCCTAACCTTAACTCTATTCCTAATCCTAACCCTAAACCCTAACCCTAACGAATACCCTAAACATAACCCTCACCCTAACCCTAACCCTAACCCAAACCCTAAACCTAACGCTAACCCTAACAAAAACCCTAACCCTAAACCTAAACCTAACCCAAAAACTAACCCTAACTCGAACCCTAACCCAAACCCTAATCCTAAACCTAACCCTAACCCAAACCCTAACCCTAACCCTATTCCTAACATTAACCCTAAACCTAACCTTAACCCAAACCCTAACCCAAACCCTAAGCGTAACACTAACCCTAACCCTAAACCTAACCCTAACGCTAACCCTAACCCTAACCCTAAACCTAACCCTAACACTAACCCTAACCCTAACCCTAACCCTAACCCTAAACCTAACCCTAAGACTAACCCTAACCCTAACCCAAACCCTAACCCTAACCCTAACCCTAACCCTAACCCAAACCCTAACCCTAACCCTAACGCTAACCCTAACCCTAACACTAACCCTAACCCTAACCCTAACCCTAACCCTATTCCTAACACTAACCCTAAACGCTAAGACTAACCAATACCCTAAACATAACCTTCACCCTAACACTAAGCCTAACCCAAACCCTAACCCTAACCCTAAACCTAAACAAAAACCTAAACCTAACCCTAACCCTGACCCTAACCCTAACCCTAATCCTAACCCTAGCCCTAACCCTAACACAAACCCAACCCCTAACCCTATCCCTAATCAAAACCCTAACATTAAACCTAACCCTAACCCTAACCCAAAACCTAAACCTAACCCTAATCCTAACCCTAACCCTAACCCTAATCCTAACCCTAACCCTAACCCTAACACAAACTCAACCCCTAACCCTAACCCTAACCCTAATCCTAATTCTAACCGGAACCCAAAACATAACCCTAACCTTAACCCTAACCCTAACCCTAAACCTAACACTCACCCTAACCCTAAACCAAATCCTAACTCTAACTCTAAACCTAACCCTAACCCTAATCCTAAACCTATCGCTAACCATAACACTAACCCTAACCCAAAACCATACCATAACCACAAGCCTAACTCAAACCCTAACCTTAAACCTAACCCAAACCCAAACCCTAACCCTAACCTTAACCCTAAACCAAACCCTAAACCTAAACCTAACCCTAACCCTAACCCTAACCCTAACCCTATTGCTAATCCTAACCCTAACCCTAACTTTAAACTAAATCCTAACCCAAACCCTAACCCTAACCCTAACCCTAACCCTAAGCCAATCCCTAATCTTAACCCTAATCCTAATCCTAACCCTAACGCTAACCCTAACACAAATTCTAACCCTAACCCAAACCCTAATCCTAACACTAAACCTAACCCTAAGCCTATCCCAAACCCTTACCCTAACCCTAATTCTAATCCTAACCCAAACCGTAACCCTAACACTAACCCAAACCATAAACCTAACCCTAACCTTAACCCTAATGCTAACACTAAACCTAATTCAAACTCAAACCCTAACCCTAAACCTAACCCTAACCCTAATCCAAACCCAATCCCTAACACTAACCCTAACCCTAACACTAACCCAAATCCTAACCCTAACATTAACCCAAACCAAAAACCTAAACCTAACTCTAATCCTAACCCTAAACCTAATCAAAACCCTAACATTAAACCTAACCCTAAACCTAACCCAAAACCTAAACCTAACCCTAATCATAACCCTAACCTAAACCCTAACCCTAACCCTATTCCTAACATTAACCCTAAACCTAACCTTAACCCAAACCCTAACCCAAACCCTAACCCTAACCCTATCCCTAACCCTAACCCTAACCCTATTCCTAACCCTAACCCTAAACCCTTACCCTAACCAATACCTTAACATAACCCTCACGCTAACCCTAACTCTAACCCAAACCCTAACACTAAACCTAACCCTAACCCAAACCCTAACCCTAACCCTAACCCTAACCCAAACCAAAACCCTAACCCTAACTCTAATCCTAACCCTAACCCTAATCAAAACCCTTACATTAACCCTAACCCTAACCCGAACCCTATTCCTAACCTTAACACTAAACCTAACCTTAACCCAAAACCTAACCGTAAATCTAACCCAAACATAACCCTAACTCAAACCCTAACACTAAGACAAACCCTAACCCTAACACTAACCCTAACCGAAACCCTAACCCTAACACTAACACTTACCCTAAGACTAACGCAAAACCTAACCCTAAACCTAACCGAAACCAAAAGCCTAACCCTAAGTCTAATCCTAACCCTAACCCTAATCCTATCCCTAACTCTAACACTAACCCAAACCCTACACCACACCCTATTCCTAACTCTCATCCTCACCCTAATCGTACCCCTGATCCTAACCCTCACCCACACCCAACCCCTAACTCTAACCCTAACCCTAACCGAAACCCTAACTCAAACCCTAACCCTAACCCTAACCCAAACCCTAACCCTAAACCTAACCCTAATCCTTTTCCTAACCCTAACACAAACCCTAACAATAATCCTAACCCTAACCCTATTCCTAAACCTAACCCTAACCCTAACCCTAACCCTAATCCTACTCCTAACCCTAACCCAAAAACTAACCCTAACCCTAACCCAAACCCTAAACCTAACACTAATCCTAATCCTAACCCTAACGCTAACCCTAACTCAAACCCTAACCCTAACCCAAACCCTAACCCTAACACTAACCATAACCCTAACCCTAACCCTAACACAAACCCTAACCCTTATCCAAACCCTAAACCTAAACCTATCCCTACCCCTAATCCTAACCCTAACCCTAACCCAAAAACTAACCCTAACTCGAACCCTAAGCCAAACCCTAATCCTAACCCTAACGCTAACCCAAACCCTAAACCTAACCCTATTCCTAACCCTAACCCTAAACCTAACCTTAACCCAAACCCTAACCCAAAACCTAACCCTAACTCTAACTCAAACTCTAACCCTAACTCGAACCCTAACCCTAACCCAAACACTAACCCAAACCCTAAAAATAACCCTAACCCTATTCCTAACACTAAACCTAACCCTAAACCTAACCCTATTCCTAACCCTAACCCTAAACCCTAACCCTAACCAATACCCTAAACATAACCTTCACGAAAACCCTTACCCTAAGCCAAACCCTAACCCTAACCCTAAACCTAACCAAAAACCTAACCCTAACCCTAACCCTAACCCTAACCCTAACCCAAACCCAAAAAATAACACTAACCCTAAAACTAACACTAACCCAAATCCTAACCCTAACATTAACCCAAACCAAAATCCTAAACCTAACTCTAATCCTAACCCTAACCCTAATCAAAACCCTAACATTAAAAGTAACCCTAAACCTAACCCAAAACCTAAACCTAACCCAAACCCTAACCGTAACCCTAACCCTAACTCAAACCCTAACCCTAACCCTAACCCAAACCCTAACCCTAAACCTAACCCTAACCCTTATTCTAACCCTAAACATAACCCAAAAAATAACACTAACCCTAAACCAAACCCTAACCCTAACACTAACCCTAAACCTAACCCAAACCCTAACCCTTACCCAAACCCTAAACCTAAACCTAACCCTAACCCTAATCCTAACCCTAACCCTAACCCAAAAACTAACCCTAACCCGAACCCTAACCTAAACCCTAATCCTAACCCTAACCCTAACCCAAACCCTAACCCTAACCCTATTCCTAACCATAACCCTAAACCTAACCTTAACCCAAACCCTAACCCTAAACCCTAACCCAAACCCTAACCCTAACCCTTACCCTAACCCTAACTCAAACTCTAACCCTAACTCTAACTCTAACCCAAAACCTAAACCTAACCCTATTCCAAACCCTAACCCAAACCCTAACAATAACCCTAACCCTAACCCTATTCCTAACACTAACCCTAACTCTAACCCTAACCCAAACTCTATTCCTAACCCTCACCCTAAACCCTAACCCTAACGAATACCCTAAACATAACCCTCACCCTAACCCTAACCCTAACCCAAACCCTAACCCTAACGCTAACCCTAACAAAAACCCTAACCCTAAAACTAAACCTAACCCAAAAACTAACCCTAACTCGAACCCTAACCCAAACCCTAATCCTAAACCTAACCCTAACCCAAACCCTAACCCTAACCCTATTCCTAACATTAACCCTAAACCTAACCTTAACCCAAACCCTAACCCAAACCCTAACCCTAACCCTAACCCTAACCCTAACCCAAACCCTAACCCTAACCCTAACCCTAAACCTAACCCTAATCTAATCCTAACCCTAACCCTAACCCAAAAACAAACGCTAACTGGAGCCCTAACCCAAACCCTAATCCTAACCCTAACCCTAACCCAAACCCTAACCCTAACCCTATTCCTACCCCTAACCCTAAACCTAACCTTAACTCAAACCCTAACCCACACGCTAACCCTAAACTTAACCCTAACTCAAACTCTAAACCTAACTCCAACCTTAACCCTAACCCAAACCCTAACCCAAACCCTAACAATAACCCTAACACTATTCCTAACACTAACCCTAACCCTAACCCTAACCCTAACCCTAATCCTATTCCTAACCCTAACCCTAAACCCTAAGCCTAACCAATACCCTAAACATAACCTTCACGCTAACCCTAACCCTAACCCAAACCCTAACCCTAACCCTAAACCTAACCAAAAACCTAAACCTAACCCTAACCCTAACCCAAACCCTAACCCTAACACTAACCCTAACCCTAACACTAAAGCAAATCCTAACCCTAACATTAACCCAAACCAAAACCCTAAACGTAACTCTAATCCTAACCCTAACCCTAATCAAAACCCTAACATTAAACCTAACCCTAACTCTAATCCAAAACCTAAACCTAACCCTAATCCTAACCCTAACCCTAACCCTAATCCTAACCCTAACCCTAACCCTAAACCTAACCAAAAACCTAAACCTAACCCTAACCCTAACCCTAACCCAAACCCAATCCCTAACACTAACCCTAACCCTAACACTAACCCAAATACTAACCCTAACATTAACCCAAACCAAAAACCTAAACCTAACTCTAATCCTAACCCTAAACCTAATCAAAACCCTAACATTAAACCTAACCCTAAACCTAACCCAAAACCTAAATCTAACCCTAATCATAACCCTAACCCAAACCCTAACCCTAACCCTATTCCTAACCATAACACTAAACCTAACCTTAACCCAAACACTAACCCAAACCCTAACCCAAACCCTATCCCTAACCCTAACCCTAACACTAACTCAAACTCTAACCCTAACTCTAACCCTAACTCAAAACCTAAACATAACCCTAATCCAAACCCTAACCCAAACCCTAACAATAACCCTAACCCTAACCCTATTCCTAACACTAACCCTAACCCTAACCCTAACCCTAACCCTATTCCTAACACTAACCCTAAACCCTTACCCTAACCAATACCATAAACATAACCCTCACGCTAACCCTAACCCTAACCCAAACCCTAACACTAACCCTAACCCTAACCCAAACCCTAACCCTAACCCTAACCCTAACCCAAACCAAAACCCTAACCCTAACTCTAATCCTAACCCTAACCCTAATCAAAACCCTTACATTAACCCTAACCCTAACCCTAACCCTATTCCTAACCTTAACCCTAAACCTAACCATAACACAAAACCTAACCGTAAATCTAACGCAAACATAACCCTAACCCAAACCCTAACCCTAAGACAAACCCTAACCCTAACACTAACCCTAACCGAAACCCTAACCCTAACACTAACACTTACCCTAAGACTAACGCAAAACCTAACCCTAAACCTAAGCGAAACCAAAAGCCTAACCCTAAGTCTAATCCTAACCCTAACCCTAATCCTAACCCTAACTCTAACACTAACCCAAACCCTAAACCAAACCCTAATCCTAACTCTAATCCTAACCCTATTCGTAACCCTAAACCTAACCCTAACCCTCTCCCAACCCCTAACTCTACCCCTAACCCTAACCGAAACCCTAACTCAAAGCCTAACCCTAACCCTAACCAAAACCCTAACGCTAAGCCTAACCCTAATCCTTTTCCTAACCCTAACACAAACGCTAACAATAATCCTAACCCTAACCCTATTCCTAAACCTAACCCTAACCCTAACCCTAACCCTAATCCTACTCCTAACCCTAACCCAAAAACTAACCCTAACCCTAACCCAAACCCTAAACCTAACACTAATCCTAATCCTAACCCTAACGCTAACCCTAACTCAAACCCTAACCCTAACCCAAACCCTAACCCTAACACTAACCATAACCCTAATCCTAAACCTAACACTAACCCTAACCCTAACCCTAACCCTAACCCTAACCCTAACCCAAACCCTAACCCTTATCCAAACCCTAAACCTAAACCTATCCCTAACCCTAATCCTAACCCTAACCCTAACCCAAAAACTAACCCTAACTCGAACCCTAAGCCAAACCCTAATCCTAACCCTAACGCTAACCCAAACCCTAAACCTAACCCTATTCCTAACCCTAACCCTAAACCTAACCTTAACCCAAACCCTAACCCAAAACCTAACCCTAACCCTAACTCAAACTCTAACCCTAACTCGAACCCTAACCCTAACCCAAACACTAACCCAAACCCTAAAAATAACCCTAACCCTATTCCTAACACTAAACCTAACCCTAAACCTAACCCTATTCCTAACCCTAACCCTAAACCCTAACCCTAACCAATACCCTAAACATAACCTTCACGAAAACCCTAACCCTAAGCCAAACCCTAACCCTAACCCTAAACCTAACCAAAAACCTAACCCTAACCCTAACCCTAACCCTAACCCAAACCGAAACCCTAACACTAACCCTAACCCTAACACTAACCCAAATCCTAACCCTAACATTAACCCAAACCAAAACCCTAAACCTAACTCTAATCCTAACCCTAAACCTAATCAAAACCCTAACATTAAAAATAACCCTAAACCTAACCCAAAACCTAAACCTAACCCAAACCCTAACCGTAACCCTAACCCTAACTCAAACACTAACCCTAACACTAACCCAAACCCTAACCCTAAACCTAACCCTAACCCTTATTCTAACCCTAAACCTAACCCAAAAAATAACACTAACCCTAAACCAAACCCTAACCCTAACCCTAACCCTAAACCTAACCCAAACCCTAACCCTTACCCAAACCCTAAACCTAAACCTAACCCTAACCCTAATCCTAACCCTAACCCTAACCCAAAAACTAACCCTAACCCGAACCCTAACCCAAACACTAATCCTAACCCTAACCCTAACCCAAACCCTAACCCTAACCCTATTCCTAACCATAACCCTAAACCTAACCTTAACCCAAACCCTAACCCTAAACCCTAACCCAAACCCTAACCCTAACCCTTACCCTAACCCTAACTCAAACTCTAACCCTAACTCTAACCCTAACCCAAAACCTAAACTTAACCCTAATCCAAACCCTAACCCAAACCCTAACAATAACCCTAACCCTAACCCTATTCCTAACACTAACCCTAACTCTAACCCTAACCTTAACTCTATTCCTAATCCTAACCCTAAACCCTAACCCTAACGATTACCCTAAACATAACCCTCACCCTAACCCTAACCCTAACCCAAACCCTAAACCTAACGCTAACCCTAACAAAAACCCTAACCCTAAACCTAAACCTAACCCAAAAACTAACCCTAACTCGAACCCTACCCCAAACCCTAATCCTAAACCTAACCCTAACCCAAACCCTAACCCTAACCCTATTCCTAACATTAACCCTAAACCTAACCTTAACCCAAACCCTAACCCTAACCCTAACCCTAACCCAAACCCTAACCCTAACCCTAACCCTAAACCTAACCCTAATCTAATCCTAACCCTAACCCTAACCCAAAAACAAACCCTAACTGGAGCCCTAACCCAAACCCTAATCCTAACCCTAACCCTAACCCAAACCCTAACCCTAACCCTATTCCTACCCCTAACCCTAAACCTAACCTTAACTCAAACCCTAACCCACACGCTAACCCTAAACTTAACCCTAACTCAAACTCTAAACCTAACTCCAACCTTAACCCTAACCCATACACTAACCCAAACCCTAACAATAACCCTAACACTATTCCTAACACTAACCCTAACCCTAACCCTAACCCTAACCCTAACCCTAATCCTATTCCTAACCCTAACCCTAAACCCTAAGCCTAACCAATACCCTAAACATAACCTTCACGCTAACCCTAACCCTAACCCAAACCCTAACCCTAACCCTAAACCTAACCAAAAACCTAAACCTAACCCTAACCCTAACCCAAACCCTAACCCTAACACTAACCCTAACCCTAACACTAACCCAAATCCTAACCCTAACATTAACCCAAACCAAAACCCTAAACGTAACTCTAATCCTAACCCTAACCCTAATCAAAACCCTAACATTAAACCTAACCCTAACCCTAATCCAAAACCTAAACCTAACCCTAATCCTAACCCTAACCCTAACCCTAATCCTAACCCTAACCCTAACCCTAACACAAACCCAACCCCTAACCCTAACCCTAACCCTAATCCTAATTCTAACCTGAGCCCAAACCATAACCCTAACCCTAACCCTAACCCTATCCCTAACCCTAAACCTAACCAAAAACCTAAACCTAACCCTAACCCTAGCCCTAACCCAAACCCAATCCCTAACACTAACCCTAACCCTAACACTAACCCAAATCCTAACCCTAACATTAACCAAAACCAAAAACCTAAACCTAACTCTAATCCTAACCCTAAACCTAATCAAAACCCTAACATTAAACCTAACCCTAAACCTAACCCAAAACCTAAATCTAACCCTAATCATAACCCTAACCCAAACCCTAACCCTAACCCTATTCCTAACCATAACACTAAACCTAACCTTAACCCAAACACTAACCCAAACCCTAACCCAAACCCTATCCCTAACCCTAACCCTAAGACTAACTCAAACTCTAACCCTAACTCTAACCCTAACTCAAAACCTAAACATAACCCTAATCCAAACCCTAACCCAAACCCTAACAATAACCCTAACCCTAACCCTATTCCTAACACTAACCCTAACCCTAACCCTAACCCTAACCCTATTCCTAACACTAACCCTAAACCCTTACCCTAACCAATAGCATAAACATAAGCCTCACGCTAACCCTAACCCTAACCCAAACCCTAACACTAACCCTAACCCTAACCCAAACCGTAACCCTAACCCTAACCCTAACCCAAACCAAAACCCTAACCCTAACTCTAATCCTAACCCTAACCCTAATCAAAACCCTTACATTAACCCTAACCCTAACCCTAACCCTATTCCTAACCTTAACCCTAAACCTAACCTTAACCCAAAACCTAACCGTAAATCTAACCCAAACATAACCCTAACTCAAACCCTAACCCTAAGACAAACCCTAACCCTAACACTAACCCTAACCGAAACCTTACCCTAACACTAACACTTACCCTAAGACTAACGCAAAACCTAACCCTAAACCTAACCGAAACCAAAAGCCTAACCCTAAGTCTAATCCTAACCCTAACCCTAATCCTAACCCTAACTCTAACACTAACCCAAACCCTAAACCAAACCCTAATCCTAACTCTAATCCTAACCCTATTCGTAACCCTAAACCTAACCCTAACCCACACCCAACCCCTAACTCTAACCCTAACCCTAACCGAAACCCTAACTCAAACCCTAACTCTAACCCTAACCAAAACCCTAACCCTAAACCTAACCCTAATCCTTTTCCTAACCCTAACACAAACCCTAACAATAATCCTAACCCTAACCCTATTCCTAAACCTAACCCTAACCCTAACCGTAACCCTAATCCTACTCCTAACCCTAACCCAAAAACTAACCCTAACCCTAACCCAAACCCTAAACCTAACACTAATCCTAATCCTAACCCTAACGCTAACCCTAACTCAAACCCTAACCCTAACCCAAACCCTAACCCTAACACTAACCATAACCCTAATCCTAAATCTAACACTAACCCTAACCCTAACCCTAACCCTAACCCTAACCCTAACCCAAACCCTAACCCTTATCCAAACCCTAAACCTAAACCTATCCCTAACCCTAATCCTAACCCTAACCCTAACCCAAAAACTAACCCTAACTCGAACCCTAAGCCAAACCCTAATCCTAACCCTAACGCTAACCCAAACCCTAAACCTAACCCTATTCCTAACCCTAACCCTAAACCTAACCTTAACCCAAACCCTAACCCAAAACCTAACCCTAACCCTAACTCAAACTCTAACCCTAACTCGAACCCTAACCCTAACCCAAACACTAACCCAAACCCTAAAAATAACCCTAACCCTATTCCTAACACTAAACCTAACCCTAAACCTAACCCTATTCCTAACCCTAACCCTAAACCCTAACCCTAACCAATACCCTAAACATAACCTTCACGAAAACCCTAACCCTAAGCCAAACCCTAACCCTAACCCTAAACCTAACCAAAAACCTAACCCTAACCCTAACCCTAACCCTAACCCAAACCGAAACCCTAACACTAACCCTAACCCTAACACTAACCCAAATCCTAACCCTAACATTAACCCAAACCAAAACCCTAAACCTAACTCTAATCCTAACCCTAACCCTAATCAAAACCCTAACATTAAAAATAACCCTAAACCTAACCCAAAACCTAAACCTAACCCAAACCCTAACCGTAACCCTAACCCTAACTCAAACACTAACCCTAACCCTAACCCAAACCCTAACTCTAAACCTAACCCTAACCCTTATTCTAACCCTAAACCTAACCCAAAAAATAACACTAACCCTAAACCAAACCCTAACCCTAACCCTAACCCTAAACCTAACCCAAACCCTAACCCTTACCCAAACCCTAAACCTAAACCTAACCCTAACCCTAATCCTAACCCTAACCCTAACCCAAAAACTAACCCTAACCCGAACCCTAACCCAAACCCTAATCCTAACCCTAACCCTAACCCAAACCCTAACCCTAACCCTATTCCTAACCATAACCCTAAACCTAACCTTAACCCAAACCCTAACCCTAAACCCTAACCCAAACCCTAACCCTAACCCTTACCCTAACCCTAACTCAAACTCTAACCCTAACTCTAACCCTAACCTTAACTCTATTCCTAATCCTAACCCTAAACCCTAACCCTAACGAATACCCTAAACATAACCCTCACCCTAACCCTAACCCTAACCCAAACCCTAAACCTAACGCTAACCCTAACAAAAACCCTAACCCTAAACCTAAACCTAACCCAAAAACTAACCCTAACTCGAACCCTAACCCAAAACCTAATCCTAAACCTAACCCTAACCCAAACCCTAACCCTAACCCTATTCCTAACATTAACCCTAAACCTAACCTTAACCCAAACCCTAACCCAAACCCTAACCCTAACCCTAACCCTAACCCTAACCCAAACCCTAACCCTAACCCTAACCCTAACCCTAACCCTAACACTAACCCTAACCCTAACCCTAACCCTAACCCTAACCCTATTCCTAACACTAACCCTAAACCCTAAGCCTAACCAATACCCTAAACATAACCTTCACCCTAACACTAAGCCTAACCCAAACCCTAACCCTAACCCTAAACCTAACCAAAAACCTAAACCTAACCCTAACCCTGACCCTAACCCTAACCCTAATCCTAACCCTAGCCCTAACCCTAACACAAACCCAACCCCTTACCCTATCCCTAATCAAAACCCTAACATTAAACCTAACCCTAACCCTAACCCAAAACCTAAACCTAACCCTAATCCTAACCCTAACCCTAACCCTAATCCTAACCCTAACCCTAACCCTAACACAAACTCAACCCCTAACCCTAACCCTAACCCTAATCCTAATTCTAACCGGAACCCAAAACATAACCCTAACCTTAACCCTAACCCTAACCCTAAACCTAACATTAACCCTAACCCTAAACCAAACCCTAACTCTAACCCTAAACCTAACCCTAACCCTAATCCTAACCCTATCCCTAACCCTAACACTAACCCTAACCCAAAACCATACCGTAACCACAAGCCTAACTCAAACCCTAACCTTAAACCTAACCCAAACCCAAACCCTAACCCTAACCTTAACCCTAAACCAAACCCTAAACCTAAACCTAACCCTAACCCTAACCCTAACCCTAACCCTATTGCTATTCCTAACCCTATCCCTAACTTTAAACTAAATCCTAACCCAAACCCTAACCCTAACCCTAACCCTAACCCTAAGCCAATCCCTAATCTTAACCCTAATCCTAATCCTAACCCTAACGCTAACCCTAACACAAATTCTAACCCTAACCCAAACCCTAATCCTAACACTAAACCTAACCCTAAGCCTATCCCAAACCCTTACCCTAACCCTAATTCTAATCCTAACCCAAACCGTAACCCTAACACTAACCCAAACCATAAAGCTAACCCTAACCCTAACCCTAATGCTAACACTAAACCTAATTCAAACTCAAACCCTAACCCTAACCCTAACCCTAACCCTAACCCAACCCCTAATCCTAACCCTAATCCTAACCCTAACCCAAACCCTAAACCTAATCCTAACCCTAAGCCCTAAACCTAATCCTAATGCTAACCCTAAACTTAACCCAAACAAAAACCCTAAACTTAACCCTAATCGTAACCCTAATACTAACCCTAACCCTAATCCACACCCCAACCCTAACACTAACCCTAACCCTAACCCTAATCCTAACCGAAACCCAAACCCTAACCCTAACCTTAACCAAAACCCTAACCCTAAACCTAACGCTAACCCTTATCCAAACCCAAACCCTTACCCTAACCCGAACCCTAAACCTAACCCTAACGCTATCCCTAACCTTAAACCTAACCCAAGCCCAAACCCTAAACTTAACCCTAATCTTAAACCTAACCCAAAACCTAACCCTAACCCAAACACTAACTTTAACAATAAGCCTAACCCTAACACTATCACTAACCCTAACCCTAACCCTAATCATAACCGAAACCCAAACCGTAACCCTAACCCTAACCTTAACCCTAATGCTAAACCTAATCCTAACTCAAACTCAAACCCTAAACCTAACCCTAACCCTAACCCTAACCATAACCCTAACCCTAACCCTAACTCAAACACTAACCCTAACCCTAACCCTAACCCAAACCCTAACCCTAAACCTAACCCTAACATTTATCCTAACCCTAAACCTAACCCAAAAAATAACACTAACCCTAAACCAAACCCTAACCCTAACCCTAACCCTAACCCTAACTTTAACCCAAACCCTAACCCTTACCCGAACCCTAAACCTAAACCTAACCCTAACCCGAATGCTAACCCTAACCCTAACCCAAAAACTGACCCTAACTCGAAACCTAACCCAAACCCTAACCCTAACCCTAACCCTAACCCTAACCCTAACCCTAACCCTAACCCAAAAACTAACCCTAACTCGAAACCTAACCCAAACCCTAATCCTAACCCTAACCCTAACCCAAAAACTAACCCTAACCCGAACCCTAACCCAAACCCTAATCCTAACCCTAACCCTAACCCAAACCCTAACCCTAATCCTATTCCTAACATAACCCTAAACCTAACCTTAACCCAAACCCTAAACCAAACCCTAACGCTAAACCCTAACCCAAACCCTATCCCTAACCCTTACCCTAACCCTAACTCAAACTCTAACCCTAACTCTAACCCTAACCCAAAACCTAAACCTAACCCTAATCCAAACCCTAACCCAAACCCTAAAAATAACCCTAACCCTAACCCTATTCCTAACACTAACCCTAACTCTAACCCTAACCCTAACTCTATTCCTAACCCTAACCCTAAACCCTAACCCTCACGAATACCCTAAACATAACCCTCACCCTAACCCTAACCCTAACCCAAACCCTAACCCTAACCCTAACCCTAACCCTAAACATAACCCTCACCCTAACCCTAACCCTAACCCAAACCCTAACCCTAACGCTAACCCTAACAAAAACCCTAACCCTAAACCTAAACCTAACCCAAAAACTAACCCTAACTCGATCCCTAACCCAAACCCTAATTCTAACCCTAACCCTAACCCAAACCCTAATTCTAACCCTAACCCTAAACCAAACCCCAACCCCAACCCCAACCCTAAACCCTAAGCCTAAGCAATACCCTAAACATAACCTTCACGCTAAAACTAACCCTAACCCAAACCCTAACCCTAACCCTAAACCTAACCAAAAACCTAAACCTAACCCTAAACCTAACCCTAACCCAAATCCTAACCCTAACACTAACCCTAAACCTAACACTAACCCAAATCCTGACCCTAACATTAACCCAAACCAAAACCCTGAACCTAACTCTAATCCTAACCCTAACCCTAATCAAAACCCTAACATTAAACCTAACCCTAACCCTAACCCAAAACCTAAACCTAACCCTAATCTTAACCCTAACCCTAACCCTAATCCTAACCCTAACCCTAACCCTAACACAAAACCAACCCCTAACCCTAACCCTAACCCTAATCCTAATTCTAACTCGAACCCAATCCATAACCCTAACCCTAACCCTAACCCTAACCCTAAACCTAACATTAACCCTAACCCTAAACCAAAACCTAACTCTAACCCTAAACCTAACCCTAACCCTAATCCTAACCCTATCCCTAACCCTAACACTAACCCTAACCCAAAACCACACCGTAACCACAAACCTAACTCAAACCCTAATCTTAAACCTAACCCAAACCCAAACCCTTACATTAACCTTAACCCTAAACCAAACCCTAAACCTAAACCTAACCCTAACCCTAACCCTAACCCTAACCCTAACCCTAACCCTAACCCAAACCCAAACCCTAACCCTAACCCTATTGCTAATCCTAACCCTAACCCTAACTTTATACTAAATCCTAACCCAAACCCCAACCCCTTACCTAACAGTTTCCCTAACGCTAACCCTCACCCTAAACCTAAGCCAATCCCTAATCTTAACCCTAATCCTAATCCTAACCCTAACGCTAACCCTAACACAAATTCTATCCCTAACCCAAACCCTAAACCTAACACTAAACCTAACCCTAAGCCTATCCCAAACCCTAACCCTAACCCTAATTCTAATCCTAACCCAAACCCTAACCCTAAAACTAACCCAAACCATAAACCTAACCCTAACCTTAACCCTAATGCTAACCCTAAACCTAATTCAAACTCAAACCCTAACCCTAACCCTAACCCTAACCCTAACCCAAACCCTAAACCTAACCCTAACCCTACCCCTAATCCTAACCCTAATCCCAACCCTAACCCAAACCCTAAACCTAATCCTAACCCTAAGACCTAAACCTAATCCTAATGCTAACCCTAAACCTAACCCAAACACAAACCCTAAACTTAACCCTAATCGTAACCCTAATACTAACCCTAACCCTAATCCACACCCCAAACCTAACACTAACCCTAACCCTAACCCTAACCCTAATCCTAACCGAAACCCAAACCCTAACCCTAACCGTAACCAAAACCCTAACCCTAAACCTAACGCTAACCCTTATCCAAACCCAAACCCTAACCCTAACCCAAACCCTAAACCTAACTCTAACGGTATCCCTAACCTTAAACCTAACCCAAACCCAAACCCTAAACTTAACCCTAATCGTAAACCTAACCCAAAACCTAACCCTAACCCAAACGCTAACCCTAACCCAAACCCTAAACCTAACACTATCACTAACCCTAACCCTAACCCTAATCATAACCGAAACCCAAACCCTAACCCTAACCCTAACCTTAACCCTAATGCTAAACCTAATCCTAACTCAAACTCAAACCCTAAACCTAACCCTAACCCTAACCCAAACCCTAACCCTAACCCTAACACTAACCCTAACCCTAACCATAACCCTAATTCTAACCCAAACCCAAAACCTAAACCTAACCCTAACACAAACTCTAACCCAAACCCTAACAATAACCCTAACCCTAACCCTATTCCTAACCCTAACCGTAACCCTAACCCTAACCCTAACCCTATTCCTAACCCTAACCCTAACCCTAACCTTAACCCAAACCCTAACCCTAAACCTAACCCTAACCCAAACCCTAATCAAACCCTAACCCTAACCCAAACCCTAACCCTAACACTAACCCTAACCGTAACCCTAAACCTAACCCTAACCTTAACCCAAAAAGTAAACCTAACGCTAAATCTAACCCTAACCCAAAACCTAACCGTAACCCAAATCCTAATCCTAACCCTAACCCTAATCCTAAACCTAACTCTAACCCTAACCCAAACCTAACCCTAACCCTAACCCTAACCCAAACCCTAACCCTAACCGTAACCCTAACCCAAACCATAACACTAACCCTAACCTTAACCCTAATGCTAAGCCTAAACATAACTCAAACTCAAACCTAACCCTAAACCTAAGCCTAACCCAAACCCTAACCCTAACACTAACCTAACCCTAACTCAAAACCTAACCCTAACCCTAACCCTAACCCTAACCCAAACCCTAACCCTAACACTAACCCAAATCCTAACCCAAAACCTAACCCAAACCAAAACCCTAACCCTATTCCTAACACTAACCCTAACCCTGACCCTAACCCTAACCCTAACCCTAACACTATTCCTAACACTAACCCTAAACCCTTACCCTAACCAATACCCTAAACATAACACTCACGCTAACCCTAACCCTAATCCAAACCCTAACACTAACCCTAACCCTAACCCATACCCTAACCCTAACCCTAACCCAAACCAAAACCCTAACCCTAACTCTAATCCTAACCCTAACCCTAATCAAAACCCTAACATTAACCCTAACCCTAACCCTAACCCTAACCCTAAACCTAACCCTAAACCTAACCCTCACCCAAACCCTAACCCTAACACTAACCCTAACCCTAACACTAACCCGAATCCTAACCCTAACCCTAACCCAAACCAAAACCCTAACCCTAACTCTATCTCTAATCCTAAACCTAACCCTAATTCTAACCCTAACCCTAACCCTAACACAAACCCAACCTTTAACACTAACCCTAACCCTAACCCAAACCCTAACCTAACCCTAACCCTAACCCTAACTCAAACCCTAACCCTAATCCTTACCCTAACTCAAACCCTAACCCTAACCCTAACCCTAACCCTAATCCAAACCCTAACCCAAATCCTAACCCTAACCCTAACCATAACCATAACCCTAACACTAACCCTACTCAAATACTAACCCTAACCCTAACCCAAACCCTAACCCTAAACCTGACCCTAACCCTTATCCTAACCCTAAACCTAACCCAAAAAATAACACTAACCCTAAACCAAACCCTAACCCTAACTATAACCCTAACCCTAACCCTAACCCAAACCCTAAACCTTACCCGAACCCTAAACCTAATCCTAACCCTAACCCGAAACCTAACCCTAACCCTAACCCAAAAACTAACCCTAACTCGAATCCTAACCCAAACCCTAACCCTAACCCTAACTCAAACAATAACCCTAACCCTAAACCAAACCCTAACCCTAAACCTAACGCTAACCCTTATCCTAACCCTAAACCTAACCCAAAAAATAACACTAACCCTAAACCAAACCCTAACCCTAACCCTAACCCTAACCCATACCCAAACACTAAACCTAAACCTAACCCTAATCTAATACTAACCCTAACCCTAACCAAAACCCTAACCCTAAACCTAACCCTAATCCTTTTCCTAACCCTAACACAAACCCTAACAATAATCCTAACCCTAACCCTATTCCTAAACCTAACCCTAACCCTAACCCTAACCCTAATCCTACTCCTAACCCTAACCCAAAAACTAACCCTAACCCTAACCCAAACCCTAAACCTAACACTAATCCTAATCCTAACCCTAACGCTAACCCTAACTCAAACCCTAACCCTAACCCAAACCCTAACCCTAACACTAACCATAACCCTAATCCTAAACCTAACACTAACCCTAACCCTAACCCTAGCCCTAACCCTAACCCTAACCCAAACCCTAACCCTTATCCAAACCCTAAACCTAAACCTATCCCTAACCCTAATCCTAACCCTAACCCTAACCCAAAAACTAACCCTAACTCGAACCCTAAGCCAAACCCTAATCCTAACCCTAACGCTAACCCAAACCCTAAACCTAACCCTATTCCTAACCCTAACCCTAAACCTAACCTTAACCCAAACCCTAACCCAAAACCTAACCCTAACCCTAACTCAAACTCTAACCCTAACTCGAACCCTAACCCTAACCCAAACACTAACCCAAACCCTAAAAATAACCCTAACCCTATTCCTAACACTAAACCTAACCCTAAACCTAACCCTATTCCTAACCCTAACCCTAAACCCTAACCCTAACCAATACCCTAAACATAACCTTCACGAAAACCCTAACCCTAAGCCAAACCCTAACCCTAACCCTAAACCTAACCAAAAACCTAACCCTAACCCTAACCCTAACCCTAACCCAAACCGAAACCCTAACACTAACCCTAACCCTAACACTAACCCAAATCCTAACCCTAACATTAACCCAAACCAAAACCCTAAACCTAACTCTAATCCTAACCCTAAACCTAATCAAAACCCTAACATTAAAAATAACCCTAAACCTAACCCAAAACCTAAACCTAACCCAAACCCTAACCGTAACCCTAACCCTAACTCAAACACTAACCCTAACCCTAACCCAAACCCTAACCCTAAACCTAACCCTAACCCTTATTCTAACCCTAAACCTAACCCAAAAAATAACACTAACCCTAAACCAAACCCTAACCCTAACCCTAACCCTAAACCTAACCCAAACCCTAACCCTTACCCAAACCCTAAACCTAAACCTAACCCTAACCCTAATCCTAACCCTAACCCTAACCCAAAAACTAACCCTAACCCGAACCCTAACCCAAACCCTAATCCTAACCCTAACCCTAACCCAAACCCTAACCCTAACCCTATTCCTAACCATAACCCTAAACCTAACCTTAACCCAAACCCTAACCCTAAACCCTAACCCAAACCCTAACCCTAACCCTTACCCTAACCCTAACTCAAACTCTAACCCTAACTCTAACCCTAACCCAAAACCTAAACTTAACCCTAATCCAAACCCTAACCCAAACCCTAACAATAACCCTAACCCTAACCCTATTCCTAACACTAACCCTAACTCTAACCCTAACCTTAACTCTATTCCTAATCCTAACCCTAAACCCTAACCCTAACGATTACCCTAAACATAACCCTCACCCTAACCCTAACCCTAACCCAAACCCTAAACCTAACGCTAACCCTAACAAAAACCCTAACCCTAAACCTAAACCTAACCCAAAAACTAACCCTAACTCGAACCCTAACCCAAACCCTAATCCTAAACCTAACCCTAACCCAAACCCTAACCCTAACCCTATTCCTAACATTAACCCTAAGCCTAACCTTAACCCAAACCCTAACCCTAAACCTAACCCTAACCCAAACCCTAACCCTAACCCTTACCCTAAACCTAACCCTAATCTAATCCTAACCCTAACCCTAACCCAAAAACAAACCCTAACTGGAGCCCTAACCCAAACCCTAATCCTAACCCTAACCCTAACCCAAACCCTAACCCTAACCCTATTCCTACCCCTAACCCTTAACCTAACCTTAACTCAAACCCTAACCCACACGCTAACCCTAAACTTAACCCTAACTCAAACTCTAAACCTAACTCCAACCTTAACCCTAACCCAAACACTAACCCAAACCCTAACAATAACCCTAACACTATTCCTAACACTAACCCTAACCCTAACCCTAACCCTAACCCTAACCCTAATCCTATTCCTAACCCTAACCCTAAACCCTAAGCCTAACCAATACCCTAAACATAACCTTCACGCTAACCCTAACCCTAACCCAAACCCTAACCCTAACCCTAAACCTAACCAAAAACCTAAACCTAACCCTAACCCTAACCCAAACCCTAACCCTAACACTAACCCTAACCCTAACACTAACCCAAATCCTAACCCTAACATTAACCCAAACCAAAACCCTAAACGTAACTCTAATCCTAACCCTAACCCTAATCAAAACCCTAACATTAAACCTAACCCTAACCCTAATCCAAAACCTAAACCTAACCCTAATCCTAACCCAAACCCTAACCCTAATCCTAACCCTAACCCTAACCCTAACACAAACCCAACCCCTAACCCTAACCCTAACCCTAATCCTAATTCTAACCTGAACCCAAACCATAACCCTAACCCTAACCCTAACCCTATCCCTAACCCTAAACCTAACCACAAACCTAAACCTAACCCTAACCCTAACCCTAACCCAAGCCCAATCCCTAACACTAACCCTAACCCTAACACTAACCCAAATCCTAACCCTAACATTAACCAAAACCAAAAACGTAAACCTAACTCTAATCCTAACCCTAAACCTAATCAAAACCCTAACATTAAACCTAACCCTAAACCTAACCCAAAACCTAAATCTAACCCTAATCATAACCCTAACCCAAACCCTAACCCTAACCCTATTCCTAACCATAACACTAAACCTAACCTTAACCCAAACACTAACCCAAACCCTAACCCAAACCCTATCCCTAACCCTAACCCTAAGACTAACTCAAACTCTAACCCTAACTCTAACCCTAACTCAAAACCTAAACATAACCCTAATCCAAACCCTAACCCAAACCCTAACAATAACCCTAACCCTAACCCTATTCCTAACACTAACCCTAACCCTAACCCTAACCCTAACCCTATTCCTAACACTAACCCTAAACCCTTACCCTAACCAATACCATAAACATAACCCTCACGCTAACCCTAACCCTAACCCAAACCCTAACACTAACCCTAACCCTAACCCAAACCCTAACCCTAACCCTAACCCTAACCCAAACCAAAACCCTAACCCTAACTCTAATCCTAACCCTAACCCTAATCAAAACCCTTACATTAACCCTAACCCTAACCCTAACCCTATTCCTAACCTTAACCCTAAACCTAACCTTAACCCAAAACCTAACCGTAAATCTAACCCAAACATAACCCTAACTCAAACCCTAACCCTAAGACAAACCCTAACCCTAACACTAACCCTAACCGAAACCTTACCCTAACACTAACACTTACCCTAAGACTAACGCAAAACCTAACCCTAAACCTAACCGAAACCAAAAGCCTAACCCTAAGTCTAATCCTAACCCTAACCCTAATCCTAACCCTAACTCTAACACTAACCCAAACCCTAAACCAAACCCTAATCCTAACTCTAATCCTAACCCTATTCGTAACCCTAAACCTAACCCTAACCCACACCCAACCCCTAACTCTAACCCTAACCCTAACCGAAACCCTAACTCAAACCCTAACTCTAACCCTAACCAAAACCCTAACCCTAAACCTAACCCTAATCCTTTTCCTAACCCTAACACAAACCCTAACAATAATCCTAACCCTAACCCTATTCCTAAACCTAACCCTAACCCTAACCGTAACCCTAATCCTACTCCTAACCCTAACCCAAAAACTAACCCTAACCCTAACCCAAACCCTAAACCTAACACTAATCCTAATCCTAACCCTAACGCTAACCCTAACTCAAACCCTAACCCTAACCCAAACCCTAACCCTAACACTAACCATAACCCTAATCCTAAATCTAACACTAACCCTAACCCTAACCCTAACCCTAACCCTAACCCTAACCCAAACCCTAACCCTTATCCACACCCTAAACCTAAACTTATCCCTAACCCTAATCCTAACCCTAACCCTAACCCAAAAACTAACCCTAACTCGAACCCTAAGCCAAACCCTAATCCTAACCCTAACGCTAACCCAAACCCTAAACCTAACCCTATTCCTAACCCTAACCCTAAACCTAACCTTAACCCAAACCCTAACCCAAAACCTAACCCTAACCCTAACTCAAACTCTAACCCTAACTCGGACCCTAACCCTAACCCAAACACTAACCCAAACCCTAAAAATAACCCTAACCCTATTCCTAACACTAAACCTAACCCTAAACCTAACCCTATTCCTAACCCTAACCCTAAACCCTAACCCTAACCAATACCCTAAACATAACCTTCACGAAAACCCTAACCCTAAGCCAAACCCTAACCCTAACCCTAAACCTAACCAAAAACCTAACCCTAACCCTAACCCTAACCCTAACCCAAACCGAAACCCTAACACTAACCCTAGCCCTAACACTAACCCAAATCCTAACCCTAACATTAACCCAAACCAAAACCCTAAACCTAACTCTAATCCTAACCCTAACCCTAATCAAAACCCTAACATTAAAAATAACCCTAAACCTAACCCAAAACCTAAACCTAACCCAAACCCTAACCGTAACCCTAACCCTAACTCAAACACTAACCCTAACCCTAACCCAAACCCTAACTCTAAACCTAACCCTAACCCTTATTCTAACCCTAAACCTAACCCAAAAAATAACACTAACCCTAAACCAAACCCTAACCCTAACCCTAACCCTAAACCTAACCCAAACCCTAACCCTTACCCAAACCCTAAACCTAAACCTAACCCTAACCCTAATCCTAACCCTAACCCTAACCCAAAAACTAACCCTAACCCGAACCCTAACCCAAACCCTAATCCTAACCCTAACCCTAACCCAAACCCTAACCCTAACCCTATTCCTAACCATAACCCTAAACCTAACCTTAACCCAAACCCTAACCCTAAACCCTAACCCAAACCCTAACCCTAACCCTTACCCTAACCCGAACTCAAACTTTAACCCTAACTCTAACCGTAACCTTAACTCTATTCCTAATCCTAACCCTAAACTCTAACCCTAACGAATACCCTAAACATAACCCTCACGCTAACCCTAACCCTAACCCAAACCCTAAGCCTAACGCTAACCCTAACAAAAACCCTAACCCTAAACCTAAACCTAACCCAAAAACTAACCCTAACTCGAACCCTAACCCAAAACCTAATCCTAAACCTAACCCTAACCCAAACCCTAACCCTAACCCTATTCCTAACATTAACCCTAAACCTAACCTTAACCCAAACCCTAACCCAAACCCTAACCCTAACCCTAACCCTAACCCTAACCCAAACCCTAACCCTAACCCTAACCCTAACCCTAACCCTAACACTAACCCTAACCCTAACCCTAACCCTAACCCTAACCCTATTCCTAACACTAACCCTAAACCCTAAGCCTAACCAATACCCTAAACATAACCTTCACCCTAACACTAAGCCTAACCCAAACCCTAACCCTAACCCTAAACCTAACCAAAAACCTAAACCTAACCCTAACCCTGACCCTAACCCTAACCCTAATCCTAACCCTAGCCCTAACCCTAACACAAACCCAACCCCTTACCCTATCCCTAATCAAAACCCTAACATTAAACCTAACCCTAACCCTAACCCAAAACCTAAGCCTAACCATAATCCTAACCCTAACCCTAACCCTAATCCTAACCCTAACCCTAACCCTAACACAAACTCAACCCCTAACCCTAACCCTAACCCTAATCCTAATTCTAACCGGAACCCAAAACATAACCCTAACCTTAACCCTAACCCTAACCCTAAACCTAACATTAACCCTAACCCTAAACCAAACCCTAACTCTAACCCTAAACCTAACCCTA
>JAJHUQ010000035.1:8550000-8552500 GCA_035773235.1 Eospalax fontanierii | reverse complement strand
AACCCAAACCCTAACCCTAATGCTAACCCTAACAAAAACCCTAACCCTAAACCTAAACCTAACCCAAAAACTAACCCTAACTCGAACCCTAACCCAAACCCTAATTCTAACCCTAACCCTAACCGAAACCCTAACCCTAACCCTATTCCTAACATTAACCCTAAACCTAACCTTAACCCAAACCCTAACCCAAAGCCTAACCCTAACCGTAACCCTAACCCTAACACTAACCCTAACCCAAACCCTAACCCTAACCCTAACCCTAACCCTAACACTAACACTAACCCTAACACTAACCCTAACCGTAACCCTAACCCTATTTCTAACCCTAACACTAAACCCTAAGCCTAAACAATACCCTAAACATAACCTTCACGCTAACCCTAACCCTAACCCAAACCCTAACCCTAACCCTAAAACTAACCAAAAACCTAAACCTAACCCTAACCCTAACCCTAAACCAAACCCTAACCCTAACACTAACCCTAACCCTAACACTAACCCAAATCCTAACCCTAACATTAACCCAAACCAAAACCCTATACCTAACTCTAATCCTAACCCTAACCCTAATCAAAACCCTAACATTAAACCTAACCCTAACCCTAACCCAAAATCTAAACCTAACCCTAATCTTAACCCTAAACCTAACCCTAATCCTAACCCTAACCCTAACCCTAACACAAACCCAACCCCTAACCCTAACCCTAACCCTAACCCTAATCCTAATTCTAACCCGAACCCAATCCATAACCCTAAAACTAACCCTAACCCTAACCCTAACCCTAAACCTAACATTAACCCTAACACTAACCCTAACCCTAACCCTAACCCTAACACTAACACTAACCCTAACCCTAACACTAACCCAAATCCTAACCCTAACATTAACCCAAACCAAAACCCTAAACCTAACTCTAATCCTAACCCTAACCCTAATCAAAACCCTAACATTAAACCTAACCCTAACCCTAACCCAAAATCTAAACCTAACCCTAATCTTAACCCTAAACCTAACCCTAATCCTAACCCTAACCCTAACCCTAACACAAACCCAACCCCTAACCCTAACCCTAACACTAACCCTAATCCTAATTCTAACCCGAACCCAATCCATAACCCTAACCCTCACCGTAACCCTAACCCTAAACCTAACATTAACGCTAACCCTAAACCAAAACCTAACTCTAACCCTAAACCTAACCCTAACCCTAATCCTAACCCTATCCCTAACCCTAACACTAACCCTAACTCGAAACCAGACCGTAACCACAAACCTAACTCAAACCCTAATCTTAAACCTAACCCAAACCCAAACCCTTACCCTAACCTTAACCCTAAACCAAACCCTAAACCTAAACCTAACCCTAACCCTAACTCTAACCCTAACCCTAACCCTACTGCTAATCCTAACCCTAACCCTAACTTTAAACTAAATCCTAACCCAAACCCTAACCCTAAACCTAACACTAACCCAAACGCTAACCCTCAACCTAAACCTAAGCCAATCGCTAATCTTAACCCTAACCCTAATCCTAACCCTAACGCTAACCCTAACACAAATTCTATCCTTAACCCAAACCCTAAACCTAACACTAAACCTAACCCTAAGCCTATCCCAAACCCTAACCCTAACCCTAATTCTAATCCTAACCCAAACCCTAACCCTAACACTAACCCAAACCATAAACCTTACCCTAACCTTAACCCTAATTCTAACCCTAAACCTAATTCAAACTCAAACCCTAACCCTAACCCTAACCCTAATCCTAACCCTAACCCTAACCCTAACACAAACCCAACCCCTAACCCTAACCCTAACCCTAACCCTAACCCTAACCCTAACCCTAATCCTAACCCTAAACCTAACCCAAACCCTAACGCTAACCCTAACCCTAACCCTAACCCAAAACCTAACACTAACCCAAACCCCAACCCTAACCCTAAATCAAACCAAAACCCTAACCCTAACTCTAATCCTAACCCTAACCCTAACCCTAACCCTAACCCTAACCCTTACCCTAACCCTAACCCTAACCCAAACCCTAACACTAACCCAAACCCTAACCCTAAACCAAACCAAAACCCTAGACCCTAACTCTAATCCTAACCCTAACCCTAACCCTAACCTAACCCTAACCCTTATCTTAACCCTAAACCTAACCAAAAAAATAACACTAACCCTAACCCTAACCCTAACCCTAACCCAAACCCTAACCCTTACCCAAACCCTAAACCTAAACCTAACCCTAACCCTAATCCTAACCCTAACCCTAACCCAAAAACTATCCCTAACTCGAACCCTAAGCCAAACCCTAATCCTAACCCTAACGCTAACCCAAACCCTAAACCTAAGCCTATTCCAAACCCTAACCCTAAACCTAACCTTAACCCAAACCCTAACCCAAAACCTAACCCTAACCCTAACCCTAACTCAAACTCTAACCCTAACTCGAACCCTAACCCTAACCCAAACACTAACCCAAACCCTAACAATAAC
>JAJHUQ010000035.1:8540000-8547500 GCA_035773235.1 Eospalax fontanierii | reverse complement strand
AACCTAACCCTAACCCTAACCCTAACCCAAACCCTAACCCTAACCCTAACCCTAACCCTACCCCTAATCCTAACCCTAATCCTAACCCTAACCCAAACCCTAAACCTAATCGTAACCCTAAGCCCTAAACCTAATCCTAATGCTAACCCTAAACCTAACTCAAACACAAACCCTAAACTTAACCCTAATCGTAGCACTAATACTAACCCTAACCCTAATCCACACCACAAACCTAACACTAACCCTAACCCTAACCCTAACCCTAATCCTAACCGAAACCCAAACCCTAACTCTAACCGTAAACAAAACCCTAACCCTAAACCTAACGCTAACCCTTATCCAAACCCAAACCCTAACCCGAACCCTAAACCTAACCCTAACGCTATCCCTAACCTTAAATCTAACCCAAACCCAAACCCTAAACTTAACCCTAATCGTAAACCTAACCCAAAACCTAACCCTAACCCAAACACTAACCTTAACACTAAGCCTAACCCTAACACTATCACTAACCCTAACCCTAACCCTAATCATAACCGAAACCCAAACCATAACCCTAACCCTAACCTTAACCCTAATGCTAAACCTAATCCTAACTCAAACTCAAACCCTAAACCTAACCCTAACCCTAACCCAAACCCTAACCCTAACCCTAACCCTAATCCTAACTCAAACCCTAACCATAACCCTAATTCTAACCCGAACCCAAAACCTAAACCTAACCCTAACACAAACTCTAACCCAAACCCTAACAATAACCCTAAACCTAACCCTATTCCTAACCCTAACCCTAACCCTAACACTAACCCTAACCCTAACCCTAACCCTAACCCAAACCCTAACCCTTACCCAAACCCTAAAACTAAACCTAACCCTAACCCTAAACCTAACCCTAATCCTACCTCTAACCCTAACCCTAATCCTAACCCTAACCCTAACCCTAACCAAAACCCAACCCCTAACCCTCACCCCAACCCTAATCCTAATTCTAACCCGAACCCAAAAACTAACCCTAACCCTAACCCAAACCCTAACCCTAACACTAATCCTAATCCCAACCCTAACGCTAACCCTAACTCAAACCCTAACTCTAACCCAAACCCTAACCCTAACACTAACCATAACCCTAATCCTAAACCTAACACTAACCCTAACCCTAACCCTAACACTAACCCTAACCCTAACCCTAACCCTAACCCTAACCCAAACCCTAACCCTTACCCAAACCTTAAACCTAAACCTAACCCTAACCCTAAACCTAACCCTAATCCTAACCCTAACCCTAACCCTAATCCTAACCCTAACCCTAACCCTAACCCTAACCCAAACCCTAACCCTAAACCTAACCCTAACTCAAACCCTAACCCTAACCCTAACCCTAACCCTAATCCTAATTCTAACCCGAACCCAATCCATAACCCTAACCCTAACCCTAACCCTAACCCTAAACCTAACATTAACCCTAACCCTAAACCAAAACCTAACTCTAACCCTAAACCTAACCCTAACCCTAATCCTAACCCTATCCCTAACCCTAACACTAACCCTAACCCAAAACCACACCGTAACCACAAACCTAACTCAAACCCTAATCTTAAACCTAACCCAAACCCAAACCCTTACCCTAACCTTAACCCTAAACCAAACCCTAAACCTAACCCTAACCCTAACCCTAACCCTAACCCTAACCCTAACCCTACTGCTAATCCTACCCTAACCCTAACTTTAAACTAAATCCTAACCCAAACCCTAACCCTAAACATAACACTAACCCAAACGCTAACCCTCACCCTAAACCTAAGCCAATCCCTAATCTTAACCCTAATCCTAATCCTAACCCTAACGCTAACCCTAACACAAATTCTATCCCTAAGCCAAACCCTAAACCTAACACTAAACCTAACCCTAAGCCTATCCCAAACCCTAACCCTAACCCTAATTCTAATCCTAACCCAAACCCTAACCCTAACACTAACCCAAACCATAAACCTTACCCTAACCTTAACCCCAATGCTAACCCTAAACCTAATTCAAACTCAAACCCTAAACCTAACCCTAACCCTAACCCTAACACAAACCCTAATCCTAACCCTAACCCTAACCCTACCCCTAATCCTAACCCTAATCCTAACCCTAACCCAAACCCTAAACCTAATCGTAACCCTAAGCCCTAAACCTAATACTAATGCTAACCCTAAACCTAACTCAAACACAAACCCTAAACTTAACCCTAATCGTAGCACTAATACTAACCCTAACCCTAATCCACACCACAAACCTAACACTAACCCTAACCCTAACCCTAACCCTAATCCTAACCGAAACCCAAACCCTAACCCTAACCGTAAACAAAACCCTAACCCTAAACCTAACGCTAACCCTTATCCAAACCCAAACCCTAACCCGAACCCTAAACCTAACCCTAACGCTATCCCTAACCTTAAACCTAACCCAAACCCAAACCCTAAACTTAACCCTAATCGTAAACCTAACCCAAAACCTAACCCTAACCCAAACACTAACCTTAACACTAAGCCTAACCCTAACACTATCACTACCCCTAACCCTAACCCTAATCATAACCGAAACCCAAACCATAACCCTAACCCTAACCTTAACCCTAATGCTAAACCTAATCCTAACTCAAACTCAAACCCTAAACCTAACCCTAACCCTAACCCAAACCCTAACCCTAACCCTAACCCTAATCCTAACTCAAACCCTAACCATAACCCTAATTCTAACCCGAACCCAAAACCTAAACCTAACCCTAACACAAACTCTAACCCAAACCCTAACAATAACCCTAAACCTAACCCTATTCCTAACCCTAACCCTAACCCTAACACTAACCCTAACCCTAACCCTAACCCTAACCCAAACCCTAACCCTTACCCAAACCCTAAAACTAAACCTAACCCTAACCCTAAACCTAACCCTAATCCTACCTCTAACCCTAACCCTAATCCTAACCCTAACCCTAACCCTAACAAAAACCCAACCCCTAACCCTAACCCTAACCCTAATCCTAATTCTAACCCGAACCCAATCCATAACCCTAACCCTAACCCTAACCCTAACCCTAAACCTAACATTAACAATAACCCTAAACCAAAACCTAACTCTAACCCTAAACCTAACCCTAACCCTAACCCTAAACCTATCCCTAACCCTAACACTAACCCTAACCCAAAACCACACCGTAACCACAAACCTAACTCAAACCCTAATCTTAAACCTAACCCAAACCCAAACCCTTACCCTAACCTTAACCCTAAACCAAACCCTAAACCTAAACCTAACCCTAACCCTAACCCTAACCCTAACCCTAACCCTAACCCTACTGCTAATCCTAACCCTAACCCTAACTTTAAACTAAATCCTAACGCAAACCCTAACCCTAAACCTAACACTAACCCAAACGCTAACCCTCACCCTAAACCTAAGCCAATCCCTAATCATAACTCTAATCCTAATCCTAACCCTAACGCTAACCCTAACACAAATTCTATCCCTAAGCCAAACCCTAAACCTAACACTAAACCTAACCCTAAGCCTATCCCAAACCCTAACCCTAACCCTAATTCTAATCCTAACCCAAACCCTAACCCTAACACTAACCCAAACCATAAACCTTACCCTAACCTTAACCCTAATGCTAACCCTAAACCTAATTCAAACTCAAACCCTAACCCTAACCCTAACCCTAACCCTAATACAAACCCTAACCCTAACCCTAACCCTACCCCTAATCCTAACTCTAATCCTAACCCTAACCCAAACCCTAAACCTAATCCTAACAATAAGCCCTAAACCTAATCCTAATGCTAACCCTAAACCTAACCCAAACACAAACCCTAAACTTAACCCTAATCGTAGCCCTAATACTAACCCTAACCCTAATCCACACCACAAACCTAACACTAACCCTAACCCTCACCCTAACCCTAATCCTAACCGAAATCCAAACCCTACCCCTAACCGTAACCAAAACACTAACCCTAAACCTAACGCTAACCCTTATCCAAACCCAAACCCTAACCCTACCTCGAACCCTAAACCTAACCCTAACGCTATCCCTAACCTTAAACCTAACCCAAACCCAAACCCTAAACTTAACCCTAATCGTAAACCTAACCCAAAACCTAACCCTAACCCAAACACTAAGCCTAACCCTAACACTATCACTAACCCTAACCCTGACCCTAATCATAACCGAAACCCAAACCCTAACCCTAACCCTAACCTTAACCCTAATGCTAAACCTAATCCTAACTCAAACTCAAACCCTAAACCTAACCCTAATCCTAACCCAAAACCTAACCCTAACCCTAACCCTAATCCTAACTCAAACCCTAACCATAACCCTAATTCTAACCCGAACCCAAAACCTAAACCTAACCCTAACACAAACTCTAACCCAAACCCTAACAATAACCCTAACCCTAACCCTATTCCTAACCCTAACCGTAACCCTAACCCTAACCCTAACCCTAATCCTAACCCTAACCCTAACCCTAACCTTAACCCAAAACCTAACCCTAAACCTAACCCTCACCCAAACCCTAATCAAACCCTAACCCTAACCCAAACCCTAACCCTAACACTAACCCTAACCGTAACCCTAAACCTAACCCTAACCTTAACCCAAAAAGTAAACCAAACCCTAAACCTAACCCTAACCCAAAACCTAACCCTAACCCAAATCCTAATCCTAACCCTAACCCTAATCCTAACCCTAACCGTAACCCTAACCCAAACCATAACACTAACCCTAACCTTAACCCTAATGCTAAGCCTAAACATAACTCAAACTCAAACCTAACCCTAAACCTAAGCCTAACCCAAACCCTAACCCTAACACTAACCTAACCCTAACTCAAACCCTAACCCTAATCCTAACCCTAACCCAAACCCTAACCCTAACACTAACCCTAACCCTAACACTAACCCAAATCCTAACCCTAACCCTAACCCAAACCAAAACCCTAACCCTAACTCTAACTCTAATCCTAAACCTAACCCTAATCCTAACCCTAACCCTAACCCTAACCCTAATCCTAACCCTAACCCTAACCCTAACACAAACCCAAACTCTAACACTAACCCTAAGCCTAACCCAAACCCTAACCCTAACCCTAACTCTAAGCCTAACTCAAATCCTAACCCTAACCCTTACCCTAACTCAAACCCTAACCCTAACCCTAACCCTAACCCTAACCCAAACCCTAACCCAAATCCTAACCGTAACCCTAACCCTAACCATGACCCTAACCCTAACCCTACTCAAACACTAACCCTAACCCTAACCCAAACCCTAATCCTAAACCTAACCCTAACCCTTATCCTAACCGTAAACCTAACCCAAAAAATAACACTAACCCTAAACCAAACCCTAACCCTAACCCTAACCATAACCATAACCCAAACCCTAACCCTTACCCGAACCCTAAACCTAATCCTAACCCTAACCCGAATCCTAACCCTAACCCTAACCCAAAAACTAAACCTAACTCGAAACCTAACCCAAACCCTAACCCTAAACCTAACCCTAACCCTAACCCTAATCCTAACCCTAACCCTAACCCTAACAAAAACCCAACCCCTAACCCTAACCCTAACCCTAATCCTAATTCTAACCCGAACCCAATCCATAACCCTAACCCTAACCCTAACCCTAACCCTAAACCTAACATTAACCCTAACCCTAAACCAAAACCTAACTCTGACCCTAAACCTAACCCTAACCCTAATCCTAACCCTATCCCTAACCCTAACACTAACCCTAACCCAAAACCACACCGTAACCACAAACCTAACTCAAACCCTAATCTTAAACCTAACACAAACCCAAACCCTTACCCTAACCTTAACCCTAAACCAAACCCTAAACCTAAACCTAACCCTAACCCTAACCCTAACCCTAACCCTAACCCTAACCCTATCCCTACTGCTAATCCTAACCCGAACCCTAACTTTAAACTAAATCCTAACCCAAACCCTAACCCTAAACCTAACACTAACCCAAACGCTAACCCTCACCCTAAACCTAAGATAATCCCTAATCTTAACCCTAATCCTAATCCTAACCCTAACGCTAACCCTAACACAAATTCTATCCCTAACCCAAACCCTAAACCTAACCCTAAGCCTATCCCAAGCCATAACCCTAACCCTAATTCTAATCCTAACCCAAACCCTAACCCTAACACTAACCCAAACCATAAACCTAACCCTAACCTTAACCCTAATGCTAACCCTAAACCTAATTCAAACTCAAACCCTAACCCTAACCCTAACCCTAACCCTAATACAAACCCTAACCCTAACCCTAACCCTACCCCTAATCCTAACCCTAATCCTAACCCTAACCCAAACCCTAAACCTAATCCTAACCCTAAGCCCTAAACCTAATCCTAATGCTAACCCTAAACCTAACCCAAACACAAACCCTAAACTTAACCCTAATCGTAGCCCTAATACTAACCCTAACCCTAACCCTAATCCTAACCGAAACCCAAACCCTAACCCTAACCGTAACCAAAACCCTAACCCTAAACCTAACGCTAACCCTTATCCAAACCCAAACCCTAACCCTAACCCGAACCCTAAACCTAACCCTAACGCTATCCCTAACCTTAAACCTAACCCAAACCCAAACCCTAAACTTAACCCTAATCGTAAACCTAACCCAAAACCTAACCCTAACCCAAACACTAACCTTAACACTAAGCCTAACCCTAACACTATCACTAACCCTAACCCTAACCCTAATCATAACCGAAACCCAAACCCTAACCCTAACCCTAACCTTAACCCTAATGCTAAACCTAATCCTAACTCAAACTCAAACCCTAAACCTAACCCTAACCCTAACCCAAACCCTAACCCTAACCCTAACCCTAATCCTAACTCAAACCCTAACCATAACCCTAATTCTAACCCGAACCCAAAACCTAAACCTAACCCTAACACAAACTCTAACCCAAACCCTAACAATAACCCTAACCCTAACCCTATTCCTAACCCTAACCGTAACCCTAACCCTTACCCTAACCCTATTCCTAACCCTAACCCTAACCCTAACCTTAACCCAAACCCTAACCCTAAACCTAACCCTAAACCAAACCCTAATCAAACCCTAACCCTAACCCAAACCCTAACCCTAACACTAACCCTAACCGTAACCCTAAACCCAACCCTAACCTTAACCCAAAAAGAAAACCAAACCCTAAACCTAACCCTAACCCAAAACCTAACCCTAACCCAAATCCTAATCCTAACCCTAACCCTAATCCTAAACCTAACTCTAACCCTAACCCAAACCTAACCCTAACCCTAACCCTAACCCAAACCCTAACCCTAACCGTAGCCCGAACCCTAACCATGACCCTAACCCTAACCCTACTCAAACACTAACCCTAACCCTAACCCAAACCCTAACCCTAAACCTAACCCTAAACCTTATCCTAACCCTAAACCTAACCCAAAAAATAACAC
>JAJHUQ010000035.1:8502500-8535000 GCA_035773235.1 Eospalax fontanierii | reverse complement strand
AAACCTAACCCTAAGCCTATCCCAAACCCTAACCCTAACCCTAATTCTAATCCTAACCCAAACCCTAACCCTAACACTAACCCAAACCATAAACCTAACCCTAACCTTAACCCTAATGCTAACCCTAAACCTAATTCAAACTCAAACCCTAACCCTAACCCTAACCCTAACCCTAATACAAACCCTAACCCTAACCCTAACCCTACCCCTAATCCTAACTCTAATCCTAACCCTAACCCAAACCCTAAACCTAATCCTAACAATAAGCCCTAAACCTAATCCTAATGCTAACCCTAAACCTAACCCAAACACAAACCCTAAACTTAACCCTAATCGTAGCCCTAATACTAATCCTAACCCTAATCCACACCACAAACCTAACACTAACCCTAACCCTAACCCTAACCCTAATCCTAACCGAAACCCAAACCCTAACCCTAACCGTAACCAAAACACTAACCCTAAACCTAACGCTAACCCTTATCCAAACCCAAACCCTAACCCTAACCCGAACCCTAAACCTAACCCTAACGCTATCCCTAACCTTAAACCTAACCCAAACCCAAACCCTAAACTTAACCCTAATCGTAAACCTAACCCAAAACCTAACCCTAACCCAAACACTAAGCCTAACCCTAACACTATCACTAACCCTAACCCTGACCCTAATCATAACCGAAACCCAAACCCTAACCCTAACCCTAACCTTAACCCTAATGCTAAACCTAATCCTAACTCAAACTCAAACCCTAAACCTAACCCTAACCCTAACCCAAAACCTAACCCTAACCCTAGCCCTAATCCTAACTCAAGCCCTAACCATAACCCTAAGTCTAACCCGAACCCAAAACCTAAACCTAACCCTAACACAAACTCTAACCCAAACCCTAACAATAACCCTAACCCTAACCCTATTCCTAACCCTAACCCTAATTCTAACCCTAACCCTAACCCTATTCCTAACCCTAACCCTAACCCTAACCTTAACCCAAAACCTAACCCTAAACCTAACCCTAACCCAAACCCTAATCAAACCCTAACCCTAACCCAAACCCTAACCCTAACACTAACCCTAACCGTAACCCTAAACCTAAACCTAACCCTAACCTTAACCCAAAAAGTAAACCAAACCCTAAACCTAACCCTAACCCAAAACCTAACCCTAACCCAAATCCTAATCCTAACCCTAACCCTAATCCTAACCCTAACCGTAACCCTAACCCAAACCATAACACTAACCCTAACCTTAACCCTAATGCTAAGCCTAAACATAACTCAAACTCAAACCTAACCCTAAACCTAAGCCTAACCCAAACCCTAACCCTAACACTAACCTAACCCTAACTCAAACCCTAACCCTAATCCTAACCCTAACCCAAACCCTAACCCTAACACTAACCCTAACCCTAACACTAACCCAAATCCTAACCCTAACCCTAACCCAAACCAAAACCCTAACCCTAACTCTAACTCTAATCCTAAACCTAACCCTAATCCTAACCCTAACCCTAACCCTAACCCTAATCCTAACCCTAACCCTAACCCTAACACAAACCCAAACTCTAACACTAACCCTAAGCCTAACCCAAACCCTAACCCTAACCCTAACTCTAAGCCTAACTCAAATCCTAACCCTAACCCTTACCCTAACTCAAACCCTAACCCTAACCCTAACCCTAACCCAAACCCTAACCCAAATCCTAACCGTAACCCTAACCCTAACCATGACCCTAACCCTAACCCTACTCAAACACTAACCCTAACCCTAACCCAAACCCTAATCCTAAACCTACCCCTAACCCTTATCCTAACCGTAAACCTAACCCAAAAAATAACACTAACCCTAAACCAAACCCTAACCCTAACCCTAACCATAACCATAACCCAAACCCTAACCCTTACCCGAACCCTAAACCTAATCCTAACCCTAACCCGAATCCTAACCCTAACCCTAACCCAAAAACTAAACCTAACTCGAAACCTAACCCAAACCCTAACCCTAAACCTAACCCTAACCCTAACCCTAATCCTAACCCTAACCCTAACCCTAACAAAAACCCAACCCCTAACCCTAACCCTAACCCTAATCCTAATTCTAACCCGAACCCAATCCATAACCCTAACCCTAACCCTAACCCTAACCCTAAACCTAACATTAACCCTAACCCTAAACCAAAACCTAACTCTGACCCTAAACCTAACCCTAACCCTAATCCTAACCCTATCCCTAACCCTAACACTAACCCTAACCCAAAACCACACCGTAACCACAAACCTAACTCAAACCCTAATCTTAAACCTAACACAAACCCAAACCCTTACCCTAACCTTAACCCTAAACCAAACCCTAAACCTAAACCTAACCCTAACCCTAACCCTAACCCTAACCCTAACCCTACCCCTATCCCTACTGCTAATCCTAACCCGCACCCTAACTCTAAACTAAATCCTAACCCAAACCCTAACCCTAAACCTAACACTAACCCAAACGCTAACCCTCACCCTAAACCTAAGATAATCCCTAATCTTAACCCTAATCCTAATCCTAACCCTAACGCTAACCCTAACACAAATTCTATCCCTAACCCAAACCCTAAACCTAACCCTAAGCCTATCCCAAGCCATAACCCTAACCCTAATTCTAATCCTAACCCAAACCCTAACCCTAACACTAACCCAAACCATAAACCTAACCCTAACCTTAACCCTAATGCTAACCCTAAACCTAATTCAAACTCAAACCCTAACCCTAACCCTAACCCTAACCCTAATACAAACCCTAACCCTAACCCTAACCCTACCCCTAATCCTAACCCTAATCCTAACCCTAACCCAAACCCTAAACCTAATCCTAACCCTAAGCCCTAAACCTAATCCTAATGCTAACCCTAAACCTAACCCAAACACAAACCCTAAACTTAACCCTAATCGTAGCCCTAATACTAACCCTAACCCTAACCCTAATCCTAACCGAAACCCAAACCCTAACCCTAACCGTAACCAAAACCCTAACCCTAAACCTAACGCTAACCCTTATCCAAACCCAAACCCTAACCCTAACCCGAACCCTAAACCTAACCCTAACGCTATCCCTAACCTTAAACCTAACCCAAACCCAAACCCTAAACTTAACCCTAATCGTAAACCTAACCCAAAACCTAACCCTAACCCAAACACTAACCTTAACACTAAGCCTAACCCTAACACTATCACTAACCCTAACCCTAACCCTAATCATAACCGAAACCCAAACCCTAACCCTAACCCTAACCTTAACCCTAATGCTAAACCTAATCCTAACTCAAACTCAAACCCTAAACCTAACCCTAACCCTAACCCAAACCCTAACCCTAACCCTAACCCTAATCCTAACTCAAACCCTAACCATAACCCTAATTCTAACCCGAACCCAAAACCTAAACCTAACCCTAACACAAACTCTAACCCAAACCCTAACAATAACCCTAACCCTAACCCTATTCCTAACCCTAACCGTAACCCTAACCCTTACCCTAACCCTATTCCTAACCCTAACCCTAACCCTAACCTTAACCCAAACCCTAACCCTAAACCTAACCCTAACCCAAACCCTAATCAAACCCTAACCCTAACCCAAACCCTAACCCTAACACTAACCCTAACCGTAACCCTAAACCTAACCCTAACCTTAACCCAAAAAGAAAACCAAACCCTAAACCTAACCCTAACCCAAAACCTAACCCTAACCCAAATCCTAATCCTAACCCTAACCCTAATCCTAAACCTAACTCTAACCCTAACCCAAACCTAACCCTAACCCTAACCCTAACCCAAACCCTAACCCTAACCGTAACCCTAACCCTAACCATGACCCTAACCCTAACCCTACTCAAACACTAACCCTAACCCTAACCCAAACCCTAACCCTAAACCTAACCCTAAACCTTATCCTAACCCTAAACCTAACCCAAAAAATAACACTAAACCTAAACCAAAACCTAACCCTAAACCTAACCATAAACATAACCCAAACCCTAACCCTTACCCGAGCCCTAAACCTAATCCTAACCCTAACCCGAATCCTAACCCTAACCCTAACCCAAAAACTAAACCTAACTCGAAACCTAACCCAAACCCTAACCCTAAACCTAACCCTAACCCTAACCATAACCCTAACCCAAAACCTAACCCTAACTCGAAACCTAACCCAAACCCTAATCCTAACCCTAACCCTAACCCTAACACAAACTCAACCCCTAACCCTAACCCTAACCCTACCTCAAACCCTAACCCTAAACCTAACCCTAACTCAAACCCTAACCCTAACCCTAACCCTAACCCAAACCCTAACCCTAAATCTAACCCTAACCCTAATCCTAACCCTAAACCTAACCCAAAAACTAACCCTAACAATAACCCAAACCCTAACGCTAACCCTAACCCTAACCCTAACCCAAACCCTAACACTAACCCAAACCCGAACCCTAAACCTAAACCAAACCAAAACCCTAACCCTAACTCTAATCCTAACCCTAACCCTAACCCTAACCCTAACCCTAACCCTTACCCTAACCCTAATCCTAACCCAAACCCTAACACTAACCCAAACCCTAACCCTAAACCAAACCAAAACACTAGAACCTAACTCTAATCCTAACCCTAACCCTAACCCTCACCCTAACCTAACCCTAACCCTTATCTTAACCCTAAACCTAACCAAAAAAATAACACTAACCCTAAACCAAACCCTAACCCTAACCCTAACCCTAACCCTAACCCAAACCCTAACCCTTACCCAAACCCTAAACCTAAACCTAACCCTAACCCTAATCCTAACCCTAACCCTAACCCAAAAACTAACCCTAACTCGAACCCTAAGCCAAACCCTAATCCTAACCCTAACGCTAACCCAAACCCTAAACCTAAGCCTATTCCAAACCCTAACCCTAAACCTAACCTTAACCCAAACCCTAACCCAAAACCTAACCCTAACCCTAACCCTAACTCAAACTCTAACCCTAACTCGAACCCTAAACCTAACCCAAACACTAACCCAAACCCTAACAATAACCCTAACCCTATTCCTAACACTAACCCTAACCCTAAACCTAACCCTATTCCTAACCCTAACCCTAAACCCTAACCCTAACCAATACCCTAAACATAACCTTCACGATAACCCTAACCCTAACCCAAACCCTAACCCTAACCCTAAACCTAACCAAAAACCTAAACCTAACCGTAACACTAACCCTAACCCAAACCCAAACCCTAACACTAACCCTAACCCTAACACTAACCCAAATCCTAACCCTAACATTAACCCAAACCAAAACCCTAAACCTAACTCTAATCCTAACCCTAACCCTAATGAAAACCCTAACATTAAACCTAACCCTAAACCTAACCCAAAACCTAAACCTAACCCTAAATCTAACCCTAAACCAAACCCTAATCCTAACCCTAACCCTAACCCAAACCCTAACCCTAACCCTATTCCTAACCATAATCCTAAACCTAACCTTAACCCAAACACTAACCCAAACCCTAACCCAAACCCTATCCCTAAACCTAAGCCTAACACAAACTCAAAATCTACACCTAACTCTAACCGTAAGACAAAACCTAAAGCTAAACCTAATCCAAACCATAACACAAACCCTAACAATAACCCTAACCCTAACCCTATTCGTAACACTAAGCCTAACCCTAACCCTAACCCTAACCCTATTCCTAACCCTAACCCTAAACCCTTACCCTAACCAATACCCTAAACATAACCCTCACGCTAACCCTAACCCTAACCCAAACCCTAACACTAAACCTAACCCCAACCCAAACCCTAACCCTAACCCAAACCAAAACCCTAACTCTAACTCTAATCCTAACGCTAACCCTAATCAAAACCCTAACATTAACCCTAACCCTAACCCTAACCCTATTCCTAACCTTAACCCTAAACCTAACCTTAACCTAAAACCTAACCGTAAACATAACCCAAACCTAACCCTAACTCAAACCCTAACCCTAAGACAAACCCTAACCCTAACTCTAACCCTAACTCAAAACCTAAACCTAACCCTAATCCAAACCCTAACACAAACCCTAACAATAACCCTAACCCTAACCCTATTCCTAACACTAACCCTAACCCTAACCCTAACCCTAACCCTAACCCTATCCCTAACCCTAACCCTAAACCCTTACCCTAACCAATACACTAAACATTACCCTCACGCTAACCCTAACCCTAACCCAAACCCTAACCCGAACCCTAAACGTAACCCTAACGCTATCCCTAACCTTAAACCTAACCCAAACCCAAACCCTAAACTTAACCCTAATCGTAAACCTAACCCAAAACCTAACCCTAACCCAAACACTAACCTTAACACTAAGCCTAACCCTAACACTATCACTAACCCTAACCCTAACCCTAATCATAACCGAAACCCAAACCATAACCCTAACCCTAACCTTAACCCTAATGCTAAACCTAATCCTAACTCAAACTCAAACCCTAAACCTAACCCTAACCCTAACCCAAACCCTAACCCTAACCCTAACCCTAATCCTAACTCAAACCCTAACCATAACCCTAATTCTAACCCGAACCCAAAACCTAAACCTAACCCTAACACAAACTCTAACCCAAACCCTAACAATAACCCTAAACCTAACCCTATTCCTAACCCTAACCCTAACCCTAACACTAACCCTAACACTAACCCTAACCCTAGCCCAAACCCTAACCCTTACCCAAACCCTAAAACTAAACCTAACCCTAACCCTAAACCTAACCCTAATCCTACCTCTAACCCTAACCCTAATCCTAACCCTAACCCTAACCCTAACAAAAACCCAACCCCTAACCCTCACCCTAACCCTAATCCTAATTCTAACCCGAACCCAATCCATAACCCTAACCCTAACCCTAACCCTAACCCTAAACCTAACATTAACAATAACCCTAAACCAAAACCTAACACTAACCCTAACCCTATCCCTAACCCTAACCCTAAACCTATCCCTAACCCTAACACTAACCCTAACCCAAAACCACACCGTAACCACAAACCTAACTCAAACCCTAATCTTAAACCTAACCCAAACCCAAACCCTTACCCTAACCTTAACCCTAAACCAAACCCTAAACCTAAACCTAACCCTAACCCTAACCCTAACCCTAACCCTAACCCTAACCCTACTGCTAATCCTAACCCTAACCCTAACTTTAAACTAAATCCTAACCCAAACCCTAACCCTAAACCTAACACTAACCCAAACGCTAACCCTCACCCTAAACCTAAGCCAATCCCTAATCATAACTCTAATCCTAATCCTAACCCTAACGCTAACCCTAACACAAATTCTATCCCTAAGCCAAACCCTAAACCTAACACTAAACCTAACCCTAAGCCTATCCCAAACCCTAACCCTAACCCTAATTCTAATCCTAACCCAAACCCTAACCCTAACACTAACCCAAATCCTAACCCTAACCCTAACCCTAACCCTAAACCTAACCCTAATCCTAACCGAAACCCAAACCCTAACCCTAACCGTAACCAAAACCCTAACCCTAAACCTAACGCTAACCCTTATCCAAACCCAAACCCTAACCCTAACCCGAACCCTAAACCTAACCCTAACGCTATCCCTAACCTTAAACCTAACCCAAACCCAAACCCTAAACTTAACCCTAATCGTAAACCTAACCCAAAACCTAACCCTAACCCAAACACTAAGCCTAAGCCTAACACTATCACTAACCCTAACCCTGACCCTAATCATAACCGAAACCCAAACCCTAACCCTAACCCTAACCTTAACCCTAATGCTAAACCTAATCCTAACTCAAACTCAAACCCTAAACCTAACCCTAACCCTAACCCAAAACCTAACCCTAACCCTAACCCTAATCCTAACTCTAATCCTAACCCTAACCCTAAACCTAAACCTAACCCTAACCCTAATCCTAACCCTAACCCTAACCCAAAAACTAACCCTAACTCGAACCCTAAGCCAAACCCTAATCCTAACCCTAACGCTAACCCAAACCCTAAACCTAAGCCTATTCCAAACCCTAACCCTAAACCTAACCTTAACCCAAACCCTAACCCAAAACCTAACCCTAACCCTAACCCTAACTCAAACCCTAACCCTAACTTGAACCCTAAACCTACCCCAAACACTAACCCAAACCCTAACAATAACCCTAACCCTATTCCTAACACTAAGCCTAACCCTAAACCTAACCCTATTCCTAACCCTAACCCTAAACCCTAACCCTAACCAATACCCTAAACATAACCTTCACGATAACCCTAACCCTAACCCAAACCCTAACCCTAACCCTAAACCTAACCAAAAACCTAAACCTAACCGTAACACTAACCCTAACCCAAACCCAAACCCTAACACTAACCCTAACCCTAACACTAACCCAAATCCTAATCCTAACATTAACCCAAACCAAAACCCTAAACCTAACTCTAATCCTAACCCTAACCCTAATGAAAACCCTAACATTAAACCTAACCCTAAACCTAACCCAAAACCTAAACCTAACCCTAAATCTAACCCTAAACCAAACCCTAATCCTAACCCTAACCCTAACCCAAACCCTAACCCTAACCCTATTCCTAACCATAATCCTAAACCTAACCTTAACCCAAACACTAACCCAAACCCTAACCCAAACCCTATCCCTAAACCTAACCCTAACCCTAACTCAAACTCTAAGCCTAACTCTAACCCTAACTCAAAACCTAAACCTAACCCTAATCCAAACCATAACACAAACCCTAACAATAACCCTAACCCTAACCCTATTCCTAACACTAACCCTAACCCTAACCCTAACCCTAACCCTATTCCTAACCCTAACCCTAAACCCTTACCCTAACCAATACCCTAAACATAACCCTCACGCTAACCCTAACCCTAACCCAAACCCTAACACTAAACCTAACCCTAACCCAAACCCTAACCCTAACCCAAACCAAAACCCAAACTCTAACTCTAATCCTAACCCTAACCCTAATCAAAACCCTAACATTAACCCTAACCCTAACCCTAACCCTATTCCTAACCTTATCCCTAAACCTAACCTTAACCTAAAACCTAACCGTAAACATAACCCAAACCTAACCCTAACTCAAACCCTAACCCTAAGACAAACCCTAACCCTAACTCTAACCCTAACTCAAAACCTAAACCTAACCCTAATCCAAACCCTAACACAAACCCTAACAATAACCCTAACCCTAACCCTATTCCTAACACTAACCCTAACCCTAACCCTAACCCTAACCCTATTCCTAACCCTAACCCTAAACCCTTACCCTAACCAATACACTAAACATAACCCTCATGCTAACCCTAACCCTAACCCAAACCCTAACACTAACCCTAACCCTAACCCAAACCCTAACCCTAACCCTAACCCTAACCCAAACCAAAACCCTAACTCTAACTCTAATCCTAACCCTAACCCTAATCAAAACCCTAACATTAACCCTAACCCTAACCCTAACGCAAACCCTAACACTAACCCAAACCCGTACCCTAAACCTTAACCAAACCAAAACCCTAACCCTAACTCTAATCCTTAACCTTACCCTAACCCTAACCCTGACCCTAACCCTTACCCTAACCCTAAGCCTAACCCAAACCCTAACACTAACCCAAACCCTAACCCTAAACCAAACCAAAACACTAGAACCTAACTCTAATCCTAACCCTAACCCTAACCCTAACCTAACCCTAACCCTTATCTTAACCCTAAACCTAACCAAAAAAATAACACTAACCCTAAACCAAACCCTAACCCTAACCCTAACCCTAACCCTAACCCAAACCCTAACCCTTACCCAAACCCTAAACCTACACCTAACCCTAACCCTAATCCTAACCCTAACCCTAACCCAAAAACTAACCCTAACTCGAACCCTAAGCCAAACCCTAATCCTAACCCTAACGCTAACCCAAACCCTAAACCTAAGCCTATTCCAAACCCTAACCCTAAACCTAACCTTAACCCAAACCCTAACCCAAACCCTAACCCTAACTCTAACCCTAACTCAAAACCTAAACCTAACCCTAATCCAAACCCTAACACAAACCCTAACAATAACCCTAACCCTAACCCTATTCCTAACACTAACCCTAACCCTAACCCTAACCCTAACCCTAACCCTATTCCTAACCCTAACCCTAAACCCTTACCCTAACCAATACACTAAACATACCCCTCACGCTAACCCTAACCCTAACCCAAACCCTAACCCGAACCCTAAACGTAACCCTAACGCTATCCCTAACCTTAAACCTAACCCAAACCCAAACCCTAAACTTAACCCTAATCGTAAACCTAACCCAAAACCTAACCCTAACCCAAACACTAACCTTAACACTAAGCCTAACCCTAACACTATCACTAACCCTAACCCTAACCCTAATCATAACCGAAACCCAAACCATAACCCTAACCCTAACCTTAACCCTAATGCTAAACCTAATCCTAACTCAAACTCAAACCCTAAACCTAACCCTAACCATAACCCAAACCCTAACCCTAACCCTAACCCTAATCCTAACTCAAACCCTAACCATAACCCTAATTCTAACCCGAACCCAAAACCTAAACCTAACCCTAACACAAACTCTAACCCAAACCCTAACAATAACCCTAAACCTAACCCTATTCCTAACCCTAACCCTAACCCTAACACTAACCCTAACCCTAACCCTAACCCTAGCCCAAACCCTAACTCTTACCCAAACCCTAAAACTAAACCTAACCCTAACCCTAAACCTAACCCTAATCCTACCTCTAACCCTAACCCTAATCCTAACCCTAACCCTAACCCTAACAAAAACCCAACCCCTAACCCTAACCCTAACCCTAATCCTAATTCTAACCCGAACCCAATCCATAACCCTAACCCTAACCCTAACCCTAACCCTAAAGCTAACATTAACACTACCCCTAAACCAAACCCTAAATCTAACCCTAAACCTAACCCTAACCCTAACCCTAAACCTATCCCTAACCCTAACACTAACCCTAACCCAAAACCACACCGTAACCACAAACCTAACTCAAACCCTAATCTTAAACCTAACCCAAACCCAAACCCTTACCCTAACCTTAACCCTAAACCAAACCCTAAACCTAAACCTAACCCTAACCCTAACCCTAACCCTAACCCTAACCCTAACCCTACTGCTAATCCTAACCCTAACCCTAACTTTAAACTAAATCCTAACCCAAACCCTAACCCTAAACCTAACACTAACCCAAACGCTAACCCTCACCCTAAACCTAAGCCAATCCCTAATCATAACTCTAATCCTAATCCTAACCCTAACGCTAACCCTAACACAAATTCTATCCCTAAGCCAAACCCTAAACCTAACAGTAAACCTAACCCTAAGCCTATGCCAAACCCTAACCCTAACCCTAATTCTAATCCTAACCCAACCCCTAACCCTAACACTCACCCAAACCATAAACCTAACCCTAACCTTAACCCTAATGCTAACCCTAAACCTAATTCAAACTCAAACCCTCACCCTAACCCTAACCCTAACCCTAATACAAACCCTAACCCTAACCCTAACCCTACCCCTAATCCTAACTCTAATCCTAACCCTAACCCAAACCCTAAACCTAATCCTAACAATAAGCCCTAAACCTAATCCTAATGCTAACCCTAAACCTAACCCAAACACAAACCCTAAACTTAACCCTAATCGTAGCCCTAATACTAATCCTAACCCTAATCCACACCACAAACCTAACACTAACCCTAACCCTAACCCTAACCCTAATCATGACCAAAACCCAAACCCTAACCCTAACCGTAACCAGAACACTAACCCTAAACCTAACGCTAACCCTTATCCTAAACCAAACCCTAACCCTAACCCCAACCCTAACCCTAACCCTAACCCTAACCCTAACCTTAAACCTAACCCAAACCCAAACCCTAAACTTAACCCTAATCGTAAACCTAACCCAAACCCTAACCCTAACCCAAACACTAAGCCTAACCCTAACACTATCACTAACCCTAACCCTGACCCTAATCATAACCGAAACCCAAACCCTAACCCTAACCCTAACCTTAACCCTAATGCTAAACCTAATCCTAACTCAAACTCAAACCCTAAGCCTAACCCTAACCCTAACCCAAAACCTAACCCTAACCCTAACCCTAATCCTAACTCAAACCCTAACCATAACCCTAATTCTAACCCGAACCCAAAACCTAAACCTAACCCTAACACAAACTCTAACCCAAACCCTAACAATAACCCTAACCCTAACCCTATTCCTAACCCTAACCGTAACCCTAACCCTAACCCTAACCCCATTCCTAACCCTAACCCTAACCCTAACCTTAACCCAAAACCTAACCCTAAACCTAACCCTAACCCAAACCCTAATCAAACCCTAACCCTAACCCAAACCCTAACCCTAACACTAACCCTAACCGTAACCCTAAACCTAACCCTAACCTTAACCCAAAAAGTAAACCAAACCCTAAACCTAACCCTAACCCAAAACCCAACCCTAACCCAAAACCTACTCCTAACCCTAACCCTAATCCTAACCCTAACCGTAACCCTAACCCAAACCATAACACTAACTCTAACCTTAACCCTAATGCTAAGCCTAAACATAACTCAAACTCAAACCTAACCCTAAACCTAAGCCTAACCCAAACCCTAACCCTAACACTAACCTAACCCTAACTCAAACCCTAACCCTAATCCTAACCCTAACCCAAACCCTAACCCTAACACTAACCCTAACCCTAACACTAACCCAAATCCTAACCCTAACCCTAACCCAAACCAAAACCCTAACCCTAACTCTAACTCTAATCCTAAACCTAACCCTAATCCTAACCCTAACCCTAACCCTAACCCTAATCCTAACCCTAACCCTAACCCTAACACAAACCCAAACTCTAACACTAACCCTAAGCCTAACCCAAACCCTAACCCTAACCCTAACTCTAAGCCTAACTCAAATCCTAACCCTAACCCTTACCCTAACTCAAACCCTAACCCTAACCCTAACCCTAACCCTAACCCAAACCCTAACCCAAATCCTAACCGTAACCCTAACCCTAACCATGACCCTAACCCTAACCCTACTCAAACACTAACCCTAACCCTAACCCAAACCCTAATCCTAAACCTAACCCTAACCCTTATCCTAACCGGAATCCTTACCCTAAAAATAACACGAACCCTAAACCAAACCCTAACCCTAACCCTACCCATAACCATACCCCAAACCCCAACCCTTACCCGAACCCTAAACCTAATCCTAACCCTAACCCGAATCCTAACCCTAACCCTAACCCAAAAACTAAACCTAACTCGAAACCTAACCCTAACCCTAACCCTAACCCTAATCCTAACCCTAACCCTAACCCTAACACAAACCCAAACTCTAACACTAACCCTAAGCCTAACCCAAACCCTAACCCTAACCCTAACTCTAAGCCTAACTCAAATCCTAACCCTAACCCTTACCCTAACTCAAACCCTAACCCTAACCCTAACCCTAACCCTAACCCAAACCCTAACCCAAATCCTAACCGTAACCCTAACCCTAACCATGACCCTAACCCTAACCCTACTCAAACACTAACCCTAACCCTAACCCAAACCCTAATCCTAAACCTAACCCTAACCCTTATCCTAACCGTAAACCTAACCCAAAAAATAACACTAACCCTAAACCAAACCCTAACCCTAACCCTAACCACAGCCATAACCCAAACCCCAACCCTTACCCGGACCCTAAACCTAATCCTAACCCTAACCCGAATCCTAACCCTAACCCTAACCCAAAAACTAAACCTAACTCGAAACCTAACCCAAACCCTAACCCTAAACCTAACCCTAACCCTAACCCTAATCCTAACCCTAACCCTAACCCTAACAAAAACCCAACCCCTAACCCTAACCCTAACCCTAATCCTAATTCTAACCCGAACCCAATCCATAACCCTAACCCTAACCCTAACCCTAACCCTAAACCTAACATTAACCCTAACCCTAAACCAAAGCCTAACTCTGACCCTAAACCTAACCCTAACCCTAATCCTAACCCTATCCCTAACCCTAACACTAACCCTAACCCAAAACCACACCGTAACCACAAACCTAACTCAAACCCTAATCTTAAACCTAACACAAACCCAAACCCTTACCCTAACCTTAACCCTAAACCAAACCCTAAACCTAAACCTAACCCTAACCCTAACCCTAACCCTAACCCTAACCCTAACCCTATCCCTACTGCTAATCCTAACCCGAACCCTAACTTTAAACTAAATCCTAACCCAAACCCTAACCCTAAACCTAACACTAACCCAAACGCTAACCCTCACCCTAAACCTAAGATAATCCCTAATCTTAACCCTAATCCTAATCCTAACCCTAACGCTAACCCTAACACAAATTCTATCCCTAACCCAAACCCTAAACCTAACCCTAAGCCTATCCCAAGCCATAACCCTAACCCTAATTCTAATCCTAACCCAAACCCTAACCCTAACACTAACCCAAACCATAAACCTAACCCAAACCTTAACCCTAATGCTAACCCTAAACCTAATTCAAACTCAAACCCTAACCCTAACCCTAACCCTAACCCTAATACAAACCCTAACCCTAACCCTAACCCTACCCCTAATCCTAACCCTAATCCTAACCCTAACCCAAACCCTAAACCTAATCCTAACCCTAAGCCCTAAACCAAATCCTAATGCTAACCCTAAACCTAACCCAAACACAAACCCTAAACTTAACCCTAATCGTAGCCCTAATACTAACCCTAACCCTAACCCTAATCCTAACCGAAACCCAAACCCTAACCCTAACCGTAACCAAAACCCTAACCCTAAACCTAACGCTAACCCTTATCCAAACCCAAACCCTAACCCTAACCCGAACCCTAAACCTAACCCTAACGCTATCCCTAACCTTAAACCTAACCCAAACCCAAACCCTAAACTTAACCCTAATCGTAAACCTAACCCAAAACCTAACCCTAACCCAAACACTAACCTTAACACTAAGCCTAACCCTAACACTATCACTAACCCTAACCCTAACCCTAATCATAACCGAAACCCAAACCCTAACCCTAACCCTAACCTTAACCCTAATGCTAAACCTAATCCTAACTCAAACTCAAACCCTAAACCTAACCCTAACCCTAACCCAAACCCTAACCCTAACCCTAACCCTAATCCTAACTCAAACCCTAACCATAACCCTAATTCTAACCCGAACCCAAAACCTAAACCTAACCCTAACACAAACTCTAACCCAAACCCTAACAATAACCCTAACCCTAACCCTATTCCTAACCCTAACCGTAACCCTAACCCTTACCCTAACCCTATTCCTAACCCTAACCCTAACCCTAACCTTAACCCAAACCCTAACCCTAAACCTAACCCTAACCCAAACCCTAATCAAACCCTAACCCTAACCCAAACCCTAACCCTAACACTAACCCTAACCGTAACCCTAAACCTAACCCTAACCTTAACCCAAAAAGAAAACCAAACCCTAAACCTAACCCTAACCCAAAACCTAACCCTAACCCAAATCCTAATCCTAACCCTAACCCTAATCCTAAACCTAACTCTAACCCTAACCCAAACCTAACCCTAACCCTAACCCTAACCCAAACCCTAACCCTAACCGTAACCCTAACCCTAACCATGACCCTAACCCTAACCCTACTCAAACACTAACCCTTACCCTAACCCAAACCCCAGCCCTAAACCTAACCCTAAACCTTATCCTAACCCTAAACCTAACCCAAAAAATAACACTAAACCTAAACCAAAACCTAACCCTAAACCTAACCATAAACATAACCCAAACCCTAACCCTTACCCGAACCCTAAACCTAATCCTAACCCTAACCCGAATCCTAACCCTAACCCTAACCCAAAAACTAAACCTAACTCGAAACCTAACCCAAACCCTAACCCTAAACCTAACCCTAACCCTAACCATAACCCTAACCCAAAACCTAACCCTAACTCGAAACCTAACCCAAACCCTAATCCTAACCCTAACCCTAACCCTAACACAAACTCAACCCCTAACCCTAACCCTAACCCTAACTCAAACCCTAACCCTAAACCTAACCCTAACTCAAACCCTAACCCTAACCCTAACCCTAACCCAAACCCTAACCCTAAATCTAACCCTAACCCTAATCCTAACCCTAACCCTAACCCAAAAACTAACCCTAACAATAACCCAAACCCTAACGCTAACCCTAACCCTAACCCTAACCCAAACCCTAACACTAACCCAAACCCGAACCCTAAACCTAAACCAAACCAAAACCCTAACCCTAACTCTAATCCTAACCATAACCCGAACCCTAACCCTAACCCTAACCCTTACCCTAACCCTAATCCTAACCCAAACCCTAACACTAACCCAAACCCTAACCCTAAACCAAACCAAAACACTAGAACCTAACTCTAATCCTAACCCTAACCCTAACCCTAACCCTAACCTAACCCTAACCCTTATCTTAACCCTAAACCTAACCAAAAAAATAACACTAACCCTAAACCAAACCCTAACCCTAACCCAAACCCTAACCCTAACCCAAACCCTAACCCTTACCCAAACCCTAAACCTAAACCTAACCCTAACCCTAATCCTAACCCTAACCCTAACCCAAAAACTAACCCTAACTCGAACCCTAAGCCAAACCCTAATCCTAACCCTAACGCTAACCCAAACCCTAAACCTAAGCCTATTCCAAACCCTAACCCTAAACCTAACCTTAACCCAAACCCTAACCCAAACCCTAACCCTAACTCTAACCCTAACTCAAAACCTAAACCTAACCCTAATCCAAACCCTAACACAAACCCTAACAATAACCCTAACCCTAACCCTATTCCTAACACTAACCCTAACCCTAACCCTAACCCTAACCCTAACCCTATTCCTAACCCTAACCCTAAACCCTTACCCTAACCAATACACTAAACATACCCCTCACGCTAACCCTAACCCTAACCCAAACCCTAACCCGAACCCTAAACGTAACCCTAACGCTATCCCTAACCTTAAACCTAACCCAAACCCAAACCCTAAACTTAACCCTAATCGTAAACCTAACCCAAAACCTAACCCTAACCCAAACACCAACCCTAACACTAAGCCTAACCCTAACACTATCACTAACCCTAACCCTAACCCTAATCATAACCGAAACCCAAACCATAACCCTAACCCTAACCTTAACCCTAATGCTAAACCTAATCCTAACTCAAACTCAAACCCTAAACCTAACCCTAACCCTAACCCAAACCCTAACCCTAACCCTAACCCTAATCCTAACTCAAACCCTAACCATATCCCTAATTCTAACCCGAACCCAAAACCTAAACCTAACCCTAACACAAACTCTAACCCAAACCCTAACAATAACCCTAAACCTAACCCTATTCCTAACCCTAACCCTAACCCTAACACTAACCCTAACCCTAACCCTAACCCTAGCCCAAACCCTAACTCTTACCCAAACCCTAAAACTAAACCTAACCCTAACCCTAAACCTAACCCTAATCCTACCTCTAACCCTAACCCTAATCCTAACCCTAACCCTAACCCTAACAAAAACCCAACCCCTAACCCTAACCCTAACCCTAATCCTAATTCTAACCCGAACCCAATCCATAACCCTAACCCTAACCCTAACCCTAACCCTAAACCTAACATTAACAATAACCCTAAACCAAAACCTAACTCTAACCCTAAACCTAACCCTAACCCTAACCCTAAACCTATCCCTAACCCTAACACTAACCCTAACCCAAAACCACACCGTAACCACAATCCTAACCCAAACCCTAATCTTAAACCTAACCCAAACCCAAACCCTTACCCTAACCTTAACCCTAAACCAAACCCTAAACCTAAACCTAACCCTAACCCTAACCCTAACCCTAACCCTAACCCTAACCCTAGTGCTAATCCTAACCCTAACCCTAACTTTAAACTAAATCCTAACCCAAACCCTAACCCTAAACCTAACACTAACCCAAACGCTAACCCTCACCCTAAACCTAAGCCAATCCCTAATCATAACTCTAATCCTAATCCTAACCCTAACGCTAACCCTAACACAAATTCTATCCCTAAGCCAAACCCTAAACCTAACACTAAACCTAACCCTAAGCCTATCCCAAACCCTAACCCGAACCCTAATTCTAATCCTAACCCAAACCCTAACCCTAACACTAACCCAAACCATAAACCTAACCCTAACCTTAACCCTAATGCTAACCCTAAACCTAATTCAAACTCAAACCCTAACCCTAACCCTAACCCTAATACAAACCCTAACCCTAACCCTAACCCTACCCCTAATCCTAACTCTAATCCTAACCCTAACCCAAACCCTAAACCTAATCCTAACAATAAGCCCTAAACCTAATCCTAATGCTAACCCTAAACCTAACCCAAACACAAACCCTAAACTTAACCCTAATCGTAGCCCTAATACTAACCCTAACCCTAATCCACACCACAAACCTAACACTAACCCTAACCCTAACCCTAACCCTAATCCTAACCGAAACGCAAACCCTAACCCTAACCGTAACCAAAACCCTAACCCTAAACCTAACGCTAACCCTTATCCAAACCCAAACGCTAACCCTAACCCGAACCCTAAACCTAACCCTAACGCTATCCCTAACCTTAAACCTAACCCAAACCCAAACCCTAAACTTCACCCTAATCGTAAACCTAACCCAAAACCTAACCCTAACCCAAACACTAAGCCTAACCCTAACACTATCACTAACCCTAACCCTGACCCTAATCATAACCGAAACCCAAACCCTAACCCTAACCCTAACCTTAACCCTAATGCTAAACCTAATCCTAACTCAAACTCAAACCCTAAACCTAACCCTAACCCTAACCCAAAACCTAATCCTAACCCTAACCCTAATCCTAACTCAAACCCTAACCATAACCCTAATTCTAACCCGAACCCAAAACCTAAACCTAACCCTAACCCTAAACCTAACCCTAACCCTAACAATAACCCTAACCCTAACCCTATTCCTAACCCTAACCGTAACCCTAACCCTAACCCTAACCCTATTCCTAACCCTAACCCTAACCCTAACCTTAACCCAAAACCTAACCCTAAACCTAACCCTAACCCAAACCCTAATCAAACCCTAACCCTAACCCAAACCCTAACCCTAACACTAACCCTAACCGTAACCCTAAACCTAACCCTAACCTTAACCCAAAAAGTAAACCAAACCCTAAACCTAACCCTAACCCAAAACCTAACCCTAACCCAAATCCTAATCCTAACCCTAACCCTAATCCTAACCCTAACCGTAACCCTAACCCAAACCATAACACTAACCCTAACCTTAACCCTAATGCTAAGCCTAAACATAACTCAAACTCAAACCTAACCCTAAACCTAAGCCTAACCCAAACCCTAACCCTAACACTAAACTAACCCTAACTCAAACCCTAACCCTAATCCTAACCCTAATCCAAACCCTAACACAAACCCTAACAATAACCCTAACCCTAACCCTATTCCTAACACTAACCCTAACCCTAACCCTAACCCTAACCCTATTCCTAACCCTAACCCTAAACCCTTACCCTAACCAATACCCTAAACATAACCCTTACGCTAACCCTAACCCTAACCCAAACCCTAACACTAAACCTAACCCTAACCCAAACCCTAACCCTAACCCTAACCCTACCCCTAATCCTAACTCTAATCCTAACCCTAACCCTAATCAAAACCCTAACATTAACCCTAACCCTAACCCTAACCCTATTCCTAACCTTAACCCTAAACCTAACCTTAACCTAAAACCTAACCGTAAACATAACCCAAACCTAACCCTAACTCAAACCCTAACCCTAAGACAAACCCTAACCCTAACTCTAACCCTAACTCAAAACCTAAACCTAACCCTAATCCAAACCCTAACACAAACCCTAACAATAACCCTAACCCTAACCCTATTCCTAACACTAACCCTAACCCTAACCCTAACCCTAACCCTATTCCTAACCCTAACCCTAAACCCTTACCCTAACCAATACACTAAACATAACCCTCACGCTAACCCTAACCCTAACCCAAACCCTAACACTAACCCTAACCCTAACCCAAACCCTAACCCTAACCCTAACCCTAACCCTAACCCAAACCAAAACCCTAACTCTAACTCTAATCCTAACCCTAACCCTAATCAAAACCCTAACATTAACCCTAACCCTAACCCTAACCCTATTCCTAACCTTAACCCTAAACCTAACCATAACCTAAAACCTAACCGTAAATCTAACCCAAACCTAACCCTAACTCAAACCCTAACCCTAAGACAAACCCTAACCCTAACACTAACCCTAACCTAAACCCTAAACCTAACACTAACACTTACCCTAAGACTAACCCAAAACCTAACCCTAAACCTAACCGAAACCAAAAGCCTAACCCTAAGTCTAATCCTAACTCTAACCCTAATCCTAACACTAACCCTAACACTAACCCAAACCCTAAACCAAACCCTAACCCTAACTCAAACCCTAACCCTAATCGTAATCTTAAACCTAACCCTAACCCACAACCAACCCCTAACTCTAACCCTAACCCTAACCGAAACCCTAACTCAAACCCTAAACCTAACCCTAACCCAAACCCTAACCCTAAACCTAACCCTAATCCTTTTCCTAACACTAACACAAATCCTAACAATAATCCTAACCCTAACCCTATTCCTAAACCTAACCCTAACCCTAACACTAACCCTAATCCTAATCCTAGCCCTAACCCAAAAACTAACCCTAACACTAACCCAAACCCTAACCCTAACACTCATCCTAATCCCAACCCTAACGCTAACCCTAACTCAAACCCTAACTCTAACCCAAACCCTAACCCTAACACTAACCATAAAACTAATCCTAAACCTAACACTAACCCTAACCCTAACCCTAACACTAACCCTAACCCTAACCCTAACCCTAACCTAAACCCTAACCCTTACCCAAACCCTAAACCTAAACCTAACCGTAACCCTAAAGCTAACGCTAATCCTAACCCTAACCCTAACCCTAATCCTAACCCTAACCCTAACCCTAACACAAACCCAACCCCTAACGCTAACCCTAGCCCTAATCCTAATTATAACGCGAACCCAATCCATAACCCTAACCCTAACCCTAACCCTAAACCTAACATTAACCCTAACCCTAAACCAAAACCTAACTCTAACCCTAAACCTCACCCTAACCCTAATCCTAACCCTATCCCTAACCCTAACACTAACCCTAACCCAAAACCACACCGTAACCACAAACCTAACTCAAACCCTAACCTTAAACCTAACCCAAACCCAAACCCTTACCCTAACCTTAACCCTAAACCAAACCCTAAACCTAAACCTAACCCTAACCCTAACCCTAACCCTAACCCTATTGATAATCCTAACCCTAACCCTAACTTTAAACTAAATCCTAACCCAAACCCTAACCCTAAACCTAACCCTAACCCAAACGCTAACCCTCACCCTAAACCTAAGCCAATCCCTAATCTTAACCCTAATCCTAGTCCTAACCCTAACGCTAACCTTAACACAAATTCTAACCCTAACCCAAACCCTAAACCTAACACTAAACCTAACCCTAAGCCTATCCCAAACCCTAACCCTAACCCTAATTCTAATCCTAACCCAAACCCTAACCCTAACACTAACCCAAACCATAAACCTAACCCTAACCTTAACCCTAATGCTAACCCTAAACCTAATTCAAACTCAAACCCTAACCCTACACCTAACCCTAACCATAACCCACACCCTAACCCTAACCCTAACCCTACCCCTAATCCTAACCCTAATCCTAACCCTAACCCAAACCCTAAACCTAATCCTAACCCTAAGCCCTAAACCTAATCCTAATGCTAACCCTAAACCTAACCCAAACACAAACCCTAAACTTAACCCTAATCGTAACCCTAATAATAACCCTAACCCTAATCCACACCCCAAACCTAACACTAACCCTAACCCTAACCCTAACCCTAATCCTAACCGAAACCCAAACCCTAACCCTAACCGTAACCAAAACCCTAACCCTAAACCTAACGCTAAACCTTATCCAAACCCAAACCCTAACCCTAAACCGAACCCTAAACCTAACCCTAACGCTATCCCTAACCTTAAACCTAACCCAAACCCAAACCCTAAACTTAACCCTAATCGTAAACCTAACCCAAAACCTAACCCTAACCCAAACACTAACCTTAACACTAAGCCTAACCCTAACACTATCACTAACCCTAACCCTAACCCTAATCATAACCGAAACCCAAACCCTAACCCTAACCCTAACCTTAACCCTAATGCTAAACCTAATCCTAACTCAAACTCAAACCCTAAACATAACCCTAACCCTAACCCAAACCCTAACCCTAACCCTAAACCTAATCCTAACTCAAACCCTAACCATAACCCTAATTCTAACCCGAACCCAAAACCTAAACCTAACCCTAACACAAACTCTAACCCAAACCCTAACAATAACCCTAACCCTAACCCTATTCCTAACACTAACCGTAACCCTAACCCTAACCCTAACCCTATTCCTAACCCTAACCCTAACCCTAACCTTAACCCAAACCCTAACCCTAAACCTAACCCTAACCCAAACCATAATCAAACCCTAACCCTAACCCAAACCCTAACCCTAACACTAACAATAACCGTAACCCTAAACCTAACCCTAACCTTAACCCAAAAAGTAAACCTAACCCTAAACCTAACCCTAACCCAAAACCTAACCCTAACCCAAATCCTAATCCTAACCCTAACCCTAATCCTAAACCTAACTCTAACCCTAACCCAAACCTAACCCTAACCCTAACCCTAACCCAAACCCTAACCCTAACCGTAACCCTAACCCAAACCATAACACTAACCCTAACCTTAACCCTAATGCTAAGCCTAAACATAACTCAAACTCAAATCTAACCCTAAACCTAAGCCTAAACCAAACCCTAACCCTAACACTAACCTAACCCTAACTCAAAGCCTAACCCTAACCCTAACCCTAACCCTAACCCAAACCCTAACCCTTACCCAAACCCTAAACCTAAACCTAACCCTAACCCTAATCCTAACCCTAACCCTAACCCAAAAACTAACCCTAACTCGAACCCTAAGCCAAACCCTAATCCTAACCCTAACGATAACCCAAACCCTAAACCTAAGCCTATTCCAAACCCTAACCCTAAACCTAACCTTAACCCAAACCCTAACCCAAAACCTAACCCTAACCCTAACCCTAACTCAAACTCTAACCCTAACTCGAACCCTAAACCTAACCCAAACACTAACCCAAACCCTAACAATAACCCTAACCCTATTCCTAACACTAACCCTAACCCTAAACCTAACCCTATTCCTAACCCTAACCCTAAACCCTAACCCTAACCAATACCCTAAACATAACCTTCACGATAACCCTAACCCTAACATAAACCCTAACCCTAACCCTAAACCTAACCAAAAACCTAAACCTAACCGTAACACTAACCCTAACCCACCCCCAAACCCTAACACTAACCCTAACCCTAACACTAACCCAAATCCTAACCCTAACATTAACCCAAACCAAAACCCTAAACCTAACTCTAATCCTAACCCTAACCCTAATGAAAACCCTAACATTAAACCTAACCCTAAACCTAACCCAAAACCTAAACCTAACCCTAAATCTAACCCTAAACCAAACCCTATTCCTAACCCTAACCCTAACCCAAACCCTAACCCTAACCCTATTCCTAACCATAATCCTAAACCTAACCTTAACCCAAACCCTAACCCAAACCCTAACCCAAACCCTATCCCTAAACCTAACCCTAACCCTAACTCAAACTCTAAGCCTAACTCTAACCCTAACTCAAAACCTAAACCTAACCCTAATCCAAACCATAACACAAACACTAACAATAAACCTAACCCTAACCCTATTCCTAACACTAACCCTAACCCTAACCCTAACCCTAACCCTATTCCTAACCCTAACCCTAAACCCTTACCCTAACCAATACCCTAAACATAACCCTCACGCTAACCCTAACCCTAACCCAAACCCTAACACTAAACCTAACCCTAAACCAAACCCTAACCCTAACCCAAACCAAAACCCTAAATCTAACTCTAATCCTAACCCTAACCCTAATCAAAACCCTAACATTAACCCTAACCCTAACCCTAACCCTATTCCTAACCTTAACCCTAAACCTAACCTTAACCTAAAACCTAACCGTAAACATAACCCAAACCTAACCCTAACTCAAACCCTAACCCTAAGACAAACCCTAACCCTAACTCTAACCCTAACTCAAAACCTAAACCTAACTCTAATCCTAACCCTAACACAAACCCTAACAATAACCCTAACCCTAACCCTATTCCTAACACTAACCCTAACCCTAACCCTAACCCTAACCCTAACCCTATTCCTAACCCTAACCCTAAACCCTTACCCTAACCAATACACTAAACATAACCCTCACGCTAACCCTAACCCTAACCCAAACCCTAACACTAACCCTAACCCTAACCCAAACCCTAACCCTAACCCTAACCCTAACCCAAACCAAAACCCTAACTCTAACTCTAATCCTAACCCTAACCCTAATCAAAACCCTAACATTAACCCTAACCCTAACCCTAACCCTATTCCTAACCTTAACCCTAAACCTAACCTTAACCTAAAACCTAACCGTAAATCTAACCCAAACCTAACCCTAACTCAAACCCTAACCCTAAGACAAACCCTAACCCTAACACTAACCCTAACCTAAACCCTAAACCTAACACTAACACTTACCCTAAGACTAACCCAAAACCTAACCCTAAACCTAACCGAAACCAAAAGCCTAACCCTAAGTCTAATCCTAACTCTAACCCTAATCCTAACACTAACCCTAACACTAACCCAAACCCTAAACCAAACCCTAATCCTAACTCTAACCCTAACCCTAATCGTAAACCTAAACCTAACCCTAACCCCCACCCAACCCCTAACTCTAACCCTAACCTAACCGAAATGCTAACTCAAACCCTAAACCTAACCCTAACCCAAACCCTAACCCTAAACCTAACCCTAATCCTTTTCCTAACACTAACACAAATCCTAACAATAATCCTAACCCTAACCCTATTCCTAAACCTAACCCTAACCCTAACACTAACCCTAATCCTAATCCTAACCTTAACCCAAAAACTAACCCTAACCCTAACCCAAACCCTAACCCTAACACTCATCCTAATCCCAACCCTAACGCTAACCCTAACTCAAACCCTAACTCTAACCCAAACCCTAACCCTAACACTAACCATAACCCTAATCCTAAACCTAACACTAACCCTAACCCTAACCCTAACACTAACCCTAACCCTAACCCTAACCCTAACCTAAACCCTAACCCTTACCCAAACCCTAAACCTAAACCTAACCCTAACCCAAAACCTAACCCTAATCCTAACCCTAACCCTAACCCTAATCCTAACCCTAACCCTAACCCTAACACAAACCCAACCCCTAACCCTAACCCTAACCCTAATCCTAATTATAACGCGAACCCAATCCATAACCCTAACCCTAACCCTAAACCTAACATTAACCCTAACCCTAAACCAAAACCTAACTCTAACCCTAAACCTCACCCTAACCCTAATCCTAACCCTATCCCTAACCCTAAGACTAACCCTAACCCAAAACCACACCGTAACCACAAACCTAACTCAAACCCTAACCTTAAACCTAACCCAAACCCAAACCCTTACCCTAACCTTAACCCTAAACCAAACCCTAAACCTAAACCTAACCCTAACCCTAACCCTAACCCTAACCCTAACCCTATTGATAATCCTAACCCTAACCCTAACTTTAAACTAAATCCTAACCCAAACCCTAACCCTAAACCTAACCCTAACCCAAACGCTAACCCTCACCCTAAACCTAAGCCAATCCCTAATCTTAACCCTAATCCTAGTCCTAACCCTAACGCTAACCTTTACACAAATTCTTACCCTAACCCAAACCCTAAACCTAACACTAAACCTACCCCTAAGCCTATCCCAAACCCTAACCCTAACCCTAATTCTAATCCTAACCCAAACCCTAACCCTAACACTAACCCAAACCATAAACCTAACCCTAACCTTAACCCTAATGCTAACCCTAAATCTAATTCAAACTCAAGCCCTAACCCTATACCTAACCCTAACCATAACCCAAACCCTAACCCTAACCCTAACCCTACCCCTAATCCTAACCCTAATCCTAACCCTAACCCAAACCCTAAACCTAATCCTAACCCTAAGCCCTTAACCTAATCCTAATGCTAACCCTAAACCTAACCCAAACACAAACCCTAAACTTAACCCTAATCGTAACCCTAATACTAACCCTAACCCTAATCCACACCCCAAACCTAACACTAACCCTAACCCTAACCCTAACCCTAATCCTAACCGAAACCCAAACCCTAACCCTAACCGTAACCAAAACCCTAACCCTAAACCGAACCCTAAACGTAACCCTAACGCTATCCCTAACCTTAAACCTAACCCAAACCCAAACCCTAAACTTAACCCTAATCGTAAACCTAACCCAAAACCTAACCCTAACCCAAACACTAACCTTAACACTAAGCCTAACCCTAACACTATCACTAACCCTAACCCTAACCCTAATCATAACCGAAACCCAAACCCTAACCCTAACCCTAACCTTAACCCTAATGCTAAACCTAATCCTAACTCAAACTCAAACCCTAAACCTAACCCTAACCCTAACCCAAACCCTAACCCTAACCCTAACCCTAACCCTAATCCTAACTCAAACCCTAACCATAACCCTAATTCTAACCCGAACCCAAAACCTAAACCTAACCCTAACACAAACTCTAACCCAAACCCTAACAATAACCCTAACCCTAACCCTATTCCTAACACTAACCGTAACCCTAACCCTAACCCTAACCCTATTCCTAACCCTAACCCTAACCCTAACCTTAACCCAAACCCTAACCCTAAACCTAACCCTAACCCAAACCATAATCAAACCCTAACCCTAACCCAAACCCTAACCCTAACACTAACCCTAACCGTAATCCTAAACCTAACCCTAACCTTAACCCAAAAAGTAAACCTAAGCCTAAACCTAACCCTAACCCTAACACTAACCTAACCCTAACTCAAAGCCTAACCCTAACCCTAACCCTAACCCTAACCCAAACCCTAACCCTAACACTAACCCTAACCCTAACACTAACCCAAATCCAAAGCCTAACCCTAACCCAAACCAAAACCCTAACCCTAACTCTAACTCTAATACTAAACCTAACCCTAATCCTAACCCTAACCCTAACCCTAAACCTAATCCTAACCCTAACTCTAACCCTAACACAAACCCAACCTCTAACACTAACCCTAAGCCTAACCCAAACCCTAACCCTAACCCTAACCCTAACCCTAACTCAAATCCTAACCCTAACCCTTACCCTAACTCAAACCCTAACCCTAACCCTAACCCTCACCCTAAACCAAACCCTAAACCAAATCCTAACCCTAACCCTAACCCTAAATATAACCCTAACCATAACCCTACTCAAACACTAACCCTAACCCTAACCCAAACCCTAACCCTAAACCTAACCCTAACCCTTACCTAACCCTAAACCTAACCCAAAAAATAACACTAACCCTAAACCAAACCCTAACCCTAACCCTAACCCTAACCCTAACCCTAACCCAAAACCTAACCCTAACTCGAAACCTAACCCAAACCCTAATCCTAACCCAAACCCTTACCCTAACACAAACTCAACCCCTAACCCTTACCCTTACCCTAACCCTAACCCTTACCATAAACCTAACCCTAACTCATACTCTAACCCTAACCCTAACCCTAACCCTAACCCAAACCCTAACCCTAAATCTAACCCTAACCCTAATCCTAACCCTAACCCTAACCATAAACCTAACCCTAACAATAACCCAAACCCTAACCCTAACCCTAACCTAACCCTAATCCAAACCCTAACACTAAACCAAACCCTAACCCTAACCCTAAACCAAACCAAAACCCTAACCCTATCTCTAATCCTAACCCTAACGCTAACCCTAACCCTAACCCTAACCCTAACCCTAACCCTGACCCTAAACCAAACCAAAACCCTAACCCTAAATCTAATCCTAACCCTAACACTAAACCTAACCCTATTTCTAACCCTAACCCTAAACCCTAACCCTAACCAATACCCTAAACATAACCTTCACGATAACCCTAACCCTAATCCAAACCCTAACCCTAACACTAAACCTAACCAAAAACCTAAACCTAACCGTAACCCTAATCCTAACCCAAACCCAAATCCTAACACTAACCCTAACCCTAACACTAACCCAAATCCTAACCCTAACATTAACCCAAACCAAAACCCTAAACCTAACTCTAATCCTAACCCTAACCCTAATGAAAACCCTAACATTAAACCTAACCCTAAACCTAACCCAAAACCTAAACCTAACCATAAATCTAACCCTAAACCAAATCCTAATCCTACCGCTAACCCTAACCCAAACCCTAACCCTAACCGTATTCCTAACCATAATCCTAAACCTAACCTTAACCCAAACACTAACCCAAACCCTAACCCAAACCCTATCCCTAAACCTAACCCTAACCCTAACTCAAACTCTAAGCCTATATCTAACCCTAACTCAAAACCTAAACCTAACCCTAATCCAAACCCTAACACAAACCCTAACAATAACCCTAACCCTAACCCTATTCCTAACACTAACCCTAACCCTAAAACTAAACCCTTACCCTAACCAATACCCTAAACATAACCCTCACGCTAACCCTAACCCTAACCCAAACCCTAACACTAACCCTAACCCTAACCCAAACCCTAACCCTAACACTAACCCAAATCCTAACCCTAACCCTAACCCAAACCAAAACCCTAACCCTAACTCTAACTCTAATCCTAAACCTAACCCTAATCCTAACCCTAACCCTAACCCTAAACCTAATCCTAACCCTAACTCTAACCCTAACACAAACCCAACCTCTAACACTAACCCTAAGCCTAACCCAAACCCTAACCCTAACCCTAACCCAAACCCTAACTCAAATCCTAACCCTAACCCTTACCCTAACTCAAACCCTAACCCTAACCCTAACCCTCACCCTAAACCAAACCCTAAACCAAATCCTAACCCTAACCCTAACCCTAAATATAACCCTAACCATAACCCTACTCAAACACTAACCCTAACCCTAACCCAAACCCTAACCCTAAACCTAACCCTAACCCTTACCTAACCCTAAACCTAACCCAAAAAATAACACTAACCCTAACCCTAACCCTAACCCTAACCCTAACCCTAACCCTAACCCTAACCCAAAACCTAACCCTAACTCGAAACCTAACCCAAACCCTAATCCTAACCCAAACCCTAACCCTAACACAAACTCAACCCCTAACCCTAACCCTAACCCTAACCCTAACCCTAACCATAAACCTAACCCTAACTCATACCCTAACCCTAACCCTAACCCTAACCCTAACCCTAACCCTAACCCAAACCCTAACCCTAAATCTAACCCTGACCCTAATCCTAACCCTAACCCTAACGCAAAAACTAACCCTAACAATAACCCAAACCCTAACCCTAACCCTAACCTAACCCTAATCCAAACCCTAACACTAAACCAAACCCTAACCCTAACCCTAAACCAAACCAAAACCCTAACCCTATGTCTAATCCTAACCCTAACGCTAACCCTAACCCTAACCCTAACCCTAACCCTAACCCTAACCCTAAACCAAACCAAAACCCTAACCCTAACTCTAATCCTAACCCTAACACTAAACCTAACCCTATTCCTAACCCTAACCCTAAACCGTAACCCTAACCAATACCCTAAACATAACCCTCACGATAACCCTAACCCTAATCCAAACCCTAACCCTAACACTAAACCTAACCAAAAATCTAAACCTAACCGTAACCCTAACCCTAACCCAAACCCAAATCCTAACACTAACCCTAACCCTAACACTAACCCAAATCCTAACCCTAACATTAACCCAAACCAAAACCCTAAACCTAACTCTAATCCTAACCCTAACCCTAATGAAAACCCTAACATTAAACCTAACCCTAAACCTAACCCAAAACCTAAACCTAACCATAAATCTAACCCTAAACCAAATCCTAATCCTAACGCTAACCCTAACCCAAACCCTAACCCTAACCGTATTCCTAACCATAATCCTAAACCTAACCTTAACCCAAACACTAACCCAAACCCTAACCCAAACCCTATCCCTAAACCTAACCCTAACCCTAACTCAAACTCTAAGCCAATATCTAACCCTAACTCAAAACCTAAACCTAACCCTAATCCAAACCCTAACACAAAACCTAACAATAACCCTAACCCTAACCCTATTCCTAACACTAACCCTAACCCTAAAACTAAACCCTTACCCTAACCAATACCCTAAACATAACCCTCACGCTAACGCTAACCCTAACCCAAACCCTAACACTAACCCTAACCCTAACCCAAACCCTAACCCTAACACTAACCCAAATCCTAACCCTAACATTAACCCAAACCAAAACCCTAAACCTAACTCTAATCCTAACCCTAACCCTAATCAAAACCCTAACATTAAACCTAACCCTAACCCTAACCCAAAACCTAAACCTAACCCTAATCCTAACCCTAACCCTAACCCTAATCCTAACCCTAACCCTAACCCTAACCCTAACACAAACCCAACCCCTAACCCTAACCCTAACCCTAACCCAAACCCTAACACTAACCCAAATCCTAACCCTAACCCTAAACCAAACCAAAACCCTAACCCTAACTCTAATCCTAACCCTAACCCTAACCCCAACCCCAACCCTAACCGTAACCCAAACCCTTACCCTAAACCTAAGCCTAACCCTTATCCTAACCCTAAACCTAACCCAAAAAATAACACTAAGCCTAAAAAAAACCCTAACCGTAAGCCTAACCCTAACCCTAACCCAAACCCTAACCCTTACCCAAACCCTAAACCTAAACCTAACCCTAACCCTAATCCTAACCCTAACCCTAACCCAAAAAGTAACCCTAAACCAAACCCAAACCCAAACCCTAATCCTAACCCTAACCCAAACCCTAACCCTAACCCTATTCCTAACCATAACCCTAAACCTAACCTTAATCCAAACACTAACCCAAACCCTAACCCAAACCCTATGCCTAACCCTAACCCTAACCCTAACTCAAACTCTAACCCTAACTCAAAACCTAAACCTAACCCTAATCCAAACCCTAACACAAACCCTAAAAATAACCCTAACCCTAACCCTATTCCTAACACTAACCCTAACCCTAACCCTAACCCTAACCCTAACACTATTCCTAACACTAACCCTAAACCCTTACCCTAACCAATACCCTAAACATAACACTCACGCTAACCCTAACCCTAACCCAAACCCTAACACTAACCCTAAACCTAACCCATACCCTAACCCTAACCCTAACCCTAACCCAAACCAAAAACCTAACCCTAACTGTAATCCTAACCCTAACCCTAATCAAAACCCTAACATTAACCCTAACCCTACCCCTAACCCTATTCCTAACCTTAACCCTAAACCTAACCTTAACCAAAAACCTAACCGTAAATCTAACCCAAACCCTAAACCTAACTCAAACCCTAACCCTAAGACAAACCCTATCCCTAACACAATCCCTAACCCAAATCCTAAACATAACACTAACCCTAACCCAAACCCTAACCCCAACACTAACACTTACCCTAAGACTAACCCAAAACCTAACCCTAAACCTAACCAAAACCAAAAGCCTAACCCTAAGTCTAATGCTAACCCTAACCCTAATCCTAACCCTAACCCTAACACTAAACCAAACCCTAAACTTAACCCTAATCCTAACTCTAACCCTAACCCTAATCGTAACCCTAAACCTAACCATAACCCACACCCAACCCCTAACTCTAACCCTAACCCTAACCGAAACCCTAACTCAAACCCTAACCCTAACCCTAACCCAAACCCTAACCCTAAACCTAACACTAACCCTTTTCCTAACCCTAACACAAACCCTAACAATAATCCTAACCCTAACCATATTCCTAAACCTAACCCTAACCCTAACCCTAACCCTAATCTTAACCCTAACCCTAACCCAAAAACTAACCCTAACCCTAACCCAAACCCTAACCCTAACACTAATCCTAACCCTAACCTGAACGCTAACCCTAACTCAAACCCTAACCCTAACCCAAACCCTAACCCTAACACTAACCATAACCCTAATCCTAAAC
>JAJHUQ010000035.1:8485000-8500000 GCA_035773235.1 Eospalax fontanierii | reverse complement strand
CTAACCCTAACCCTAACCCTAACACAAACCCAACCCCTAACCCTAACCCTAACCCTAGTCCTAATTCTAACCGAACCCAAACCATAAACCTAACCCTAAACCTAACCCTATCCCTAACCCTAACACTAACCCTAACCCAAAACTACACCGTAACCATAAACCTAACTCAAACTCTAACCTTAAACCTAACCCAAACCCAAACCCTAACCCTAACCTTAACCGAAAACCAAACCCTAAACCTAATCCTAACCCTAACCCTAACCCTAACCCTAACCCTATTGCTAATCCTAACCCTAAACCTAACTTTAAACCAAATCCTAACCCAAACCCTAACCCTAAACCTAACCCTAACCCAAAAGCTAACCCTCACCCTAACCCTAAGCCAATCCCTAATCTTAACCCTAATCCTAATCCTAACCGTAACACTAACCCTAACCCAAATTCTAACCCTAACCCAAACCCTAAACCTAACACTAAACCTAACCCTAAGCCTATCCCAAACCCTAACCCTAACCCTAACCCTAACCCTAACCCTAACCCTAACCCTAACCCTAAACCTAACCTTAACCCAAACCCTAACCCTAAACCTAACCCTAACCCAAACCCTAATCAAACCCTAACCCTAACACAAACCCTAACCCTAACACTAACCCTAACCGTAATCCTAAACCTAACCCTAACCCTAAGCCAAAAAGTAAACCTAACCCTAAACCTAACCCTAACCCTAACCCTAACCCTAACCCTAACCCTAACCCTAACGCAAACCATAACACTAACCATAACCTTAACCCTAATGCTAAGCCTAAACCTAACTGAAACTCAAACCTAACCCTAAACCTAACCCTAACCCAAACCCTAACCCTAACACTAACCTAACCCTAACTCAAACCCTAACCATAACCCTAACCCTAACCCTAACCCAAACCCTAACCCTAACACTAACCCTAACCCTAACACTAACCCTAACCCTAACCCTAACCCAAACCAAAACCCTCACCCTAACTCTAACTCTAAACCTAAACCTAACTCTAATCCTAACCCTAACACTAACCCTAATCCTAAACCTAACGCTAACCCTAACACAAACCCAACCTCTAATACTAACCCTAACCCTAACCCAAACCCTAAGCCTAACCCTAACCCTAACCCTAACTCAAACCCTAACCTTAACCCTTACCCTAACGCAAAGCCTAACCCTAACCTTATCCTTAACCCTAATCGTAACCCTAACTCAAACACTAACCCTAACCCTAACCCAAACCCTAAGCCTAAACCTGACCCTAACCCTTGTCCTAGCCCTAAACCTAACCCAAAAAATAACACTAACCCTAAACCAAACCCTAACCCTAACCCTAACACTAACCATAACCCTAACCCAAACCCTAACCCTTACCCAAACCCTAAACCTAAACCTAACCCTAACCCTAATCCTAACCCTAACCCTAACCCTAACCGTAACCGTAACCCTAACCCTAAACCTAACCCTAACCCTAACCCTAACCCTAAACCTAACCCTAACTCAAACACTAACCCTAACCCTAATCAAAACCCTAACATTAAACCTAACCCTAACCCTAACCCAAAACCTAAACCTAATCCTAATCCTAAACCTAACCCTAACCCTAACCCTAATCCTAACCCTAACCCTAACCCTAACCGTAACCGTAACCCTAACCCTAAACCTAACCCTAACCCTAACCCTAACCCTAATCCTAACCCTAACTCAAACACTAACCCTAACCCTAACCCAAACCCTAACCCTAAACCTAACCCTAACCCTTATCCTAACCCTAAACCTAACCCAAAAAATAACACTAACCCTAAACCAAACCCTAACCCTAACCCTAACACTAACCATAACCCTAACCCAAACCCTAACCCTTACCCAAACCCTAAACCTAAACCTAACCCAAACCCAAACCCTAACCCTAACCTTAACCGTAAACCAACCCTAAACCTAAACCTAACCCTAACCCTAACCCTAACCCTATTGCTAATCCTAACCCTAAACCTAACTTTTAACCAAATCCTAACCCAAACCCTAACCCTAAACCTAACCCTAACAGAAAAGCTAGCCCTCGCCCTAACCCTAAGCCAATCCCTAATCTTAACCCTAATCCTAATCCTAACCGTAACGCTAACCCTAACCCAAATTCTAACCCTAACCCAAACCCTAAACCTAACACTAAACCTAACCCTAAGCCTATCCCAAACCCTAACCCTAACCCTTATTCTAATCCTAACCCAAACCCTAACCCTAGCACTAATCCAAACCATAAACCTAACCCTAACCTTAACTCTAATGCTAAGCCTAAACCTAATTCAAAATCAAACCCTAACCCTAACCCTAACCCTAACCCTATCCCAAACCCTAAACCTCACCCTAACACAACCCCTAATGCTAACCCTAATCCTAACCCTAACCCTAGCCCTAACCCTAATCCTAACCCTAACCCTAACCCTAACACAAACCCAACCTCTAACACTAACCCTAAGCCTAACCCAAACCCTAACCCTAACCCTAACTCTAAGCCTAACTCAAATCCTAACCCTAACCCTTACCCTAACTCAAACCCTAACCATAACCCTAACCCTAACCCTAACCCAAACCCTAACCCAAATCCTAACCGTAACCCTAACCCTAACCATGACCCTAACCCTAACCCTACTCAAACACTAACCCTAACCCTAACCCAAACCCTAACCCTAAACCTAACCCTAACCCTTATCCTAACCGTAAACCTAACCCAAAAAATAACACTAACCCTAAACCAAACCCTAACCCTAACCCTAACCATAACCATAACCCAAACCCTAACCCTTACCCGAACCCTAAACCTAATCCTAACCCTAACCCGAATCCTAACCCTAACCCTAACCCAAAAACCAAACCTAACTCGAAACCCAACCCAAACCCTAACCCTAAACCTAACCCTAACCCTAACCCTAATCCTAACCCTAACCCTAACCCTAACAAAAACCCAACCCCTAACCCTAACCCTAACCCTAATCCTAATTCTAACCCGAACCCAATCCATAACCCTAACCCTAACCCTAACCCTAACCCTAAACCTAACATTAACCCTAACCCTAAACCAAAACCTAACTCTGACCCTAAACCTAACCCTAACCCTAATCCTAACCCTATCCCTAACCCTAGCACTAACCCTAACCCAAAACCACACCGTAACCACAAACCTAACTCAAACCCTAATCTTAAACCTAACACAAACCCAAACCCTTACCCTAACCTTAACCCTAAACCAAATCCTAAACCTAAACCTAACCCTAACCCTAACCCTAACCCTAACCCTAACCCTATCCCTACTGCTAATCCTAACCCGAACCCTAACTTTAAACTAAATCCTAACCCAAACCCTAACCCTAAACCTAACACTAACCCAAACGCTAACCCTCACCCTAAACCTAAGATAATCCCTAATCTTAACCCTAATCCTAATCCTAACCCTAACGCTAACCTTAACACAAATTCTATCCCTAACCCAAACCCTAAACCTAACCCTAAGCCTATCCCAAGCCATAACCCTAACCCTAATTCTAATCCTAACCCAAACCCTAACCCTAACACTAACCCAAACCATAAACCTAACCCTAACCTTAACCCTAATGCTAACCCTAAACCTAATTCAAACTCAAACCCTAACCCTAACCCTAACCCTAACCCTAATACAAACCCTAACCCTAACCCTAACCCAAACCCTAACCCTAACACTAACCCTAACCCAAACCCTAAACCTAATCCTAACCCTAAGCCCTAAACCTAATCCTAATGCTAACCCTAAACCTAACCCAAACACAAACCCTAAACTTAACCCTAATCGTAGACCTAATACTAACCCTAACCCTAACCCTAATCCTAACCGAAACCCAAACCCTAACCCTAACCGTAACCAAAACCCTAACCCTAAACCTTAACACTAAGCCTAACCCTAACACTAACACTAACCCTAACGCTAACCCTAATCATAAACGAAACGCAAACCCTAACCCTAACCCTAACTTTAACCCTAATGCTAACCCTAATCCTAACTCAAACTCAAACCCTAAACTTAAACTTAAAACTAACCCAAACCCTAACCCTAACCCTAACACTAACCCTAACTAAAACCCTAACCATAACCCTAATTCTAACCCAAACCCTAACCCTAACACTAACCTAACCCTAACTCAAACCCTAAACATAACCCTAACCCTAACCCTAACCCAAACCCTAACCCTAACACTAACCCTAACCCTAACACTAACCCAAATCCTAACCCTAACCCTAACCCAAACCCTAACCCTAACACTAACCCTAACCCTGACACTAACCCAAATCCTAACCCAAATCCTAACCCTAACCCTAACCCAAACCAAAACCCTCACCCTAACTCTAACTCTAAACCTAAACCTAACTCTAATCCTAACCCTAACCCTAACCCTAATCCTAACCCTAACCCTAACCCTAACACAAACCCAACCTCTAATACTAAACCTAACCCTAACCCAAACCCTAAGCCTAACCCTAACCCTAACCCTAACTCAAACCCTAACCCTAACCCTTACCCTAACGCAAAACCTAACCCTAACCCTAACCGTAACCCTAACCGAAACCCTAAACCAAATCCTAACCCTAACTTAACCCTAACCCTAACCCTAATCCTAATCCTAACCCTAACTCAAACACTAACCCTAACCCTAACCCAAACCCTAACCCTAAACCTAACCCTAACCCTTATCCTAACCCTAAACCTAACCAAAAAAATAACACTAACCCTAAACCAAACCCTGACCCTAACCCTAACCCTAACCATAACCCTAACCCAAACCCTAACCCTTACCCAAACCCTAAACCTAAACCTAACCCTAACCCTAATCCTAACCCTAACCCTAACCGTAACCCTAACCCTAACCCTAACCCTAATCAAAACCCTAATATTAAACCTAACAATAACCCTAACCCAAAACCTAAACCTAATCCTAATCCTAACCCTAACCCTAACCCTAATCCTAACCCTAACCCTAACCCTAACACAAACCCAACCCCTAACCCTAACCCTAACCCTAGTCCTAATTCTAACCGAACCCAAACCATAAACCTAACCCTAAACCTAACCCTATCCCTAACCCTAACACTAACCCTAACCCAAAACTACACCGTAACCACAAACCTAACTCAAACTCTAACCTTAAACCTAACCCAAACCCAAACCCTAACCCTAAGCTTAACCGTAAACCAAACCCTAAACCTAAACCTAACCCTAACCCTAACCCTATTGCTAATCCTAACCCTAAACCTAACTTTAAACCAAATCCTAACCCAAACCCTAACCCTAAACCTAACCCTAACCCAAAAGCTAACCCTCACCCTACCCCTAAGCCAATTCCTAATCTTAACCCTAATCCTAATCCTAACCGTAACGCTAACCCTAACCCAAATTCTAACCCTAACCCAAACCCTAAACCTAACACTAAACCTAACCCTAAGCCTATCCCAAACCCTAACCCTAATTCTAATCCTAACCCAAACCCTAACCCTAACACTAATCCAAACCATAAACCTAACCCTAACCTTAACTCTAATGCTAACCCTAAACCTAATTCAAAATCAAACCCTAACCCTAACCCTAACCCAAACCCTAACCCTAACCCTAACCCTAACCCTACCCCTAATCCTAAACCTAATCCTAACCCTAACCCAAACCCTAAACCTAATCCTAACCCTAAGCCCTAAACCTAATCCTAATCCTAACTCTAAACCTAACCCAAACACAAACCCTAAACTTAACCCTAATCGTAATCCTAATACTAACCATAACCCTAATCCACACCCTAACCCTAACACTAACCCTAACCCTAACCCTAACCGTAACCAAAACCCTAAACCTAACCCTAACGCTAAACCTTACCCACACCCTAATCATAACCGTAACCCGAACCCTAACCCCAACCCCCCACCTAACTTTAACCCAAACCCTAACCCTAACCCGAACCCTAAACCTAACCCTAACGCTATCCCTAACCTTAAACCTAACCCAAACCCAAACCCTAAACTTAACCCTAATCGTAAACCTAACCCAAAACCTAACCCTAACCCAAACACTAACCTTAACACTAAGCCTAACCCTAACACTATCATTAACCCTAACCCTAACCCTAATCATAACCGAAACCCAAACCCTAACCCTAACCCTAACCTTAACCCTAATGCTAACCCTAATCCTAACTCAAACTCAAACCCTAAACCTAACCTTAAAACTAACCCAAACCCTAACCCTAACCCTAACACTAACCCTAACTCTAACCCTAACCATAACCCTAATTCTAACCCGAACCCAAAACCTAAACCTAACCCTAACACAAACTCTAACCCAAACCATAACAATAACCCTAACCCTAACCCAAATCCTAACCCTAACCCTAACCCTAACCCTAACCCTAACCCGATTCCTAACCCTAACCCTAAACCTAACCTTAACCCAAACCCTAACCCTAAACCTAACCCTAACCCAAACCCTAATCAAAACCTAACCCTAACACAAACCCTAACCCTAACCCTAACCCTAACCCTAACCCTAACCCAAACCAAAACCCTCACCCTAACTCTAACTCTAAACCTAAACCTAACTCTAATCCTAACCCTAACCCTAACCCTAATCCTAAACCTAACCCTAACCCTAACACAAACCCAACCTCTAATACTAACCCTAACCCTAACCCAAACCCTAAGCCTAACCCTAACCCTAACCCTAACTCAAACCCTAACCCTAACCCTTACCCTAACGCAAACCCTAACCCTAACCCTAACCGTAACCCTAACCGAAACCCTCAACCAAATCCTAACCCTAACCCTAACCCTAACCCGAACCCTAACCCTAATCCTAACCCTAACTCAAACACTAACCCTAACCCTAACCCAAATCCTAACCCTAAACCTAACCCTAACCCTTATCCTAACCCTAAACCTAACCCAAAAAATAACACTAACCCTAAACCAAACCCTAACCCTAACCGTAACACTAACCATAACCCTAACCCAAACCCTAACCCTTACCCAAACCCTAAACCTAAACCTAACCCTAACCCTAATCCTAACCCTAACCCTAACCCTAACCCTAACCTTAAACCAAACCCTAACCCAAACCCTAACCCAAACCCTATTCCTAATCCTAACCCTAACCCTAACTCAAACTCTAACCCTAACTCTAACCCTAACCCAAATACTAAACCTAACCCTAATCCAAACCCTAACCCAAACCCTAACAATAACCCTAACCCTAACCGTATTCCTAACACTAACCCTAACCCTAACTCTAACCCTAACCCTAACCCTAACCCTATTCCTAACCCTAACCCTAAACCCTAACCCTAACCAATACCCTAAACATAACCCTCACGCTAACCCTAACCCTAACCCAAACCCTAACCCTAATCCTATCCCTAACCCAAACCCTAACTCTAACCCTAATCCTAACCCAAAAACTAAACCTAACTCGAACCCTAACCCAAACCCTAATCCTAACCCTAACCCTAACCCAAACCCTAACCCTAACCCTATTCCTAACACTAACCCAAACCCTAATCCTAACCCTAACCCTATTCCTAACCATAACCCTAAACCTAGCCTTAACCCAAACCCTAACCCAAACCCTAACCCTAAACCCTAACTCAAACCCTATCCCTAACAATTACCCTAACCCTAACTCAATCTCTAAACCTAACTCTAACCCTAACCCAAAACCTAAACCTAAGCGTAATACAAACCCTAACCCAAACCCTAACAATAACCCTAACCCTAACCCTATTCCTAACACTAACACTAACCCTAACCCTAATCCTAACTCTATTCCTAACCCTAACCCTAAACCCTAACCCTAAGGAATACCCTAAACATAACCCTCACCCTAACCCTAACCCTAACCAAAACCCTAACCCTAACGCTAACCCTAATCCTAACCCTAACCCTAACCCTAAACCTAAACCAAAAACTAACCCTAACTCGAACCCTAAACCAAACCCTAATTCTAACCCTAACCCTAACCCAAACCCTAACCCTAACCCTGTTCCTAACACTAACCCTAACCCTAACCCTAACCCGAACCCTATTCCTAACCATAAGCCTAAACCTAACCTTAACCCAAACTCTAACCCAAACCCTAACCCTAAACCCTAACTCAAACCCTATCCCTAACAATTACCCTAACCCTAACTCAATCTCTAAACCTAACTCTAACCCTAACCCATAACCTAAACCTAACCCTAATACAAACCCTAACCCAAACCCTAACAATAACCCTAACCCTAACCCTATTCCTAACACTAACCCTAACCCTAACCCTAATCCTAACTCTATTCCTAACCCTAACCCTAAACCCTAACCCTAAGGAATACCCTAAACATAACCCTCACCCTAACCCTAACCCTAACCCAAACCCTAACCCTAACGCTAACCCTAACCCTAACCCTAACCCTAACCCTAAACCTAAACCAAAAATAAACCCTAACTCGAACCCTAACCCAAACCCTAATCCTAACCCTAACCCTAACCCAAACCCTAACCCTAACCCTATTCCTAACATTAACCCTAAAGCTTACCTTAACCCAAACCCTAACCCAAACCCTAACACTAACCCTAACCCTAATCCTAACCCAAACCCTAACCCTAAACCTAACCCTAACCCAAACCCTAACCCAAACCCTAACCCTAAACCCTAACCAAATCCTAACCCTAACCCTAACCCTAACCCTAACTCAAACACTAACCCTAACCCTAATCAAAACCCTAACATTAAACCTAACCCTAACCCTAACCCAAAACCTAAACCTAATCCTAATCCTAACCCTAACCCTAACCCTAATCCTAACCCTAAACCTAACCCTAACACAAACCCAACCCCTAACCCTAACCCTAACCCTAATTCTAATTCTAACCCGAACCCAAACCATAACCCTAACCCTAAACCTAAACCTATCAATAACCCTAACACTAACCCTAACCCAAAACCACACCGTAACCACAAACCTAACTCAAACTCTAACCTTAAACCTAACCCTAAACCCAAACCTTAACCCTAACCTTAACCATAAACCAAACCCTAAACCTACACCTAACCCTAACCCTAACCCTAACCCTAACCCTATTGCTAATCCTAACCCTAAACCTAACTTTAAACCAAATCCTAACCCAAACCCTAACCCTAAACCTAACCCTAACCCAAAAGCTAACCCTCACCCTAACTCTAAGCCAATCCCTAATCTTAACCCTAATCCTAATCCTAACCCTAACGCTAACCCTAACCCAAATTCTAACCCTAACCCAAACCCTAAACCTAACACTAAACCTAACTCTAAGCCTATCCCAAACCCTAACCCTAAACTAATTCTAATCCTAACCCAAACACTAACCCTAACACTAATCCAAACCATAAACCTAACCCTAACCTTAACTCTAATGCTAACCGTAAACCTAATTCAAAATCAAACCCTAACCCTAACCCTAACCCTAAACCTAACCCAAACCCTAACCCTAACCCTAACCCTACCCCTAATCCTAACCCTAATCCTAACCCTAACCCAAACCCTAAACCTAATCCTAACCCTAAGCCCTAAACCTAATCTTAATCCTATCCCTAAACCTAACCCAAACACAAACCCTAAACTTAACCCTAATCGTAATCCTAATACTAACCCTAACCCTAATCCACACCCTAACCCTAACACTAACCCTAACCCTAACCCTAACCCTAATCCTAACCGAAACCCAAACCCTAACCCTAACTGTAACCAAAACCCTAACCCTAACCCTAACGCTAAACCTTACCCAAACCCTAATCATAACCGTAACCCGAACCCTAACCCTAACCCTAAACCTAACTTTAACCCAAACCCTAACCCTAACCCGAACCCTAAACCTAACCCTAACGCTATCCCTAACCTTAAACCTAACCCAAACCCAAACCCTAAACTTAACCCTAATCGTAAACCTAACCCAAAACCTAACCCTAACCCAAACACTAACCTTAACACTAAGCCTAACCCTAACACTATCACTAACCCTAACCCTAAACCTAACCCTAATCATAACCGAAATCCAAACCCTAACCCTAACCCTAACCTTAATCCTAATGCTAAACCTAATCCTAACTCAAACACAAACCCTAAACCTAAACCTAACCCTAACCCTAACCATAACCCTAACCCTAACCCTAACTCAAACACTAACCCTAACCCTAACCCAAACCCTAACCCTAAACCTAACCCTAACCCTTATCCTAACCCTAAACCTAACCCAAAAAATAACACTAACCCTAAACCAAACCCTAACCCTAACCCTAACCCTAAACCTAACCCAAATCCTAATCCTAACCCTAAACCTAAACTTAACCCAAACCCTAACCCAAACCCTAACCCTAAACTTAACCCTAACTCAAACTCTAACCCTAATTCGAACCCTAACCCTAACCCAAACACTAACCCAAACCCTAACAATAACCCTAACACTAACCCAAATCCTAACACTAAACATAACCCTAACCCTAACCCTAACCCTAACCCAAACCAAAACCCTAACCCTAACCCTAACCCTATCCCTATTCCTAACCCTAACCCTAAACCCTAACCCTCACCAATACCCTAAACATAACCTTCACGCTAACCCTAAACCTAACCCAAACCCTAACCTGAACCCTAAACCTAACCAAAAACCTAAACCTAACCCTAACCCTAACCCTAACCCAATCCCTAACCCTAACACTAACCCTAACCCTAACACTAACCCAAATCCTAACCCTAACCTTAACCCAAACTAAACCCCTAAATCTAACTCTAATCCTAACCCTAACCCTAATCAAAAACCTAACATTAAACCTAACCCTAACCCTAACCCAAAACCTAAACCTGACCCTAATCCTAACCGTAACCCTAACCCTAATCCTAACCCTAACCCTAACCTTAACATAAACCCAACCCCTAAACCTAACCCTAACCCTAAAGCAAACCCTAACCCTAAACCTAACCCTAACTCAAACCCTAACCCTAACCCTAACCCTAACCCTAACCCTAACCCTAACCCAAACCCTAACCCTAACCCTAACACTAACCATAACCCTAACCCTAATCCTATCTCAAACACTAACCCTAACCCTAACCCAAACCCTAACCCTAACCCTAACCCTAACCTTAACCCTAACCCTAACCCTAATCCAAACCCTAACCCTTACCCAAACCCTAAACCTAAACCTAACCCTAACCCTAATCCTAACACTAAACCTAACCCAAAAACTAACCCTAACTCTAACCCTAACCCAAACCCTAACCCTAAACCTAACCCTAACCCTAAACCTAAACCTATCAATAACCCTAACACTAACCCTAAACCAAAACCACACCGTAACCACAAACCTAACTCAAACTCTAACCTTAAACCTAACCCTAAACCCAAACCTTAACCCTAACCTTAACCGTAAACCAAACCCTAAACCTAAACCTATCCCTAACCCTAACACTAACCCTAACCCTATTGCTAATCCTAACCCTAAACCTAACTTTAAACCAAATCCTAACCCAAACCCTAACCCTAAACCTAACCCTAACCCAAAAGCTAACCCTCACCCTAACTCTAAGCCAATCCCTAATCTTAACCCTAATCCTAATCCTAACCCTAACGCTAACCCTAACCCAAATTCTAACCCTAACCCAAGCCCTAAACCTAACACTAAACCTAACCCTAAGCCTATCCCAAACCCTAACCCTAAACTAATTCTAATCCTAACCCAAACACTAACCCTAACACTAATCCAAACCATAAACCTAACCCTAACCTTAACTCTAATGCTAACCCTAAACCTAATTCAAAATCAAACCATAACCCTAACCCTAACCCTAAACCTAACCCAAACCCTAACCCTAACCCTAACCCTACCCCTAATCCTAACCCTAATCCTAACCCTAACCCAAACCCTAAACCTAATCCTAACCCTAAGCCCTAAACCTAATCTTAATCCTATCCCTAAACCTAACCCAAACACAAACCCTAAACTTAACCCTAATCGTAATCCTAATACTAACCCTAACCCTAATCCACACGCTAACCCTAACCCTAACCCTAATCCTAACCGAAACCCAAACCCTAACCCTAACTGTAACCAAAACCCTAACCCTAACCCTAACGCTAAACCTTACCCAAACCCTAATCATAACCGTAACCCGAACCCTAACCCTAACCCTAAACCTAACTTTAACCCAAACCCTAACCCTAACCCGAACCCTAAACCTAACCCTAACGCTATCCCTAACCTTAAACCTAACCCAAACCCAAACCCTAAACTTAACCCTAATCGTAAACCTAACCCAAAACCTAACCCTAACCCAAACACTAACCTTAACACTAAGCCTAACCCTAACACTATCACTAACCCTAACCCTAAACCTAACCCTAATCATAACCGAAACCCAAACCCTAACCCTAACCCTAACCTTAACCCTAATGCTAAACCTAATCCTAACTCAAACTCAAACCCTAAACCTAACCCTAACCCTAACCCTAACCATAACCCTAACCCTAACCCTAACTCAAACACTAACCCTAACCCTAACCCAAACCCTAACCCTAAACCTAACCCTAACCCTTATCCTAACCCTAAACCTAACCCAAAAAATAACACTAACCCTAAACCAAACCCTAACCCTAACCCTAACCCTAAACCTAACCCAATTCCTAATCCTAACCCTAAACCTAAACTTAACCCAAACCCTAACCCAAACCCTAACCCTAAACTTAACCCTAACTCAAACTCTAACCCTAATTCGAACCCTAACCCTAACCCAAACACTAACCCAAACCCTAACAATAACCCTAACACTAACCCAAATCCTAACACTAAACATAACCCTAACCCTAACCCTAACCCTAACCCTAACCCAAACCAAAACCCTAACCCTAACCCTAACCCTAACCCTATTCCTAACCCTAACCCTAAACCCTAACCCTCACCAATACCCTAAACATAACCTTCACGCTAACCCTAAACCTAACCCAAACCCTAACCTGAACCCTAAACCTAACCAAAAACCTAAAACTAACCCTAACCCTAACCCTAACCCAATCCCTAACCCTAACACTAACCCTAACCCTAACACTAACCCAAATCCTAACCCTAACCTTTACCCAAACTAAACCCCTAAAACTAACTCTAATCCTAACCCTAACCCTAATCAAAAACCTAACATTAAACCTAACCCTAACCCTAACCCAAAACCTAAACCTGACCCTAATCCTAACCCTAACCCTAACCCTAATCCTAACCCTAACCCTAACCTTAACATAAACCCAACCCCTAAACCTAACCCTAACCCTAAAGCAAACCCTAACCCTAAACCTAACCCTAACTCAAACCCTAACCCTAACCCTAACCCTAACCCTAACCCAAACCCTAACCCTAACCCTAACACTAACCATAACCCTAACCCTAATCCTATCTCAAACACTAACCCTAACCCTAACCCAAACCCTAACCCTAACCCTAACCCTAACCTTAACCCTAACCCTAAGCCTAATCCAAACCCTAACCCTTACCCAAACCCTAAACCTAAACCTAGCCCTAACCCTAATCCTAACACTAAACCTAACCCAAAAAGTAACCCTAACTCTAACCCTAGCCCAAGCCCTAACCCTAACCCTAACCCTACCCCTAACCCTAACCCCTAACCCTAACACTAACCCAAATCCTAACCCTAACATTAACCCAAACCAAAACCCTAAACTTAACTCTAATCCTAACCCTAACCCTAATCAAAACCCTAACATTAAACCTAACCCTAATCCTAACGCAAAACCTAAACCTAAACCTAATCCTAACCCTAACCCTAACCCTAATCCTAACTCTAACTCTAACCCTAACACAAACCCAACCCCTAACCCTAACCCTAACTCTAACCCAATCCCTAACCCTAAACCGAACCCTAACTCAAACCCTAACCCTAACCCTAACCCTAACCCAAACCCTAACCCTAAATCTAACCCTAACCCTAATCCTAACCCTAACCCTAACCCAAAAACTAACCCTAACAATAAACCAAACCAAAACCCTAACCCTAACTCTAATCCTAACCCTAACCTTAAACCTATTCCTAACCCTAACCGTAACTCTAACCCTAACCCTAAACCTATTCCTAACCCTAACCCTAATCCTAACCTTAACCCAAACCCTAACCCTAAACCTAACCCTAACCCAAACCCTAATCAAACCCTAACTCTAACCCAAACCCTAAACCTAACACTAACCCTAACCGTAATCCTAAACCTAACCCTAACCCTAACCCAAAAAGTAAACCTAACCCTAAACCTAACCCTAACCCAAAACCTAACCCTAACCCAAATCCTAATCCTAACCCTAACCCAAACCCTAATCCTAGCCCTAACCCTAACCCAAACCCTAACCATAAACCTATTCCTAACCATAACCCTAAACCTAACCTTAACAAAAACCCTAAACCAAACCCTAACCCTAAACCCTAACCCAAACCCTATCCCTAACCGTAACCCTAACCCTAACTCAAACTCTAACCCTAACTCTAACCCTAACCCAAAACCTAAACCTAACCCTAATCCAAACCCTAACCCAAACCCTAGCAATAACCCTAACCCTAACCCTATTCCTAAGACTAACCCTAAGCCTAACCCTAACCCTAACACTATTCCTAACCCTAACATTAAACCCTAACCCTAACCAATACCCTAAACATAACACTCACGCTAACCCTAACCCTAACCCAAACCCTAACCCTAACCCTAACCCTAACCCAAACCATAACCCTAACCCTAACCCTAACCCTAACCCAAACACTAACCCTAACTCGAACCCTAACCCTAACCCTAAGCCTAACCAAAACCCTAACCCTAAAACAAACCCTAACCCTAACACTAACCCAAATACTAACCCTAATATTAACCCAAACCAAAACCCCAAACCTAACTCTAATCCTAACCCTAACCCCAATCAA
>JAJHUQ010000035.1:8477500-8480000 GCA_035773235.1 Eospalax fontanierii | reverse complement strand
CTAACCCTAACCCTAACCCTAACACAAACCCAAACCTTAACCCTAACCCTAACCCTAACCCAAACCCTAACCCTAAACCTAACCCTAACTCAAACCCTAACCCTAACCCTAACCCAAACCCTAACCCTAAATCTAACCCTAACCATAATCATAACACTAACCCTAACCCAAAAACTAACCCTAACAATAACCCAAACCCTAACCCTAAACGAACCCTAACCCTAACCCAAACCCTAACACTAACACTAACACTAACACTAACCCTAACACTAACCCAAACCCTAACCCTAAACCTAAACCAAACCAAAACCCTAATCCTAAATCTAAACCTAACCCTAACCCTAATCTTAACCCTAACCCTAACCCTAATCCTAACACTAACCCTAACCCTAACACAAACCCAACCCGTAACCCTAACCCTAACCCTAACCCTAACCCTAACCCTAACCCAAACCCTAACACTAACACTAACACTAACCCTAACACTAACCCAAACCCTAACCCTAACCCTAAACCAAACCAAAACCCTAACCCTTACTCTAATCCTAACCCTAACCCTAACCATAACCGTAACCCTAACCCTAACCCTAACTCAAACCCTAACCCTAAACCTAAACCTAACCCTTATCCTAACCCTAAACCTAACACAAAAAATAACACTAACCCTAAAACAAACCCTAACCCTAACCCTAAACCTAACCCAAACCCTAACCCTTACCCAAAACTTAAACCTAAATCTAACCCTAACCCTAACCCTAATCCTTTCCCTAACCCTAACCCAAACCCTAACCCCAATCCTAACCCTAACCCTAACCCAAAAGCTAACACTAACGATAACCCAAACCCTAACCCTAACCCTAACCATGACCCTAACACTAACCCTATCTCAAATACTAACCCTAACCCTAACCCAAACCCTAACCCTAAACCTAACCCTAACCCTTATCCTAACCCTAAACCTAACCCAAAAAATAACACTAACCCTAAACCAAACCCTAACCCTAACCCTAACCCTAACCCTAACCCAAACCCTAACCCTTACCCAAATCCTAAACCTAAACCTAACCCTAACCCTAATCCTAATCCTAACCCTAACCCAAAAACTAACCCTAACTCGAACCCTAACCCAAACCCTAATCCTAACCCTAACCCTAACCCAAACCCTAACCCTAACCCTATTCCTAACCCTAACCCTAAACCTAACCTTAACCCAAACCCTAACCCTAACCCTAACTCAAAATCTAACCCTAACTCGAACCATAACACTAACCCAAACACTAACCCAAACCCTAACAATAACCCTAACCTTAACGCTATTCCTAACACTAACCTTAACCCTAACCCTAACCCTAACCCTACCCCTATTCCTAACACTAACCCTAAAACCAAACCATAACCAATACCCTAAACATAACCTTCACGCTAACCCTAACTCTAACACAAACCGTAATCCTAACCCTAAACCTAACCAAAAACCTAACCCTAACCCTAACCCTAACCCTAACCCTAACCCTAACCCTAACACTAACCCTAACCCTAACACTAACCCAAATCCTAACCCTAACATTAACCCAAACCAAAGCCCTAAATCTAACTCTAATCCTAACCCTAACCCTAATAAAAACCCTAACATTAAACCTAACCCTAACCCTAACACAAAACCTAAACCTAACCCTAATCCTAACCCTAACCCTAACCCTAACCCTAACCCTAACCCTAATCCTAACCCTAACCCTAACCCAAAAACTAACCCTAACGATAACCCAAACGCTAACTCTAACCCTAACACTAACCCTAACCCAAACACAAACACTAACACTAACACTAACACTAACCCTAACATTAACCCAAACCCTAACCCTAACCTTAACTCTAATCCTAACCCTAACCCTAACCCTACCCCTAAACCAAACCCTCACCCTAACCCTAACCCTAACCCTAACCCTCACCCTAACCCAAACCCTAACCCTTACCCAAACCCTAAACCTAAACCTAACCCTAACCCTAATCCTAACTCTAACCCTAACCCAAAAACTAACCCTAACCCGAACCTTAACCCAAACCCTAATTCTAACCGTTACCCTAACCCAAACCCTAACCATAAACCTATTTCTAACCATAACCCTAAACCTAACCCTAACCCAAACCCTAAACCTAAACCCTAACCCAAACCCTATCCCTAACCCTAACCCTAACCCTAACCCTAACCCTAACCCTAACCCTAACCCTAACCTTCACCCAAACCCTAACCCTAAAACTAACCTTAACCCAACCCCTAACCCAAACCCTAACCCTAACCCAAATCCTAACCCTTACCCAAACCCTAAACCTAAACCTAACCCTAACCCTAATCCTAACCCTAACCCTAACCCAAAAACTAACCCTAACTCGAACCCTAACCCAAACCTTAATCCTAACCCTAACCCTAACCCAAACCCTAACCGTAACCCTATTCCTAACCCTAACCCTAAACCTAACCTTAAACCAAACCGTAACCCAA
>JAJHUQ010000035.1:8467500-8472500 GCA_035773235.1 Eospalax fontanierii | reverse complement strand
CTAACCCTAACAATAACCCAAACCCTAACCCTAAACCTAACCCTAACCCTAACCCAAACCCTAACACTAACACTAACACTAACCCTAACACTAACCCAAACCCTAACCCTAACCCTAAACCAAACCAAAACCCTAACCCTAACTCTAAACCTAACCCTAACCCTAACCCTAACCCTAACCCTAACTCAAAACCTAACCCTAACCCTAACCCTAACCCTAAACCTAACCCTAACCTAAACCCTAAACCTAACCCTAACCCTAAACCAAAAACTAACCCTAACTCGAATCCTACCCCAAACCCTAACCCTAACCCTAACTCAAACAATAACCCTAACCCTAAACCAAACCCTAACCCTAAACCTAACCCTAACCCTTATCCTAACCCTAAACCTAACCCAAAAATAAAACTAACCCTAAACCAAACCCTAACCGTAACCCTAACCCTAACCCATACCCAAACACTCAACCTAAACCTAACCCTAATCTAATCCTAACCCTAACCCTAACCCAAAAACTAACCCTAACTCGAACCCTAACCCAATCTCTAATCGTAACCCTAACCCTAACCCAAACCCTAACCCTAACCCTATTCCTAATCCTAACCCTAAACCTAACCTTAACCCAAACCCTAACCCAAACCCTAACCCTAAACTTAACCCTAACTCAAACTCTAATCGTAATTCGAACCCTAACCCTAACCCAAACACTCACCCAAACCCTAACAATAACCCTAAACCTAACCCTATTCGTAACACTAACCCTGACCCTAACCCTAACTCTAAACCTATTCCTAACCCTAACCCTAAACCCTAACCCTAACCAATACCCTAAACATAACCTTCAGGCTAACCCTAACCCTAAACCAAACCCTAACCCTAACCCTAAACCTAACCAAAAACCTAAACCTAACCCTAACCGAAACCCTAACCCAAACCCTAACCCTAACACTAACCCTAACCCTAACACTAACCCAAATCCTAACCCTAACATTAACCCAAACCAAAACCCCAAACCTAACTCTAATCCTAACCCTAACCCTAATCAAAACCCTAACATTAAACCTAACCCTAACCCGAACACAAAACCTAAAACTAACCCTCATCCTAACCCTAAACCTAACCCTAATCCTAACCCTTACTCTAACCCTAACACAAACACAACCCCTAGCCCTAACCCTAAACCTAACCCAGTCCCTAACCCTAAACCTAACCCTAACTCAAACCCTAACCCTAACCCTAACCCAAACCCTAACCCTAAATCTAACCCTAACCCTAACCCTAACCCTAACCCAAACATTAACACTAACACTAACACTAACCCTAACACTAACCCAAACCCTAACCCTAACCCTAAACCAAACCAAAACCCTAACCCTAACTCTAATCCTAACCCTAACCCTAACCCTATTCCTAACCCTAACCCTAACCTTAACCCTAATCTTAAACCTAATTTTAACCCAAACCCTAACCCAAACCCTAACCCTAAACCCTAACCCAAACCCTATCCCTAACCCTAACCCTAACCCTAACCCTAACCCTAAACCTAACCCTAACCCTAATCCTAACCCTAACGCTAACCCAAAAACTAACCCTAACAATAACCCAAACCCTAAACCTAACCCTAACCCTAACCCTAATCCCAAACCTAACACTAACACTAACACTAACCATAACACTAACCCAAACCCTAAACCTAACTCTAAACCAAACCAAAACCCTAACCCTAACTCTAATCCTAACCCTCACCCTAAACCTATTCCTAACCCTAACCGTAACATTAACCCTAACGCTAACCCTATTGCTAACCCTAACCCTAACCCTAACCTTAACCCAAACCCTAACCCTAAACCTAACCCTAACCCAAACCCTAATCGAACCCTAACTCTAACCCAAACCCTAACCCTAACACTAACGCTAACCCTAATCCTAAACCTAACCCTAACCCTAATCCTAACCCTAACCCTAACCCTAACACAAACCCAAACCTTAACCCTAACCCTAACCCTAACCCAAACCCTAACCCTAAACCTAACCCTAACTCAAACCCTAACCCTAACCCTAACCCAAACCCTAACCCTAAATCTAACCCTAACCATAATCATAACACTAACCCTAACCCAAAAACTAACCCTAACAATAACCCAAACCCTAACCCTAAACCTAACCCTAACCCTAACCCAAACCCTAACACTAACACTAACACTAACCCTAACACTAACCCAAACCCTAACCCTAACCCTAAACCAAACCACAACCCTAACCCTAACTCTAAACCTAACCCTAACCCTAACCCTAACCCTAACTCTAACCCTAACTCAAAACCTAACCCTAAACCTAACCCTAACCCTTATCCTAACCCTAAACCTAACACAAAAAATAACACTAACCCTAAACCAAACCCTAACCCTAACCCTAACCCTAAACCTAACCCAAACCCTAACCCTTACCCAAACCCTAAACCTAAACCTAACCCTAACCCTAACCCTAATCCTAACCCTAACCCTAACCCTAACCCTAACCCTAACTCAAACCCTAACCCTAACCGTAACCCAAACCCTAACGCTAACCCTAACCCTAACCCTTATCCTAACCCTAAACCTAACCCCAAATAAAACACTAACCCTAAACCAAACCCTAACCCTAACCCTAACCCTAACCCTAACCCAAACCCTAACCCTTACCCAAACCCTAAACCTAACCCTAACCCAAACCCTAACCCTAAACCTAACCCTAACCTAAACCCTAAACCTAACCCTAACCCTAACCCAAAAACTAACCCTAACTCGAATCCTACCCCAAACCCTAACTCTAACACTAACTCAAACAATAACCCTAACCTTAAGCAAACCCTAACCCTAAACCTAACCCTAACCCTTATCCTAACCCTAAACCTAACCCAAAAAATAAAACTAACCCTAAACCAAACCCTAACCGTAACCCTAACCCTAACCCATACCAAACACTCAACCTAAACCTAACCCTAATCTAATCCTAACCCTAACCCTAACACAAAAACTAACCCTAACTCGAACCCTAACCCAAACTCTAATCGTAACCCTAACCCTAACCCAAACCCTAACCCTAACCCAAACCCTAACTCTAACCCTAACCCTAATCCTAACCCTAACCCTAACCCTAAACCTAACACAAACCCAAACCTTAACCCTAACCCTAACCCTAACCCAAACCCTAACCCTAAATCTAACCCTAACCATAATCATAACACTAACCCTAACCCAAAAACTAACCCTAACAATAACCCAAACCCTAACCCTAAACCGAACCCTAACCCTAACCCAAACCCTAACACTAACACTAATACTAACCCTAACATTAACCCAAACCCTAACCCTAAACCGAACCCTAACCCTAACCCAAACCCTAACACTAACACTAATACTAACCCTAACATTAACCCAAACCCTAACCCTAAACCTAAACCAAACCAAAACCCTAAACCTAACTCTAAACCTAACCCTAACCCTAATCCTAACCCTAACCCTAAACCTAATCCTTAGACTTACCCTAACCCTTACACAATCCCAACCCGAAACCCTTACCCTAACCCTAACCCTAACCCTAACCCAAACCATAACACCTACACTAACACTAACCCTAACACTAACCCAAACCCTAACCCTAACCCTAAACCAAACCAAAACCCTAACCCTTACTCTAATCCTAACCCTAACCCTAACCATAACCGTAACCCTAACCCTAACCCTAACTCAAACCCTAACCCTAAACCTAACCCTAACCCTTATCCTAACCCTAAACCTAACACAAAAAATAACACTAACCCTAAAACAAACCCTAACCCTAACCCTAAACCTAACCCAAACCCTAACCCTTACCCAAACCTTAAACCTAAATCTAACCCTAACCCTAACCCTAATCCTTACCCTAACCCTAACCCTAACCCTAACCCTAATCCTAACCCTAACCCTAACCCAAAAGCTAACACTAACGATAACCCAAACCCTAACCCTAACCATAACCATAACCCTAACCCTAACCCTATCTCAAATACTAACCCTAACCCTAACCCAAACCCTAACCCTAAACCTAACCCTAACCCTTATCCTAACCCTAAACCTAACCCAAAAAATAACACTAACCCTAAACCAAACCCTAACCCTAACCCTAACCCTAACCCTAACCCAAACCCTAACCCTTACCCAAACCCTAAACCTAAACCTAACCCTAACCCTAATCCTAATCCTAACCCTAACCAAAAAACTAACCCTAACTCGAACCCTAACCCAAACCCTAATCCTAACCCTAACCCTAACCCAAACCCTAACCCTAACCCTATTCCTAACCCTAACCCTAAACCTAACCTTAACCCAAACCCTAACCCTAACCCTAACTCAAACTCTAACCCTAACTCGAACCATAACACTAACCCAAACACTAACCCAAACCCTAACAATAACCCTAACCTTAACGCTATTCCTAACACTAACCTTAACCCTAACCCTAACCCTAACCCTACCCCTATTCCTAACACTAACCCTAAAACCAAACCCTAACCAATACCCTAAACATAACCTTCACGCTAACCCTAACCCTAACACAAACCGTAATCCTAACCCTAAACCTAACCAAAAACCTAACCCTAACCCTAACCCTAACCCTAACCCAAACCCTATTCGTAAACCTAACCCTAACACTAACCCTAACCCTAACACTAACCCAAATCCTAACCCTAACATTAACCCAAACCAAAGCCCTAAATCTAACTCTAATCCTAACCCTAACCCTAATCAAAACCCTAACATTAAACCTAACCCTAACCATAACCCTAACCCTAACCTAACCCTAATCCTAACCCTAACCCTAACCCTAACCCTAACCCTAACCCTAATCCTAATCCTAACGCTAACCCAAAAACTAACCCTAACGATAACCGAAACCCTAACCCTAACCCTAACCCTAACCCTAACCCTAACCCTAACCCTAACCCTAAACCTAACCAAAAACCTAAGCCTAAGCCTAACC
>JAJHUQ010000035.1:8437500-8465000 GCA_035773235.1 Eospalax fontanierii | reverse complement strand
TAACCCTAACCCAAACCCTAACTCTAACCCTAACCCCAATCCTAACCCTAACCCTAACCCTAACACAAACCCAAACCTTAACCCTAACCCTAACCCTAACCCAAACCCTAACCCTAAACCTAACCCTAACTCAAATCCTAACCCTAACCCTAACCCAAACCCTAACAATAAATCTAACCCTAACCACAATCATAACACTAACCCTAACCCAAAAACTAACCCTAACAATAACCCAAACCCTAACCATAAACCTAACCCTAACCCTTTCCCAAACCCTAACACTAACACTACCACTAACCCCAACACTAACCCAAACCCTAACCCTAACCCTAAACCAAACCAAAACCCTAACCCTAACTCTAAACCTAACCCTAACCCTAACCCTAACCCTAACCCTAACTCAAAACCTAACCCTAACCCTAACCCTAACCCTAAACCTAACCCTAACCTAAACCCTAAACCTAACCCTAACCCTAAACCAAAAACTAACCCTAACTCGAATCCTACCCCAAACCCTAACCCTAACCCTAACTCAAACAATAACCCTAACCCTAAACCAAACCCTAACCCTAAACCTAACCCTAACCCTTATCCTAACCCTAAACCTAACCCAAAAAATAAAACTAACCCTAAACCAAACCCTAACCGTAACCCTAACCCTAACCCATACCCAAACACTCAACCTAAACCTAACCCTAATCTAATCCTAACCCTAACCCTAACCCAAAAACTAACCCTAACTCGAACCCTAACCCAATCTCTAATCGTAACCCTAACCCTAACCCAAACCCTAACCCTAACCCTATTCCTAATCCTAACCCTAAACCTAACCTTAACCCAAACCCTAAACCAAACGCTAACCCTAAACTTAACCCTAACTCAAACTCTAATCGTAATTCGAACCCTAACCCTAACCCAAACACTCACCCAAACGCTAACAATAACCCTAAACCTAACCCTATTCGTAACACTAACCCTGAGCCTAACCCTAACTCTAAACCTATTCCTAACCCTAACCCTAAACCCTAACCCTAACCAATACCCTAAACATAACCTTCAGGCTAACCCTAACCCTAAACCAAACCCTAACCCTAACCCTAAACCTAACCAAAAACCTAAACCTAACCCTAACCGAAACCCTAACCCAAACCCTAACCCTAACACTAACCCTAACCCTAACACTAACCCAAATCCTAACCCTAACATTAACCCAAACCAAAACCGTAAACCTAACTCTAATCCTAACCCTAACCCTAATCAAAACCCTAACATTAAACCTAACCCTAACCCTAACCCAAAACCTAAAACTAACCCTAATCCTAACCCTAAACCTAACCCTAATCCTAACCCTTACTCTAACCCTAACACAAACACAACCCCTAACCCTAACCCTAAACCTAACCCAATCCCTAACCCTAAACCTAACCCTAACTCAAACCCTAACCCTAACCCTAACCCTAACCCAAACCCTAACCCTAAATCTAACCCTAACCCTAACCCTAACCCTAACCCAAACATTAACACTAACACTAACACTAACCCTAACACTAACCCAAACCCTAACCCTCACCCTAAACCCACCCAATCCCCTATCCCTAACTCTAATCCTAACCCTAACCCTAACGCTATTCCTAACCCTAACCCTAACCTTAACCCTAATCTTAAACCTAATTTTAACCCAAACCCTAACCCAAACCCTAACCCTAAACCCTAACCCAAACCCTATCCCTAACCCTAACCCTAACCCTAACCTTAACCCTAAATCTAACCCTAACCCTAATCCTAACCCTAACGCTAACCCAAAAACTAACCCTAACAATAACCCAAACCCTAAACCTAACCCTAACCCTAACCCTAATCCAAAACCTAACACTAACACTAACACTAACCATAACACTAACCCAAACCCTAAACCTAACTCTAAACCAAACCAAAACCCTAACCCTAACTCTAATCCTAACCCTCACCCTAAACCTATTCCTAACCCTAACCGTAACATTAACCCTAACGCTAAACCTATTCCTAACCCTAACCCTAACCCTAACCTTAACCCAAACCCTAACCCTAAACCTAACCCTAACCCAAACCCTAATCGAACCCTAACTCTAACCCAAACCCTAACCCTAACACTAACGCTAACCCTAATCCTAAACCTAACCCTAACCCTAATCCTAACCCTAACCCTAACCCTAACACAAACCCAAACCTTAACCCTAACCCTAACCCTAACCCAAACCCTAACCCTAAACCTAACCCTAACTCAAACCCTAACCCTAACCCTAACCCAAACCCTAACCCTAAATCTAACCCTAACCATAATCATAACACTAACCCTAACCCAAAAACTAACCCTAACAATAACCCAAACCCTAACCCTAAACCTAACCCTAACCCTAACCCAAACCCTAACACTAACACTAACACTAACCCTAACACTAACCCAAACCCTAACCCTAACCCTAAACCAAACCACAACCCTAACCCTAACTCTAAACCTAACCCTAACCCTAACCCTAACCCTAACTCTAACCCTAACTCAAAACCTAACCCTAAACCTAACCCTAACCCTTATCCTAACCCTAAACCTAACACAAAAAATAACACTAACCCTAAACCAAACCCTAACCATAACCCTAACCCTAAACCTAACCCAAACCCTAACCCTTACCCAAACCCTAAACCTAAACCTAACCCTAACCCTAACCCTAATCCTAACCCTAACCCTAACCCTAACCCTAACCCTAACTCAAACCCTAACCCTAACCGTAACCCAAACCCTAACGCTAACCCTAACCCTAACCCTTATCCTAACCCTAAACCTAACCCCAAATAAAACACTAACCCTAAACCAAACCCTAACCCTAACCCTAACCCTAACCCTAACCCAAACCCTAACCCTTACCCAAACCCTAAACCAAACCCTAACCCAAACCCTAACCCTAAACCTAACCCTAACCTAAACCCTAAACCTAACCCTAACCCTAACCCAAAAACTAACCCTAACTCGAATCCTACCCCAAACCCTAACTCTAACACTAACTCAAACAATAACCCTAACCTTAAGCAAACCCTAACCCTAAACCTAACCCTAACCCTTATCCTAACCCTAAACCTAACCCAAAAAATAAAACTAACCCTAAACCAAACCCTAACCGTAACCCTAACCCTAACCCATACCAAACACTCAACCTAAACCTAACCCTAATCTAATCCTAACCCTAACCCTAACACAAAAACTAACCCTAACTCGAACCCTAACCCAAACTCTAATCGTAACCCTAACCCTAACCCAAACCCTAACCCTAACCCAAACCCTAACTCTAACCCTAACCCTAATCCTAACCCTAACCCTAACCCTAAACCTAACACAAACCCAAACCTTAACCCTAACCCTAACCCTAACCCAAACCCTAACCCTAAATCTAACCCTAACCATAATCATAACACTAACCCTAACCCAAAAACTAACCCTAACAATAACCCAAACCCTAACCCTAAACCGAACCCTAACCCTAACCCAAACCCTAACACTAACACTAATACTAACCCTAACATTAACCCAAACCCTAACCCTAAACCTAAACCAAACCAAAACCCTAAACCTAACTCTCAACCTAACCCTAACCCTAATCCTAACCCTAACCCTAAACCTAATCCTAAGACTAACCCTAACCCTAACACAAACCCAACCCGTAACCCTAACCCTAACCCTAACCCTAACCCTAACCCAAACCATTACACTAACACTAACACTAACCCTAACACTAACCCAAAACCTATCCTTAACCCTAAACCTAACCATAACCCTAACCCTTACTCTAATCCTAATCCTAACCCTAACCATAACCGTAACCCTAACCCTAACCCTAACTCAAACCCTAACCCTAAACCTAACCCTAACACTTATCCTAACCCTAAACCTAACACAAAAAATAACACTAACCCTAAAACAAACCCTAACCCTAACCCTAAACCTAACCCAAACCCTAACCCTTACCCAAACCTTAAACCTAAATCTAACCCTAACCCTAACCCTAATCCTTACCCTAACCCTAACCCTAACCCTAACCCTAATCCTAACCCTAACCCTAACCCAAAAGCTAACACTAACGATAACCCAAACCCTACCCCTACCCATAACCATAACCCTAACCCTAACCCTATCTCAAATACTAACCCTAACCCTAACCCAAACCCTAACCCTAAACCTAACCCTAACCCTTATCCTAACCCTAAACCTAACCCAAAAAATAACACTAACCCTAAACCAAACCCTAACCCTAACCCTAACCCTAACCCTAACCCAAACCCTAACCCTTACCCAAACCCTAAACCTAAACCTAACCCTAACCCTAATCCTAATCCTAACCCTAACCAAAAAACTAACCCTAACTCGAACCCTAACCCAAACCCTAATCCTAACCCTAACCCTAACCCAAACCCTAACCCTAACCCTATTCCTAACCCTAACCCTAAACCTAACCTTAACCCAAACCCTAACCCTAACCCTAACTCAAACTCTAACCCTAACTCGAACCATAACACTAACCCAAACACTAACCCAAACCCTAACAATAACCCTAACCTTAACGCTATTCCTAACACTAACCTTAACCCTAACCCTAACCCTAACCCTACCCCTATTCCTAACACTAACCCTAAAACCAAACCCTAACCAATACCCTAAACATAACCTTCACGCTAACCCTAACCCTAACACAAACCGTAATCCTATCCCTAAACCTAACCAAAAACCTAACCCTAACCCTAACCCTAACCCTATTCCTAACCCTAACCCTAAACCTAACCCTAACACTAACCGTAACCCTAACACTAACCCAAATCCTAACCCTAACATTAACCCAAACCAAAGCCCTAAATCTAACTCTAATCCTAACCCTAACCCTAATCAAAACCCTAACATTAAACCTAACCCTAACCATAACCATAACCCTAACCTAACCCTAATCCTAACCCTAACCCTAACCCTAACCCTAACCCTAACCCTAATCCTAATCCTAACGCTAACCCAAAAACTAACCCTAACGATAACCGAAACCCTAACCCTAACCCTAACCCTAACCCTAACCCTAACCCTAACCCTAAACCTAACCAAAAACCTAAGCCTAAGCCTAACACTAACCCTTACCCTAACCCTAACCCTAACCCTAACACTAACCCAAATCCTAACCCTAACATTAACCCAAACCAAAGCCCTAAATCTAACTCTAATCCTAACCCTAACCCTAATCAAAACCCTAACATTAAACCTAACCCTAACCCTAACACAAAACCTAAACCTAACCCTAATCCTAACCCTAACCCTAACCCTAACCCTAACCCTAACCCTAACCCTAACTCAAACCCTAACCCTAACCCTAACCCAAACCCTAACCCTAAACCTAACCCTAACCCTTATCCTAACCCGAAACTTAACCCAAAATATACCACTAACCCTAAACCAAACCCTAACCCTAACACTAACCCTAACCCTAACCCTAACCCTAACCCAAACCCTAACCCTTACCCAAACCCTAAACCTAAACCTAACCCTAACCCTAATCCTAACCCTAACCCTAACCCAAAAACTAACCCTAACCCGAACCTTAACCCAAACCCTAATTCTAACCGTTACCCTAACCCAAACCCTAACCATAAACCTATTTCTAACCATAACCCTAAACCTAACCCTAACCCAAACCCTAACCCTAAACCGTAACCCAAACCCTATCCCTAACCCTAACCCTAACCCTAACCCTAACCCTAACCCTAACCCTAACCTTAACCCAAACCCTAACCCTAAACCTAACCTCAACTCAAACCCCAACCCAAACCCCAACCCTAACCCAAATCCTAACCCTTACCCAAACCCTAAACCTAAACCTAACCCTAAACCTAATCCTAACCCTAACCCTAACCCAAAAACTAACCCTAACTCGAACCCTAACCCAAACCTTAATCCTAACCCTAACCCTAACCCAAACCCTAACCCTAACCCTATTCCTAACCCTAACCCTAAACCTAACCTTAAACCAAACCCTAACCCAAACCTTAACCCTAAACCTAACGCTAACTCAAACTCTAACCCTAACTCGAACCCTAACCCTAACCCAAACACTAAGCCAAACGCTAACAATAACCCTAAACCTAACCATATTTCTAACATTATCCTTAACCCTAACCCTAACCCTAACCCTATTCCTAACACTAACCCTAAACCATAACCCTAACCAATACCCTAAACATAACCTTCACGCTAACCCTAACCCTAACTCAAAACCTAACCCTAAGCCTAAACCTAACTAAAAACCTAAACCTAACCTTAACCCTAACCCTAACCCAGACCCAAACCCTAACACTAACCATAATCCTAACCCAAATCCTAACCCTAACATTAACCCAAACCAAAATCCTAAATCTAACTCTAATCCTAACCCTAACCCTAATCAAAACCCTAACAATAAACCTAACCCTAACCCTAAGCCAAAACCTAAACCTAACCCTAATCCTAACCCTAACCCTAACCCTAAACCTAACCCTAACCCTTACCCAAACCCTAACATTAAACCTAACCCTAACCCTAAGCCAAACCGTAACCCTAACACAAAAACTAACCCTAACCCTATTCCTAACCCTAACCCAAAACCTAAACCTAACCCTAACCGTAACCCTAACCCTAACCCTAACACTAACCCAAATCCTAACCCTAACATTAACCCAAACCAAAACCCTAAACCTAACTCTAATCCTAACCCTAACCCTAATCAAAACCCTAACATTAAACCTAACCCTAACCCTAACCCAAAACCTAAACCTAACCCTAATCCTAACCCTAACCCTAACCCAATCCCTAACCCTAAACCTAACCCTAACTCAAACCCTAACCCTAACCCTAACCCTAACCCAAACCCTAACCCTAAATCTAACCCTAACCCTAACCCTAACCCTAACACAAACATTAACACTAACACTAACACTAACCCTAACACTAACCCAAACCCTAACCCTAACCCTAAACCAAACCAAAACCCTAACCCTAACTCTAATCCTAACCCTAACCCTAACCCTATTCCTAACCCTAACCCTAACCTTAACCCTAATCTTAAACCTAATTTTAACCCAAACCCTAACCCGAACCCTAAAACTAACCCTAACCCTATCCCTAACCTTAAACCTAACCCAAACCCAAACCCTAAACTTAACCCTAATCGTAAACCTAACCCAAAACCTAACCCTAACCCAAACACTAACCTTAACACTAAGCCTAACCCTAACACTATCAGTAACCCTAATCCTAACCCTAATCATAACCGAAACCCAAACCCTAACCCTAACCCTAAACTTAACCCTAATGCTAACCCTAATCCTAACTCAAACTCAAACCCTAAACCTAACACTAACCCTAACCCAAACCCTAACCCTAACCCTAACCCTAACTCAAACCCTAACCATAACCCTAATTCTAACCCGAACCCAAAACCTAAAACTAACCCTAACACAAACTCTAACCCCAACTCGAACCCTAACCCCAACCCAAACAATAAGCCAAACCCTAACAATAACCCTAACCCTAACCATATTTCTAACACTAACCTTAACCCTAACCCTAACTCTAACCCTATTCCTAACACGAACCCTAAACCATAACCCTAACCAATACCCTAAACATAACCTTCATGCTAACCCTAACCCTAACCCAAAACCTAACCCTAACCCTATTTCTAACCCTAACCCTAAACCTAACCTTAACCCAAACCCTAACCCAAACCCTAACCCTAACCCTAACCCTAACTCAAACTCTAACCCTAATTCGAACCCTAACCCTAACCCAAACACTAACCCAAACCCTAACAATAACCCTAACCCTAACCCTATTCCTAACACTAACCCTAACCCTAACCCTAACCCTAACCCTAACTCAAACCCTAACCATAACCCTAACCCAAACCCTAACCCTAACCCTAACCTTAACGCTTATCCTAACCCTAAACTTAACCCAAAATATAACACTAACCCTAAACCAAACCCTAAACCTAACCCTAACCCTAACCCTAACCCTAACCCTAACCCTAACTCAAACCCTAACCCTAACCCTAACCCAAACCCTAACCCTAACCCTAACCTTAACCCTAATCCTAACCCTAAACCTAACCCAAAAACTAACCCTAACCCGAACCTTAACCCAAACCCTAATCCTAACCCTAACCCTAAACCAAACCCTAACCATAACCCTATTCCTAACCATAACCCTAAACCTAAACTTAACCCAAACCCTAACCCAAACCCTAACCCTAAACCCTAACCCAAACCCTATCCCTAACCCTAACCCTAACCCTAACTCAAACTCTAACCCTAACTCTAACCCTAACCCAAAACCGAAACCTAAACCTAATCCAAACCCTAAGCTAAACCCTAACAATAACCCTAAACCTAACAATATACCTAACACTAACCCTAACCCTAACCCTAACCCTAACCCTATTCCTAACCCTAACATTAAACCCTAACCCTAAACAATAAGCTAAACATAACCCTCACACTAACTCTAACCCTAAACCAAACCCTAACCCTAACGCTAACCCTAACCCAAACCGAACCCTAAACCTAACTCTAACCCAAAAACTAACCCTAACTCGAACCCTAACCCAAACCCTAATCCTAACCCTAACCCTAATCCAAACCCTAACCCTAACCCTATTCCTAACATTAACCCTAAACCTAACCTTAACCCAAACCTTAACCCAAACCCTAACCCTAACCCAAACCCTAACCCTTACCCAAACCCTAAACCTAAACCTAACCCAAACCCTAATCCTAACCCTAACCCTAACCCAAACCCTAACCCTAACCCTATTCCTAACCCTAACCCTAAACCTAACCTTAACCCAAACCCTAACCCAAACCCTAACCCTAACCCAATCCCTAACCCTTACCCAAACCCTAAACCTAACCCTAACCCAAACCCTAACCCTAAACCTAACCCTAACCCAAACCCTAAACCTAACCCTTAACCTAACCCAAAAACTAACCCTAACTCGAATCCTAACCCAATACCTAACCCTAACCCTAACTCAAACAATAACCCTAACCCTAAACCAAACCCTAACCATAAAACCTAACCATAACCCTTATCCTAACCCTAAAACTAACCCAAAAAATAACACTAACCCTAAACCAAACCCTATCCGTAACCCTAACCCAAACCCATACCCAAACACTAAACCTAAACCTAACCCTAATCTAATCCTAACCCTAACCCTAACCCAAAAACTAACCCTAACTCGAACCCTAACCCAAACTCTAATCGTAACCCTAACCCTAACCCAAACCCTAACCCTAACCCTATTCCTAATCCTAACCCTAAACCTAACCTTAACCCAAACCCTAACCCAAACCCTAACCCTAAACTTAACCCTAACTCAAACTCTAACCCTAATTCGAACTCTAACCCTAACCCAAACACTAACCCAAACCCTAACAATAACCCTAAACCTAACCCTATTCCTAACACTAACCCTGACCCTAACCCTAACTCTAAACCTATTCCTAACCCTAACCCTAAACCCTAACCCTAACCAATACCCTAAACATAACCTTCACGCTAACCCTAACCCTAAACCAAACCCTAACCCTAACCCTAAAACTAACCAAAAACCTAAACCTAACCCTAACTTTAACCCTAACCCAAACCCTAACCTTAACACTAACCCTAACCCTAACACTAACCCAAAACCTAACCCTAACCCTAACTCAAACCCTAACCATAACCCTAATTCTAACCCGAACCCAAAACCTAAAACTAACCCTAACACAAACTCTAACCCTAACTCGAACCCTAACCCTAACCCAAACACTAAGCCAAACCCTAACAATAACCCTAACGCTGACCATATTTCTAACACTAACCTTAACCCTAACCCTTACCGTAACCCTTTTCGTAACACTAACCCTAAACCATAACCCTAACCAATACCCTAAACATAACCTTCACGCTAACCCTAACCCTAACCCAAACCCTAACCCTAACCCTAAACCTAACCAAAAACCTAAACCTAACCTTAACCCTAACCCTAACCCACACCCAAACGCTAACACTAACCATAACCCTAACCCAAATCCTAACCCTAACATTAACCCAAACCAAAACCCTAAATCTAACTCTAATCCTAACCCGAACCCTAATCAAAACCCTAACATTAAACCTAACCCTAACCCTAAGCCAAAACCTAAACCTAACCCTAATCCTAACCCTAACCCTAACCCTAACCCTAACCCTAAACCTAACCCTAACCCTTACCCAAACCCTAAACCTAAACCTAACCCTAACCCTAATAAAAACCCTAACCCTAACCCAAAAACTAACCCTAACTCGAACCCTAAACCAAACCCTAATCCTAACCCTAACCCTAACCCTAACCCAAACCCTAACCCTAACCCTATTCCTAACTCTAATCCTAAACCTAAACTTAACCCAAACCCTAACCCAAACCCTAACCCTAACCCTAACCCTAACTCAAACTCTAACCCTAATTCGAACCCTAACCCTAACCCAAACACTAACCCAAACCCTAACAATAACCCTAACCCTAACCCTATTCCTAACACTAACCTTAACCCTAACCCTAACCCTAACCCTAACCCTAAACCTAACCAAAAACCTAAACCTAACCCAAACCCAAACCCTAACACTAACGCTAACCCTAACACTAACCCAAACCCTAACCCTAACATTAACCCAAACCACGCCCTAAATCTAACTCTAATCCTAACCCTAACCCTAATCAAAACCCTAACATTAAACCTAACCCTAACCCTAACCCAAAACCTAAACCTAACCCTAATCCTAACCCTAACCCTAACCCTAACCCTAAACCTAACCCTAATCCTAACCCTAACACTAACCCAAAAATTAACCCTAACGATAACCGAAACCCTAACCCTAACCCTAACCCTAACCCAAACACTAACACTAACACTAACACTAACCCTAACACTAACCCAAACCCTAACCGTAACCCTAACTCTAATCCTAACCCTAAACCTAACGCTAACCCTAACCCTAACCCTAACTCTAATCCTAACCCTAACCCTAACGCTAACCCTAACACTAACCCTAACCCTAATCCTAACCCTAACCCTAACCCTAACACAAACACTAACCCTAAACCTAACCCTAACTCAAAACCTAACCCTAACCCTAACCCAAACGCTAACCCTAAATCTAACCCTAACCATAATGCTAACACTAACCCAAACCCAAAAACTAACCCTAACAATAACCCAAACCCTAACCCTAACACTAACCCTAACCCAAACCCTAACACTAACACTAACACTAACCCTAACACTAACCCAAACCCTAACCCTAACCCTAAACCAAACCAAAACCCTAACCCTAACTCTAATCCTAACCCTCACCCTAAACCTATTCCTAACCCTAACCGTAACATTAACCCTAACGCTAACCCTATTCCTAACCCTAACCCTAACCCTAACCTTAACCCAAACCATAACCCTAAACCTAACCCTAACCAAACCCTAATCGAACCCTAACTCTAACCCAAACCCTAACCCTAACACTAACCCTAACCCTAATCCTAAGCCTAACCCTAGCCCTAATCATAAACCTAACTCTAACCCTAACACAAACCCTAACTCTAACCCTAACCCTAATCCTAACCCTAACCCTAACCCTAACACAAACCCAAACCTTAAACCTAACCCTAACCCTAACCCAAACCCTAACCCTAAACCTAACCCTAACTCAAACCCTAACTCTAACCCTAACCCAAACCCTAACCCTAAATCTAACCCTAACCATAATCATAACACTAACCCTAACCCAAAAACTAACCCTAACAATAACCCAAACCCTAACCCTAAACCTAACCCTAACCCTAACCCAAACCCTAACACTAACACTAACACTAACCCTAACACTAACCCAAACCGTAACCCTAACCCTAAACCAAACCAAAACCCTAACCCTAACTCTAAACCTAACCCTAACCCTAACCCTAAACCTAACCCTAACCCTAACTCAAAACCTAACCCTAAACCTAACCCTAACCCTTATCCTAACCCTAAACCTAACACAAAAAATAACACTAACCCTAAACCAAACCCTAACCCTAACCCTAACCCTAAACCTAACCCAAACCCTAACCCTTACCCAAACCCTAAACCTAAACCTAACCCTAACCCTAACCCCAACCCTCACCCTAACCCTTACCCTAACCCTAACCCTAACCCTAACCCTAACTCAAACCCTAACCCTAACCCTAACCCAAACCCTAACGCTAAACCTAAACCAAACCCTAATCCTAACCGTAACCCTAACCCTAACCCAAACCCTAACCCTAACCCTATTCCTAACTCTAACCCTAAACCTAAACTTAACCCAAACCCTAACCCAAACCCTAACCTTAACCCTAACCCTAACTCAAACTCTAACCCTAATTCGAACCCTAACCCTAACCCAAACACTAACCCAAACCCTAACAATAACCCTAACTCTAACCCTATTCCTAACACTAACCTTAACCCTAACCCTAACCCTAACCCTAACCCTAAACCTAACCAAAAACCTAAACCTAACCCAAACCCAAACCCTAACACTAACGCTAACCCTAACACTAACCCAAACCCTAACCCTAACATTAACCCAAACCACGCCCTAAATCTAACTCTAATCCTAACCCTAACCCTAATCAAAACCCTAACATTAAACCTAACCCTAACCCTAACCCAAAACCTAAACCTAACCCTAATCCTAACCCTAACCCTAACCCTAACCCTAACCCTAACCCTAATCCTAACCCTAACACTAACCCAAAAATTAACCCTAACGATAACCGAAACCCTAACCCTAACCCTAACCCTAACCCAAACACTAACACTAACACTAACACTAACACTAACCCTAACACTAACCCAAACCCTAACCGTAACCCTAACTCTAATCCTAACCCTAAACCTAACGCTAACCCTAACCCTAACCCTAACTCTAATCCTAACCCTAACCCTAACGCTAACCCTAACCCTAACCCTAACCCTAATCCTAACCCTAACCCTAACCCTAACACAAACACTAACCCTAAACCTAACCCTAACTCAAAACCTAACCCTAACCCTAACCCAAACGCTAACCCTAAATCTAACCCTAACCATAATCCTAACACTAACCCAAACCCAAAAACTAACCCTAACAATAACCCAAACCCTAACCCTAACACTAACCCTAACCCAAACCCTAACACTAACACTAACACTAACCCTAACACTAACCCAAACCCTAACCCTAACCCTAAACCAAACCAAAACCCTAACCCTAACTCTAATCCTAACCCTCACCCTAAACCTATTCCTAACCCTATCCGTAACATTAACCCTAACGCTAACCCTATTCCTAACCCTAACCCTAACTCTAACCTTAACCCAAACCCTAACCCTAAACCTAACCCTAACCCAAACCCTAATCGAACCCTAACTCTAACCCAAACCCTAACCCTAACACTAACCCTAACCCTAATCCTAAACCTAACACTAACCCTAATCCTAAACCTAACTCTAACCCTAACCCAAACCCTAACTCTAACCCTAACCCTAATCCTAACCCTAACCCTAACCCTAACACAAACCCAAACCTTAACCCTAACCCTAACCCTAACCCAAACCCTAACCCTAAACCTAACCCTAACTCAAACCCTAACCCTAACCCTAACCCAAACCCTAACCCTAAATCTAACCCTAACCATAATCATAACACTAACCCTAACCCAAAAACTAACCCTAACAATAACCCAAACCCTAACCCTAAACCTAACCCTAACCCTAACCCAAACCCTAACACTAACACTAACACTAACCCTAACACTAACCCAAACCCTAACCCTAACCCTAAACCAAACCAAAACCCTAACCCTAACTCTAAACCTAACCCTAACCCTAACCCTAAACCTAACCCTAACCCTAACTCAAAAACTAACCCTAAACCTAACCCTAACCCTTATCCTAACCCTAAACCTAACACAAAAAATAACACTAACCCTAAACCAAACCCTAACCCTAACCCTAACCCTAAACCTAACCCAAACCCTAACCCTTACCCAAACCCTAAACCTAAACCTAACCCTAACCCTAACCCTAACCCTAACCCTAATCCTAACCCTAACCCTAACCCTAACCCTAACCCTAACTCAAACCCTAACCCTAACCCTAACCCAAACCCTAACGCTAACCCTAACCCTAACCCTTATCCTAACCCTAAACCTAACCCCAAATAAAACACTAACCCTAAACCAAACCCTAACCCCAAACCCAACCTTAACCCAAACCCTAACCCAAACCCTAACCCTAACCCTAACCCTAACTCAAACTCTAACCCTAATTCGAACCCTAACCCTAACCCAAACACTAACCCAAACCCTAACAATAACCCTAACCCTAACCCTATTCCTAACACTAACCTTAACCCTAACCCTAACCCTAACCCTAACCCTAAACCTAACCAAAAACCTAAACCTAACCCAAACCCAAACCCTAACACTAACGCTAACCCTAACACTAACCCAAATCCTAACCCTAACATTAACCCAAACCACGCCCTAAATCTAACTCTAATCCTAACCCTAACCCTAATCAAAACCCTAACATTAAACCTAACCCTAACCCTAACCCAAAACCTAAACCTAACCCTAACCCTAACCCTAACCCTAACCCTAACGCTAACCCTAACCCTAACCCTAATCCTAACCCTAACGCTAACCCAAAAACTAACCCTAACCATAACCGAAACCCTAACCCTAACCCTAACCCTAACCCAAACACTAACACTAACACTAAGCGTAACACTAACCCAAACCCTAACCGTAACCCTAACTCTATTCCTAACCCTAACCCTAACGCTAACCCTAACCCTAACCCTAACCCTAACCCTAACCCTAACTCAAACCCTAACCATAACCCTAACCCAAACCCTAACCCTAACCCTAACCTTAACGCTTATCCTAACCCTAAACTTAACCCAAAATATAACACTAACCCTAAACCAAACCCTAAACCTAACCCTAACCCTAACCCTAACCCTAACCCTAACCCTAACCCTAACTCAAACCCTAACCCTAACCCTAACCCAAACCCTAACCCTAACCCTAACCTTAACCCTAATCCTAACCCTAACCCTAACCCCAAAACTAACCCTAACCCGAACCTTAACCCAAACCCTAATCCTAACCCTAACCCTAAACCAAACCCTAACCATAACCCTATTCCTAACCATAACCCTAAACCTAAACTTAACCCAAACCCTAATCCAAACCCTAACCCTAAACCCTAACCCAAACCCTATCCCTAACCCTAACCCTAACCCTAACTCAAACTCTAACCCTAACTCTAACCCTAACCCAAAACCGAAACCTAAACCTAATCCAAACCCTAAGCTAAACCCTAACAATAACCCTAAACCTAACCCTATACCTAAGACTAACCCTAACCCTAACCCTAACCCTAACCCTATTCCTAACCCTAACATTAAACCCTAACCCTAAACAATACCCTAAACATAACCCTCACACTAACTCTAACCCTAAACCAAACCCTAACCCTAACGCTAACCCTAACCCAAACCCTAACCCTAACCCTAACTCTAACCCAAAAACTAAACCTAACTCGAACCCTAACCCACACCCTAATCCTAACCCTAACCCTAATCCAAACCCTAACCCTAACCCTATTCCTAACATTAACCCTAAGCCTACCCCTCACCCACACCCTAACCCACACCCTAACCCTAACCCAAACCCTAACCCTTACCCAAACCCTAAACCTAAACCTAACCCTAACCCTAATCCTAACGCTAACCCTAACGCAAAAACTAACCCTAACTCGAACCCTAACCCAAACCCTAATCCTAAACCTAACCCTAACCCAAACCCTAACCCTAAATCTAACCCTAACCATAATCATAACACTAACCCTAACCCAAAAACTAACCCTAACAATAACCCAAACCCTAACCCTAAACCTAACCCTAACCCTAACCCAAACCCTAACACTAACACTAACACTAACCCTAACACTAACCCAAACCCTAACCCTAACCCTAAACCAAACCAAAACCCTAACCCTAACTCTAAACCTAACCCTAACCCTAACCCTAAACCTAACCCTAACCCTAACTCAAAACCTAACCCTAAACCTAACCCTAACCCTTATCCTAACCCTAAACCTAACACAAAAAATAACACTAACCCTAACCCTAACCCAAACCCTAACCCTAACCCTAAACCTAACCCAAACCCTAACCCTTACCCAAACCCTAAACCTAAACCTAACCCTAACCCTAACCCTAACCCTAACCCTAATCCTAACCCTAACCCTAACCCTAACCCTAACCCTAACTCAAACCCTAACCCTAACCCTAACCCAAACCCTAACGCTAACCCTAACCCTAACCCTTATCCTAACCCTAAACCTAACCCCAAATAAAACACTAACCCTAAACCAAACCCTAACCCTAAACCTAACCTTAACCCAAACCCTAACCCAAACCCTAACCCTAACCCTAACCCTAACTCAAACTCTAACCCTAATTCGAACCCTAACCCTAACCCAAACACTAACCCAAACCCTAACAATAACCCTAACCCTAACCCTATTCCTAACACTAACCTTAACCCTAACCCTAACCCTAACCCTAACCCTAAACCTAACCAAAAACCTAAACCTAACCCAAACCCAAACCCTAACACTAACGCTAACCCTAACACTAACCCAAATCCTAACCCTAACATTAACCCAAACCACGCCCTAAATCTAACTCTAATCCTAACCCTAACCCTAATCAAAACCCTAACATTAAACCTAACCCTAACCCTAACCCAAAACCTAAACCTAACCCTAACCCTAACCCTAACCCTAACCCTAACGCTAACCCTAACCCTAACCCTAATCCTAACCCTAACGCTAACCCAAAAACTAACCCTAACGATAACCGAAACCCTAACCCTAACCCTAACCCTAACCCAAACACTAACACTAACACTAAGCGTAACACTAACCCAAACCCTAACCGTAACCCTAACTCTATTCCTAACCCTAACCCTAACGCTAACCCTAACCCTAACCCTAACCCTAACCCTAACCCTAACTCAAACCCTAACCATAACCCTAACCCAAACCCTAACCCTAACCCTAACCTTAACGCTTATCCTAACCCTAAACTTAACCCAAAATATAACACTAACCCTAAACCAAACCCTAAACCTAACCCTAACCCTAACCCTAACCCTAACCCTAACCCTAACCCTAACTCAAACCCTAACCCTAACCCTAACCCAAACCCTAACCCTAACCCTAACCTTAACCCTAATCCTAACCCTAACCCTAACCCAAAAACTAACCCTAACCCGAACCTTAACCCAAACCCTAATCCTAACCCTAACCCTAAACCAAACCCTAACCATAACCCTATTCCTAACCATAACCCTAAACCTAAACTTAACCCAAACCCTAATCCAAACCCTAACCCTAAACCCTAACCCAAACCCTATCCCTAACCCTAACCCTAACCCTAACTCAAACTCTAACCCTAACTCTAACCCTAACCCAAAACCGAAACCTAAACCTAATCCAAACCCTAAGCTAAACCCTAACAATAACCCTAAACCTAACCCTATACCTAAGACTAACCCTAACCCTAACCCTAACCCTAACCCTATTCCTAACCCTAACATTAAACCCTAACCCTAAACAATACCCTAAACATAACCCTCACACTAACTCTAAACCTAAACCAAACCCTAACCCTAACGCTAACCCTAACCCAAACCCTAACCCTAACCCTAACTCTACCCCAAAAACTAAACCTAACCCGACCCCTAACCCAACCCCTCACCCTAACCCTAACCCTAATCCAACCCCTAACCCTAACCCTATTCCTAACATTAACCCTAAACCTAACCTTAACCCAAACCCTAACCCAAACCCTAACCCTAACCCAAACCCTAACCCTTACCCAAACCCTAAACCTAAACCTAACCCTAACCCTAATCCTAACGCTAACCCTAACGCAAAAACTAACCCTAACTCGAACCCTAACCCAAACCCTAATCCTAAACCTAAGCCTAACCCAAACCCTAACCCTAACCCTATTCCTAACCCTAACCCTAAACCTAACCTTAACCCAAACCCTAACCCAAACCCTAACCCTAACCCAATCCCTAACCCTTACCCAAACCCTAAACCTAACCCTAACCCAAACCCTAACCCTAAACCTAACCCTAACCCAAACCCTAAACCTAACCCTTAACCTAACCCAAAAACTAACCCTAACTCGAATCCTAACCCAAACCCTAACCCTAACCCTAACTCAAACAATAACCCTAACCCTAAACCAAACCCTAACCCTAAACCTAACCCTAACCCTTATCCTAACCCTAAACCTAACCCAAAAAATAACACTAACCCTAAACCAAACCCTAACCGTAACCCTAACCCAAACACTAACCTTAACACTAAGCCTAACCCTAACACTATCACTAACCCTAACCCTAACCCTAATCATAACCGAAACCCAAACCCTAACCCTAACCCTAAACTTAACCCTAAAGCTAACCCTAATCCTAACTCAAACTCAAACCCTAAACCTAACACTAACCCTAACCCAAACCCTAACCCTAACCCTAACCCTAACTCAAACCCTAACCATAACCCTAATTCTAACCCGAACCCAAAACCTAAAACTAACCCTAACACAAACTCTAACCCTAACTCGAACCCTAAGCCTAACCCAAACACTAAGCCAAACCCTAACAATAACCCTAATGCTAACCATATTTCTAACACTAACCTTAACCCTAACCCTAACCCTAACCCTATTCCTAACACTAACCCTAAACCATAACCCTAACCAATACCCTAAACATAACCTTCACGCTAACCCTAACCCTAACCCAAAACCTAACCCTAAGCCTAAACCTAACCAAAAACCTAAACCTAACCTTAACCCTAACCCTAACCCACACACAAACCCAAACACTAACCACAACCCAAACCCAAATCCTAACCCTAACATTAACCCAAGCCAAAACCCTAAATCTAACTCTAATCTTAACCTGAACCCTAATCAAATCCCTAACATTTAACCTATCCCTAACCCTAAGCCAAAACCTTAACCTTACCCTATTCCTAACCCTAACCCTAACCCTAACCCTAAACCTAACCCTAACCCTTACCCAAACCCTAAACCTAAACCTAACCCTAACCCTAATCCAAACCCTAAACCTAACCCAAAAACTAACCCTAACTCGAACCCTAAACCAAACCCTAATCCTAACCCTAACCCTAACCCTAACTTAAACCCTAACCCTAACCCTATTCCTAACCCTAACCCTAAACCGAAACTTAACCCAAACCCTAACCCAAACCCTAACCCTAACCCTAACCCTAACTCAAACTCTAACCCTAATTCGAACCCTAACCCTAACCCAAACACTAACCCAAACCCTAACAATAACCCTAACCCTAACCCTATTCCTAACACTAACCTTAACCCGAACCCTAACCCTAACCCTAACCCTAAACCTAACCAAAAACCTAAACCTAACCCAAACCCAAACCCTAACACTAACGCTAACCCTAACACTAACCCAAACCCTAACCCTAACATTAACCCAAACCACGCCCTAAATCTAACTCTAATCCTAACCCTAACCCTAATCAAAACCCTAAACCTAACCCAAAAACTAACCCTAACCCAAAACCTAAACCTAACCCTAATCCTAACCCTAACCCTAACCCTAACCCTAACCCTAACCCTAACCCTAACCCTAACGCTAACCCAAAAACTAACCCTAACGATAACCGAAACCCTAACCCTAACCCTAACCCTAACCCAAACACTAACACTAACACTAACACTAACCCTAACACTAACCCAAAACCTAACCGTAACCCTAACTCTAATCCTAACCCTAAACCTAACGCTAACCCTAACCCTAACCCTAACTCTAATCCTAACCCTAACCCTAACGCTAACCCTAACCCTAACCCTAACCCTAATCCTAACCCTAACCCTAACACAAACACTAACCCTAAACCTAACCCTAATTCAAAACCTAACCCTAACCCTAACCCAAACGCTAACCCTAAATCTAACCCTAACCATAATCCTAACACTAACCCAAACCCAAAAACTAACCCTAACAATAACCCAAACCCTAACCCTAACACTAACCCTAACCCAAACCCTAACACTAACACTAACACTAACCCTAACACTAACCCAAACCCTAACCCTAACCCTAAACCAAACCAAAACCCTAACCCTAACTCTAATCCTAACCCTCACCCTAAACCTATTCCTAACCCTAACCGTAACATTAACCCTAACGCTAACCCGATTCCTAACCCTAACCCTAACCCTAACCTTAACCCAAACCCTAATCCTAAACCTAACCCTAACCCAAACCCTAATCGAACCCTAACTCTAACCCAAACCCTAACCCTAACACTAACCCTAACCCTAATCCTAAACCTAACCCTAACCCTAATCCTAAACCTAACTCTAAACCTAACCTAAACCCTAACTCTAACCCTAACCCTAATCCTAACCCTAACCCTAACCCTAACACAAACCCAAACCTTAACCCTAACCCTAACCCTAACCCAAACCCTAACCCTAAACCTAACCCTAACTCAAACCCTAACCCTAACCCTAACCCAAAACCTAACCCTAAATCTAACCCTAACCATAATCATAACACTAACCCTAACCCAAAAACTAACCCTAACAATAACCCAAACCCTAACCCTAAACCTAACCCTAACCCAAACCCTAATCAAACCCTAACTCTAACCCTAACCCTAAATCTAACCCTAACCATAATCATAACACTAACCCTAACCCTAACACTAACACCAACACTAACCCTAACACTAACCCAACCCCTAACCCTAACCCTTAACTAAACCAAAACCCTAACCCTAACTCTAAACCTAACCCTAACCCTAACCCTAACCCTAACCCTAACCCTAACTCAAAACCTAACCCTAAACCTAACCCTAACCCTTATCCTAACCCTAAACCTAACACAAAAATAACACTAACCCTAAACCAAACCCTAACCCTAACCCTAACCCTAAACCTAACCCAAACCCTAACCCTTACCCAAACCCTAAACCTAAACCTAACCCTAACCCTAACCCTAACCCTAATCCTAACCCTAACCCTAACCCTAACCCTAACCCTAACTCAAACCCTAACCCTAACCCTAACCCAAACCCTAACGCTAACCCTAACCCTAACCCTTATCCTAACCCTAAACCTAACCCCAAATAAAACACTAACCCTAAACCAAACCCTAACCCTAACCCTAACCCTAACCCTAACCCAAACCCTAACCCTTACCCAAACCCTAAACCTAACCCTACCCCAAACCCTAACCCTAAACCTAACCCTAACCTAAACCCTAAACCTAACCCTAACCCTAACCCAAAAACTAACCCTAATTCGAATCCTACCCCAAACCCTAACCCTAACCCTAACTCAAACAATAACCCTAACCCTAAACCAAACTCTAACCCTAAACCTAACCCTAACCCTTATCCTAACCCTAAACCTAACCCAAAAAATAACACTAACCCTAAACCAAACCCTAACCGTAACCCTAACCCTAACCCATACCCAAACACTCAACCTAAACCTAACCCTAATCTAATCCTAACCCTAACCCTAACCCAAAAACTAACCCTAAGTCGAACCCTAACCCAAACTCTAATCGTAACCCTAACCCTAACCCTAACCCTAACCCTAACCCTAACCCTAAACTTAACCCTAACTCAAACTCTAATCCTAATTCGAACCCTAACCCTAACCCAAACACTAACCCAAACCCTAACAATAACCCTAAACCTAACCCTATTCCTAACACTAACCCTGACCCTAACCCTAACTCTAAACCTATTCCTAACCCGAACACTAAACCCTAACCCTAACCAATACCCTAAACATAACCTTCAGGCTAACCCTAACCCTAAACCAAACCCTAACCCTAACCCTAAACCTAACCAAAAACCTAAACCTAACCCTAACCGTAACCCTAACCCAAACCCTAACCCTAACACTAACCCTAACCCTAACACTAACCCAAATCCTAACCCTAACATTAACCCAAACCAAAACCCTAAACCTAACTCTAATCCTAACCCTAACCCTAATCAAAACCCTAACATTAAACCTAACCCTAACCCTAACCCAAAACCTAAACCTAACCCTAATCCTAACCCTAAACCTAACCCTAATCCTAACCCTTACTCTAACCCTAACACAAACACAACCCCTAACCCTAACCCTAACCCTAACCCAATCCCTAACCCTAAACCTAACCCTAACTCAAACCCTAACCCTAACCCTAACCCTAACCCAAACCCTAACCCTAAATCTAACCCTAACCCTAACCCTAACCCAAACATTAACACTAACACTAACACTAACCCTAACACTAACCCAAACCCTAACCCTAACCCTAAACCAAACCAAAACCCTAACCCTAACTCTAATCCTAACCCTAACCCTAACCCTATTCCTAACCCTAACCCTAACCTTAACCCTAATCTTAAACCTAATTTTAACCCAAACCCTAACCCAAACCCTAACCCTAAACCCTAACCCAAACCCTATCCCTAACCCTAACCCTAACCCTAACCCTAACCCTAAATCTAACCCTAACCCTAATCCTAACCCTAACGCTAACTCAAAAACTGACCCTAACAACAACCCAAACCCTAAACCTAACCCTAACCCTAACCTTATCCAAACCCTAACACTAACACTAACACTAACCATAACACTAACCCAAACCCTAAACCTAACTCTAAACCAAACCAAAACCCTAACCCTAACTCTAATCCTAACCCTCACCCTAAACCTATTCCTAACCCTAACCGTAACATTAACCCTAACGCTAACCCTATTCCTAACCCTAACCCTAACCCTAACCTTAACCCAAACCCTAACCCTAAACCTAACCCTAACCCAAACCCTAATCGAACCCTAACTCTAACCCAAACCCTAACCCTAACACTAACGCTAACCCTAATCCTAAACCTAACCCTAACCCTAATCCTAACCCTAACCCTAACCCTAACACAAACCCAAACCTTAACCCTAACCCTAACCCTAACCCAAACCCTAACCCTAAACCTAACCCTAACTCAAACCCTAACCCTAACCCTAACCCAAACCCTAACCCTAAGTCTAACCCTAACCATAATCATAACACTAACCCTAACCCAAAAACTAACCCTAACAATAACCCAAACCCTAACCCTAAACCTAACCCTAACCCTAACCCAAACCCTAACACTAACACTAACACTAACCCTAACACTAACCCAAACCCTAACCCTAACCCTAAACCAAACCAAAACCCTAACCCTAACTCTAAACCTAACCCTAACCCTAACCCTAACCCTAACTCTAACCCTAACTCAAAACCTAACCCTAAACCTAACCCTAACCCTTATCCTAACCCTAAACCTAACACAAAAAATAACACTAACCCTAAACCAAACCCTAACCCTAACCCTAACCCTAAACCTAACCCAAACCCTAACCCTTACCCAAACCCTAAACCTAAACCTAACCCTAACCCTAACCCTAATCCTAACCCTAACCCTAACCCTAACCCTAACCCTAACCCTAACTCAAACCCTAACCCTAACCGTAACCCAAACCCTAACGCTAACCCTAACCCTAACCCTTATCCTAACCCTAAACCTAACCCCAAATAAAACACTAACCCTAAACCAAACCCTAACCCTAACCGTAACCCTAACCCTAACCCAAACCCTAACCCTTACCCAAACCCTAAACCTAACCCTAACCCAAACCCTAACCCTAAACCTAACCCTAACCTAAACCCTAAACCTAACCCTAACCCTAACCCAAAAACTAACCCTAACTCGAATCCTACCCCAAACCCTAACCCTAACCCTAACTCAAACAATAAACCTAACCCTAAACCAAACCCTAACCCTAAATCTAACCCTAACCCTTATCCTAACCCTAAACCTAACGCAAAAAATAAAACTAACCCTAAACCAAACCCTAACCCTAACCCATACCAAACACTCAACCTAAACCTAACCCTAATCTAATCCTAACCCTAACCCTAACACAAAAACTAACCCTAACTCGAACCCTAACCCAAACTCTAATCGTAACCCTAACCCTAACCCAAACCCTAACCCTAACCCAAACCCTAACTCTAACCCTAACCCTAATCCTAACCCTAACCCTAACCCTAACCCTAACACAAACCCAAACCTTAACCCTAACCCTAACCCTAACCCAAACCCTAACCCTAAACCTAACCCTAACTGAAACCCTAACCCTAACCCTAACCCAAACCCTAACCCTAAATCTAATCCTAACCATAAACATAACACTAACCCTAACCCAAAAACTAACCCTAACAATAACCCAAACCCTAACCCTAAACCGAACCCTAACCCCAACCCAAACCCTAACACTAACACTAACACTAGCCCTAACACTAACCCAAACCCTAACCCTAAACCTAAACCAAACCAAAACCCTAACCCTAACTCTAAACCTAACCCTAACCCTAATCCTAACCCTAACCCTAACCCTAATCCTAACACTAACCCTAACCCTAACACAAACCCAACCCGTAACCCTAACCCTAACCCTAACCCTAACCCTAACCCTAACCCAAACCCTAACACTAACACTAACACTAACCCTAACACTAACCCAAACCCTAACCCTATCCCTAAACCAAACCAGAACCCTAACCCTTACTCTAATCCTAACCCTAACCCTAACCATAACCGTAACCCTAACCCTAACCCTAACTCAAACCCTAACCCTAAACCTAACCCTAACCCTTATCCTAACCCTAAACCTAACACAAAAAATAACACTAACCCTAAAACAAACCCTAACCCTAACCCTAAACCTAACCCAAACCCTAACCCTTACCCAAACCTTAAACCTAAATCTAACCCTAACCCTAACCCTAATCCTTACCCTAACCCTAACCCTAACCCTGACCCTACTCCTAACCCTAACCCTAACCCAAAAGCTACCACTAACGATAACCCAAACCCTAACCCTAACCCTAACCATAACCCTAACCCTCACCCTATCTCAAATACTAACCCTAACCCTAACCCAAACCCTAACCCTAAACCTAACCCTAACCCTTATCCTAACCCTAAACCTAACCCAAAAAATAACACTAACCCTAAACCAAACCCTAACCCTAACCCTAACCCTAACCCTAACCCAAACCCTAACCCTTAGCCAAACCCTAAACCTAAACCTAACCCTAACCCTAATCCTAATCCTAACCCTAACCCAAAAACTAACCCTAACTCGAACCCTAACCCAAACCCTAATCCTAACCCTAACCCTTACCCAAACCCTAACCCTAACCCTATTCCTAACCCTAACCCTAAACCTAACCTTAACCCAAACCCTAACCCTAACCCTAACTCAAACTCTAACCCTAACTCGAACCATAACACTAACCCAAACACTAACCCAAACCCTAACAATAACCCTAACCTTAACGCTATTCCTAACACTAACCTTAACCCTAACCCTAACCCTAACCCTACCCCTATTCCTAACACTAACCCTAAAACCAAACCCTAACCAATCCCCTAACCCTCACCTTCACGCTAACCCTAACCCTAACACAAACCGTAATCCTAACCCTAAACCTAACCAAAAACCTAACCCTAACCCTAACCCTAACCCTAACCCTAACCCTAACCCTAACCCTAACCCTAACCCTAACACTAACCCTAACCCTAACACTAACCCAAATCCTAACCCTAACATTAACCCAAACCAAAGCCCTAAATCTAACTCTAATCCTAACCCTAACCCTAATCAAAACCCTAACATTAAACCTAACCCTAACCCTAACACAAAACCTAAACCTAACCCTAATCCTAACCCTAACCCTAACCCTAACCCTAACCCTAATCCTAACCCTAACCCTAACCCAAAAACTAACCCTAACGATAACCCAAACGCTAACTCTAACCCTAACACTAACCCTAACCCAAACACAAACACTAACACTAACACTAACACTAACCCTAACACTAACCCAAACCCTAACCCTAACCTTAACTCTAATCCTAACCCTAACCATAACCCTAACCCTAACCCTAACTCAAACCCTACCCCTAACCCTAACCCAAACCCTAGCCCTAAACCTAACCCTAACCCTTATCCTAACCCGAAACTTAACCCAAAATATAACACTAACCCTAAACCAAACCCTAACCCTAACCCTAACCCTAACCCTAACCCTAACCCTAACCCAAACCCTAACCCTTACCCAAACCCTAAACCTAAACCTAACCCTAACCCTAATCCTAACCCTAACCCTAACCCAAAAACTAACCCTAACCCGAACCTTAACCCAAGCCCTTCTTCTAGCCGTTACCCTAACCCAAACCCTAACCATAAACCTATTTCAAACCATAACCCTAAACCTAACCCTAACCCAAACCCTAAACCTAAACCCTAACCCAAACCCTATCCCTAACCCTAACCCTAACCCTAACCCTAACCCTAACCCTAACCCTAACCCTAAACTTAACCCAAACCCTAACCCTAAACCTAACCTTAACACAAACCCTAACCCAAACCCTAACCCTAACCCAAATCCTAACCCTTACCCAAACCCTAAACCTAAACCTAACCCTAACCCTAATCCTAACCCTAACCCTAACCCAAAATCTAACCCTAACTCGAACCCTAACCCAAACCTTAATCCTAACCCTAACCCTAACCCAAACCCTAACCCTAACCCTATTCCTTACCCTAACCCTAAACCTAACCTTAAACCAAACCCTAACCCAAACCTTAACCCTAACCCTAATGCTAACTCAAACTCTAACCCTAACTCGAACCCTAACCCTAACCCAAACACTAAGCCAAACCCTAACAATAACCCTAAACCTAACCATATTTCTAACACTAACCTTAACCCTAACCCTAACCCTAACCCTATTCCTAATACTAACCCTAAACCATAACCCTAACCCATACCCTAAACATAACCTTCACACTAACCCTAACCCTAACTCAAAACCTCACCCTAAGCCTAATCCTAACTAAAAACCTAAACCTAACCTTAACCCTAAACCTAACCCAGACCCAAACCCTAACACTAACCATAATCCTAACCCAAATCCTAACCCTAACATTAACCCAAACCAAAACCCTAAATCTAACTCTAATCCTAACCCTAACCCTAATCAAAACCCTAACATTAAACCTAACCCTAACCCTAAGCCAAAACCTAAACCTAACCCTAATCCTAACCCTAACCATAACCCTAAACCTAACCCTAACCCTTACCCAAACCCTAAACCTAAACCTAACCCTAACCCTAATCCAAACCGTAACCCTAACACAAAAACTAACCCTAACCCTATTCCTAACCCTAAAC
>JAJHUQ010000035.1:8305000-8435000 GCA_035773235.1 Eospalax fontanierii | reverse complement strand
ACTAACCATAACCCTAACCCAAATCCTAACCCTAACAATAACCCAAACCAAAACCCTAAATCTAACTCTAATCCTAACCCGAACCCTAATCAAACCCCTAACATTAAACCTAACCCCAACCCTAAGCCAAAACCTAAACCTAACCCTAATCCTAACCCTAACCCTAACCCTAAACCTAAACCTAACCCTAACCCTTACCTAAACCCTAAACCTAAACCTAACCCTAACCCTAATAAAAACCCTAAACCTAACCCAAAAACTAACCCTAACTCGAACCCTAAACCAAACCCTAATCCTAACCCTAACCCTAACCCTAACCCAAACCCTAACCCTAAACCTATTCCTAACTCTAACCCTAAACCTAAACTTAACCCAAACCCTAACCCAAACCCTAACCCTAACCCTAACCCTAACTCAAACTCTAACCCTAATTCGAACCCTAACCCTAACCCAAACACTAACCCAAACCCTAACAATAACCCTAACCCTAACCCTATTCCTAACACTAACCTTAACCCTAACCCTAACCCTAACCCTAACCCTAAACCTAACCAAAAACCTAAACCTAACCCAAACCCAAACCCTAACACTAACGCTAACCCTAACACTAACCCAAACCCTAACCCTAACCCTATTCCTAATCCTAACCCTAAACCTAACCTTAACCCAAACCCTAACCCAAACCCTAACCCTAAACTTAACCCTAACTCAAACTCTAACCCTAATTCGAACCCTAACCCTAACCCAAACACTAACCCAAACCCTAACTATAACCCTAAACCTAACCCTATTCATAACACTAACCCTGACCCTAACCCTAACTCTAAACCTATTCCTAACCCTAACCCTAAACCCTAACCCTAACCAATACCCTAAACATAACCTTCACGCTAACCCTAACCCTAAACCAAACCCTAACCCTAACCCTAAACCTAACCAAAAACCTAAACCTAACCCTAACCGTAACCCTAACCCAATCCCTAACCCTAACACTAACCCTAACCCTAACCCTAACCCTAACCCTAACCCTAACCCTAACCCTAAACCAAACCCTAACCCTAACACTAACCCTAACCCTAACACTAACCCAAATCCTAACCCTAACATTAACCCCAACCAAAACCCTAAACCTAACTCGAATCCTAACCCTAACCCTAATCAAACCCTAACATTAAACCTAACCCTAACCCTAACCCAAAACCTAAACCTAACCCTAATCCTAACACTAGACCTAACCCTAATCCTAACCCTTACTCTAACCCTAATAGAAACACAACCCCTAACCCTAACACTAACCCTAACCCAAACCCTAACCCTAAACCTAACCCTAACTCAAACCCTAACCCTAACCCTAAATCTAACCCAAACCCTAACCCTAAATCTAACCCTAACCCTAACCCTAACCCTAACCCAAACATTAACACTAACACTAACACTAACCCTAACACTAACCCAAACCCTAACCCTAACCCTAAACCAAACCAAAACCCTAACCCTAACTCTAATCCTAACCCTAACCCTAACCCTATTCCTAACCCTAACCCTAACCCTAACCCTAATCTTAAACCTAATTTTAACCCAAACCCTAACCCGAACCCTAAAACTAACGCTAACCCTATCCCTAACGTTAAACCTAACCCAAACCCAAAACCTAAACTTAACCCTAATCGTAAACCTAACCCAAAACCTAACCCTAACCCAAACACTAACCTTAACACTAAGCCTAACCCTAACACTATCACTAACCCTAACCCTAACCCTAATCATAACCGAAACCCAAACCCTAACCCTAACCCTAAACTTAACCCTAATGCTAACCCTAATCCTAACTCAAACTCAAACCCTAAACCTAACACTAACCCTAACCCAAACCCTAACCCTAACCCTAACCCTAACTCAAACCCTAACCATAACCCTAATTCTAACCCGAACCCAAAACCTAAAACTAACCCTAACACAAACTCTAACCCTAACTCGAACCCTAACCCTAACCCAAACACTAAGCCAAACCCTAACAATAACCCTAACGCTAACCATATTTCTAACACTAACCTTAACCCTAACCCTAACCCTAACCCTATTCCTAACACTAACACTAAACCATAACCCTAACCAATACCCTAAACATAACCTTCACGCTAACCCTAACCCTAACCCACACCCAAACCCTAACACTAACCATAACCCTAACCCAAATCCTAACCCTAACATTAACCCAAACCAAAACCCTAAATCTAACTCTAATCCTAACCCGAACCCTAATCAAAACCCTAACATTAAACCTAACCCTAACCCTAAGCCAAAACCTTAACCTAACCCTAATCCTAACCCTAACCCTAACCCTAACCCTAAACCTAACCCTAACCCTTACCCAAACCCTAAACCTAAACCTAACCCTAACCCTAATCCAAACCCTAACCCTAACCCAAAAACTAACCCTAACTCGAACCCTAAACCAAACCCTAATCCTAACCCTAACCCTAACCCTAACCCAAACCCTAACCCTAACCCTATTCCTAAACCTAACCCTAAACCTAAACTTAACCCAAACCCTAACCCAAACCCTAACCCTAACCCTAACCCTAACTCAAACTCTAACCCTAATTCGAACCCTAACCCTAACCCAAACACTAACCCAAACCCTAACAATAACCCTAACCCTAACCCTATTCCTAACACTAACCTTAACCCTAACCCTAACCCTAACCCTAACCCTAAACCTAACCAAAAACCTAAACCTAACCCAAACCCAAACCCTAACACTAACGCTAACCCTAACACTAACCCAAACCCTAACCCTAACATTAACCCAAACCAGAACCTAAATCTTACTCTAATCCTAACCCTAACCCTAATCAAAACCCTAACATTAAACCTAACCCTAACCCTAACCCAAAACCTAAACCTAACCCTAATCCTAACCCTAACCCTAACCCTAACCCTAACCCTAACCCTAATCATAACCCTAATGCTAACCCAAAAACTAACCCTAACGATAACCGAAACCCTAACCCTAACCCTAACCCTAACCCAAACACTAACACTAACACTAACACTAACCCTAACACTAACCCAAACCCTAACCGTAACCCTAACTCTAATCCTAACCCTAAACCTAACGCTAACCCTAACCCTAACCCTAACTCTAATCCTAACCCTAACCCTAACGCTAACCCTAACCCTAACCCTAACCCTAATCCTAACCCTAACCCTAACCCTAACACAAACACTAACCCTAAACCTAACCCTAACTCAAAACCTAACCCTAACCCTAACCCAAACGCTAACCCTAAATCTAACCCTAACCATAATCCTAACACTAACCCAAACCCAAAAACTAACCCTAACAATAACCCAAACCCTAACCCTAACACTAACCCTAACCCAAACCCTAACACTAACACTAACACTAAACCTAACACTAACCCAAACCCTAACCCTAACCCTAAACCAAACCAAAACCCTAACCCTAACTCTAATCCTAACCCTCACCCTAAACCTATTCCTAACCCTAACCGTAACATTAACCCTAACGCTAACCCTATTCCTAACCCTAACCCTAACCCTAACCTTAACCCAAACCCTAACCCTAAACCTAACCCAAACCCTCACCCTAACACTTACCCTAACCCTAATCCTAAACCTAACCCTAACCCTTATCCTAAACCTAACTCTAACCCTAACCCAAACCCTAACTCTAACCCTAACCCTAATCCTAACCCTAACCCTAACCCTAACACAAACCCAAACCTTAACCCTAACCCTAACCCTAACCCAAACCCTAACCCTAAACCTAACCCTAACTCAAACCCTAACCCTAACCCTAACCCAAACCCTAACCCTAAATCTAACCCTAACCATAATCATAACACTAACCCTAACCCAAAAACTAAACCTAACAATAACCCAAACCCTAACCCTAAACCTAACCCTAACCCTAACCCAAACACTAACACTAACACTAACACTAACCGTAACACTAACTCAAAGCCTAACCCTAACCCTAAGCCAAACCAAAACCCTAACCCTAACTCTAAACCTAACCCTAACCCTAACCCTAACCCTAACCCTAACCCTAACACAAACCCTAACCCTAAACCTAACCCTAACCCTTATCCTAACCCTAAACCTAACACAAAAAATAACACTAACCCTAAACCAAACCCTAACCCTAACCCTAACCCTAAACCTAACCCAAACCCTAACCCTTACCCAAACCCTAAACCTAAACCTAACCCTAACCCTAACCCTAACCCTAACCCTAATCCTAACCCTAACCCTAACCCTAACCCTGACCCTAACTCAAACCCTAACCCTAACCCTAACCCAAACCCTAAAGCTAACCCGAACCTTAACCCTTATCCTAACCCTAAACCTAACCCCAAATAAAACACTAACCCTAAACCAAACCCTAACCCTAACCCTAACCCTAACCCTAACCCAAACCCTAACCCTTACCCAAACCCTAAACCTAACCCTACCCCAAACCCTAACCCTAAACATAACCCTAACCTAAACCCTAAACCTAACCCTAACCCTAACCCAAAAACTAACCCTAACTCGAATCCTACCCCAAACCCTAACCCTAACCCTAACTCAAACAATAACCCTAACCCTAAACCAAACTCTAAACCTAAACCTAACCCTAACCCTTATCCTAACCCTAAACCTAACCCAAAAAATAACACTAACCCTAAACCAAACCCTAACCGTAACCCTAACCCTAACCCATACCCAAACACTCAACCTAAACCTAACCCTAATCTAATCCTAACCCTAACCCTAACCCAAAAACTAACCCTAACTCGAACCCTAACCCAAACTCTAATCGTAACCCTAACCCTAACCCAAACCCTAACCCTAACTCTATTCCTAATCCTAACCCTAAACCTAACCTTAACCCAAACCCTAACCCAAACCCTAACACTAAACTTAACCCTAACTCAAACTCTAATCCTAATTCGAACCCTAACCCTAACCCAAACACTAACCCAAACCCTAACAATAACCCTAAACCTAACCCTATTCCTAACACTAACCCTGACCCTAACCCTAACTCTAAACCTATTCCTAACCCGAACCCTAAACCCTAACCCTAACCAATACCCTAAACATAACCTTCAGGCTAACCCTAACCCTAAACCAAACCCTAACCCTAACCCTAAACCTAACCAAAAACCTAAATCTAACCCTAACCGTAACCCTAACCCAAACCCTAACCCTAACACTAACCCTAACCCTAACACTAACCCAAATCCTAACCCTAACATTGACCCAAACCAAAACCCTAAACCTAACTCTAATCCTAACCCTAACCCTAATCAAAACCCTAACATTAAACCTAACCCTAACCCTAACCCAAAACCTAAACCTAACCCTAATCCTAACCCTAAACCTAACCCTAATCCTAACCCTTACTCTAACCCTAACACAAACACAACCCCTAACCCTAAACCTAACCCTAACCCAAACCCTAACCCTAAACCTAACCCTAACTCAAACCCTAACCATAACCCTAACCCAAACCCTAACCCTAAATCTAACCCTAACCCTAACCCTAACCCTAACCCAAACATTAACACTAACACTAACACTACCCCTAACACTAACCCAAACCCTAACCCTAACCCTAAACCAAACCAAAACCCTAACCCTAACTCTAATCCTAACCCTAACCCTAACCCTATTCCTAACCCTAACCCTAACCCTAACCCTAATCTTAAAACTAATTTTAACCCAAACCCTAACCCGAACCCTAAAACTAACCCTAAACCTATCCCTAACCTTAAACCTAACCCAAACCCAAACCCTAAACTTAACCCTAATCGTAAACCTAACCCAAAACCTAACCCTAACCCAAACACTAACCTTAACACTAAGCCTAACCCTAACACTATCAGTAACCCTAACCCTAACCCTAATCATAACCGAAACCCAAACCCTAACCCTAACCCTAAACTTAACTCTAATGCTAACCCTAATCCTAACTCAAACTCAAACTGTAAACCTAACACTAACCCTAACCCAAACCCTAACCCTAACCCTAACCCTAACCCTAACTCAAACCCTAACCATAACCCTAATTCTAACCCGAACCCAAAACCTAAAACTAACCCTAACACAAACTCTAACCCTAACTCGAACCCTAACCCTAACCCAAACACTAAGCCAAACCCTAACAATAACCCTAACCCTAACCATATTTCTAACACTAACCTTAACCCTAACCCTAACTCTAACCCTATTCCTAACACGAACCCTAAACCATAACCCTAACCAATACCCTAAACATAACCTTCATGCTAACCCTAACCCAAAACCTAACCCTAAGCCTAAACCTAACCAAAAACCTAAACCTAACCTTCACCCTAACCCTAACCCAGAAACAAACCCTAACACTAACCATAACCCTAACCCAAATCCTAACCCTAACATTAACCCAAACCAAAACCCTAAATCTAACTCTAATCCTAACCCTAACCCTAATCAAAACCCTAACATTAAACCTAACCCTAACCCTAAGCCAAAACCTAAACCTAACCCTAATCCTAACCCTAACCCTAACCCTAACCCTAACCCTAACTCAAACTCTAACCCTAATTCGAACCCTAACCCTAACCCAAACACTAACCCTAACCCTAACAATAACCCTAACCCTAACCCTATTCCTAACACTAACCTTAACCCTAACCCTAACCCTAACCCTAAACCTAAACCTAACCAAAAACCTAAACCTAACCCAAACCCAAACCCTAACACTGACGCTAACCCTAACACTAACCCAAACCCTAACCCTAACATTAACCCAAACCAGGCCCTAAATCTAACTCTAATCCTAACCCTAACCCTAATCAAAACCCTAACATTAAACCTAACCCTAACCCTAACAAAAAACCTAAACCTAACCCTAATCCTAACCCTAACCCTAACCCTAACCCTAACCCTAACCCTAATCCTAACCCTAACGCTAACCCAAAAACTAACCCTAACGATAACCGAAACCCTAACCCTAACCCTAACCCTAACCCAAACACTAACACTAACACTAACACTAACCCTAACACTAACCCAAACCCTAACCGTAACCCTAACTCTAATCCTAACCCTAAACCTAACGCTAACCCTAACCCTAACCCTAACTCTAATCCTAACCCTAACCCTAACGCTAACCCTAACCCTAACCCTAACCCTAATCCTAACCCTAACCCTAACCCTAAAACAAACACTAACCCTAAACCTAACCCTAACTCAAAACCTAACCCTAACCCTAACCCAAACGCTAACCCTAAATCTAACCCTAACCATAATCCTAACACTAACCCAAACCCCAAAACTAACCCTAACAATAACCCAAACCCTAACCCTAACACTAACCCTAACCCAAACCCTAACACTAACACTAACACTAACCCTAACACTAACCCAAACCCTAACCCTAACCCTAAACCAAACCAAAACCCTAAACCTAACTCTAATCCTAACCCTCACCCTAAACCTATTCCTAACCCTAACCGTAACATTAACCCTAACGCTAACCCTATTCCTAACCCTAACCCTAACCCTAACCTTAACCCAAACCCTAACCCTAAACCTAACCCTAACCCAAACCCTAGTCGAACCCTAACTCTAACCCAAACCCTAACCCTAACACTAACCCTAACCCTAATCCTAAACCTAACCCTAACCCTAATCCTAAACCTAACTCTAACCCTAACCCAAACCCTAACTCTAACCCTAACCCTAATCCTAACCCTAACCCTAACCCTAACACAAACCCAAACCTTAACCCTAACCCTAACCCTAACCCAAACCCTAACCCTAAACCTAACCCTAACTCAAACCCTAACCCTAACCCTAACCCAAACCCTAACCCTAAATCTAACCCTAACCATAATCATAACACTAACCCTAACCCAAAAACTAACCCTAACAATAACCCAAACCCTAACCCTAAACCTAACCCTAACCCTAACCCAAACCCTAACACTAACACTAACACTAACCCTAACACTAACCCAAACCCTAACCCTAACCCTAAACCAAACCAAAACCCTAACCCTAACTCTAAACCTAACCCTAACCCTAACCCTAACCCTAACCCTAACCCTAACTCAAAACCTAACCCTAAACCTAACCCTAACCCTTATCCTAACCCTAAACCTAACACAAAAAATAACACTAACCCTAAACCAAACCCTAACCCTAACCCTAACCCTAAACCTAACCCAAACCCTAACCCTTACCCAAACCCTAAACTTAAACCTAACCCTAACCCTAACCCTAACCCTAACCCTAATCCTAACCCTAACCCTAACCCTAACCCTAACCCTAACTCAAACCCTAACCCTAACCCTAACCCAAAACCTAACGCTAACCCTAACCCTAACCCTTATCCTAACCCTAAACCTAACCCCAAATAAAACACTAACCCTAAACCAAACCCTAACCCTAACCCTAACCCTAACCCTAACCCTAACCCAAACCCTAACCCTTACTCAAACCCTAAACCTAACCCTACCCCAAACCCTAACACTAAACCTAACCCTAACCTAAACCCTAAACCTAACCCTAACCCTAACCCAAAAACTAACCCTAACTCGAATCCTACCCCAAACCCTAACCCTAACCCTAACTCAAACAATAACCCTAACCCTAAACCAAACTCTAACCCTAAACCTAACCCTAACCCTTATCCTAATCCTAAACCTAACCCAAAAAATAACACTAACCCTAAACCAAACCCTAACCGTAACCCTAACCCTAACCCATACCCAAACACTCAACCTAAACCTAACCCTAATCTAATCCTAACCCTAACCCTAACCCAAAAACTAACCCTAACTCGAACCCTAACCCAAACTCTAATCGTAACCCTAACCCTAACCCAAACCCTAACCCTAACCCTATTCCTAATCCTAACCCTAAACCTATCCTTAACCCAAACCCTAACCCAAACCCTAACTCTAAACTTAACCCTAACTCAAACTCTAATCCTAATTCGAACCCTAACCCTAACCCAAACACTAACCCAAACCCCAACAATAACCCTAAACCTAACCCTAATCCTAACACTAACCCTGACCCTAACCCTAACTCTAAACCTATTCCTAACCCGAACCCTAAACCCTAACCCTAACCAATACCCTAAACATAACCTTCAGGCTAACCCTAACCCTAAACCAAACCCTAACCCTAACCCTAAACCTAACCAAAAACCTAAACCTAACCCTAACCGTAACCCTAACCCAAACCCTAACCCTAACAGTAACCCTAACCCTAACACTAACCCAAATCCTAACCCTAACATTAACACAAACCAAAACCCTAAACCTAACTCTAATCCTAACCCTAACCCTAATCAAAACCCTAACATTAAACCTAACCCTAACCCTAACCCAAAACCTAAACCTAACCCTAATCCTAACCCTAAACCTAACCCTAATCCTAACCCTTACTCTAACCCTAACACAAACACAACCCCTAACCCTAACCCTAACCCTAACCCAATCCCTAACCCTAAACCTAACCCTAACTCAAACCCTAACCCTAACCCTAACCCTAACCCAAACCCTAACCCTAAATCTAACCCTAACCCTAACCCTAACCCTAACCCAAACATTAACACTAACACTAACACTAACCCTAACACTAACCCAAACCCTAACCCTAACCCTAAACCAAACCAAAACCCTAAACCTAACTCTAATCCTAACCCTAACCCTAACCCTATTCCTAACCCTAACCCTAACCTTAACCCTAATCTTAAACCTAATTTTAACCCAAACCCTAACCCGAACCCTAAAACTAACCCTAACCCTATCCCTAAACTTAAACCTAACCCAAACCCAAACCCTAAACTTAACCCTAATCGTAAACCTAACCCAAAACCTAACCCTAACCCAAACACTAACCTTAACACTAAGCCTAACCCTAACACTATCAGTAACCCTAACCCTAACCCTAATCATAACCGAAACCCAAACCCTAACCCTAACCCTAAACTTAACTCTAATGCTAACCCTAATCCTAACTCAAACTCAAACTGTAAACCTAACACTAAACCTAACAGAAACCCTAACCCTAACCCTAACCCTAACTCAAACTCTAACCATAACCCTAATTCTAACCCGAACCCAAAACCTAAAACTAACCCTAACACAAACTCTAACCCTAACTCGAACCCTAACCCTAACCCAAACACTAAGCCAAACCCTAACAATAACCCTAACCCTAACCATATTTCTAACACTAACCTTAACCCTAACCCTAACTCTAACCCTATTCCTAACACGAACCCTAAACCATAACCCTAACCAATACCCTAAACATAACCTTCATGCTAACCCTAACCCAAAACCTAACCCTAAGCCTAAACCTAACCAAAAACCTAAACCTAACCTTAACCCTAACCCTAACCCAGAAACAAACCCTAACACTAACCATAACCCTAACCCAAATCCTAACCCTAACATTAACCCAAACCAAAACCCTAAATCTAACTCTAATCCTAACCCTAACCCTAATCAAAACCCTAACATTAAACCTAACCCTAACCCTAAGCCAAAACCTAAACCTAACCCTAATCCTAACCCTAACCCTAACCCTAACCCTAACCCTAACTCAAACTCTAACCCTAATTCGAACCCTAACCCTAACCCAAACACTAACCCAAACACTAACAATAACCCTAACCCTAACCCTATTCCTAACACTAACCTTAACCCTAACCTTAACCCTAACCCTAACCCTAAACCTAACCAAAAACCTAAACCTAACCCAAACCCAAACCCTAACACTAACGCTAACCCTAACACTAACCCAAATCCTAACCCTAACATTAACCCAAACCACGCCCTAAATCTAACTCTAATCCTAACCCTAACCCTAATCAAAACCCTAACATTAAACCTAACCCTACCCCTAACCCAAAACCTAAACCTAACCCTAATCCTAACCCTAACCCTAACCCTAACCCTAACCCTAACCCTAACCCTAATCCTAACCCTAACGCTAACCCAAAAACTAACCCTAACGATAACCGAAACCCTAACCCTAACCCTAACCCTAACCCAAACACTAACACTAACACTAAGCGTAACACTAACCCAAACCCTAACCGTAACCCTAACTCTATTCCTAACCCTAACCCTAACGCTAACCCTAACCCTAACCCTAACCCTAACCCTAACCCTAACCCTAAACCTAACCCAAACCCTAACCCTAACCCTAACCTTAACCCTAATCCTAACCCTAACCCTAACCCAAAAACTAACCCTAACCCGAACCTTAACCCACAACCTAATCCTAACCCTAACCCTAACCCAAACCCTAATCCTAACCCTAATCCTAACCCAAACCTTAACCATAATCCTATTCCTAACCATAACCCTAACCCTAACTCAAACTCTAACCCTAACTCTAACCCTAACCCAAAACCTAAACCTAACCCTAATCCATACCCTAACCCAAACCCTAAAAATAACCCTAACCCTAACCCTTTTCCTAACACTAAACCTAACCCTAACCCTAACCCTAACCCTAACCCTATTCCTAACCCTAACCCTAAACCCTAACCCTAACCAATACCCTAAACATAACCTTCACGCTAACCCAAACCCTAACCCAAACCCTAACCCTAACCCTAAACCTAACCAAAAAACTAAACCTAACCCTAACCCTAACCCTAACACTAACCCTAACCCTAACACTAACCCAAATCCTAACCCTAACATTAATCCAAAGCAAAACCCTAAACCTAACTCTAATCCTAACCCTAACCCTAATCAAAACCCTAACATTAAACCTAACCCTAACCCTAACCCAAAACCTAAACCTAACCCTAATCCTAACCCTAACCGTAACCCTAATCCTAACCCTAACCATAACCCTAACACAAACACTAACCCTAAACCTAACCCTAACTCAAAACCTAACCCTAACCCTAACCCAAACGCTAACCCTAAATCTAACCCTAACCATAATCCTAACACTAACCCAAACACAAAAACTAACCCTAACAATAACCCAAACCCTAACCCTAACACTAACCCTAACCTAAACCCTAACACTAACACTAACACTAACCCTAACACTAACCCAAACCCTAACCCTAACCCTAACCCTAAACCAAACCAAAACCCTAACCCTAACTCTAATCCTAACCCTAACCCTAACCCTAACCCTAACCCTAACTCAAACCCTAACCCTAAACCTAACCCTAACCCTTATCCTAACCCTAAACCTACCCCAAAAAATAACACTAACCTAAACCAAACCCTAACCCTAACCCTAACCCTAAACCTAACCCAAACCCTAACCCTTACCCACACCCTAAACCTAAACCTAACCCTAACCCCAACCCTAATTCTAACTCTAACCCTAACCCTAACCCTAACCCTAACTCAAACCCTAACCCTAACCCTAACCCAAACCCTAACCCTAACCCTAACCCTAACCCTTATCCTAACCCTAAACCTAACCCAAATTATATAACAATAACCCTAAACCAAACCCTAACCCTAACCCTAACCCTAAACCTAAACCTAACCCTAACCCTAATCCTAACCCTAACCCTAACCCAAAAACTAACCCTAACCCGAACCTTAACCCAAACGCTAATCCTAAACCTAACCCTAACCCAAACCCTAACCATAACCCTACTCCTAAACATAACCCTAAACCTAACCTTAACCCAAACCCTAACCCAAACCTTAACCCTAAACCCTAACCCAAACCCTATCCCTAACCCTAACCCTAACCCTAACCCTAACCCTAACCCTAACCCTAAATCTAACCCTAACCCTAACCCTAATCCTAACCCTAACGCCAACCCAAAAACTAACACTAACAATAACCCAAACCCTAAACCTAAACCTAACCCTAACCCTAATCCAAACCCTAACACTAACACTAACACTAAACATAACACTAACCCAAACCCTAAACCTAACCCTAAACCAAACCAAAACCCTAACCCTAACTCTAATCCTAACCCTCACCCTAAACCTATTCCTAACCCTAACCGTAACTCTAACCCTAAAGCTAACCCTATTCCTAATCCTAACCCTAACCCTAACCTTAACCCAAACCCTAACCCTAAACCTAACCCTAACCCAAACCCTAATCAAACCCTAACTCTAACCCTAACCCTAACCCTAACCCTAAACCTAACCCTAACCCTTATCCTAACCCTAAACCTAACACAAAAAATAACACTAACCCTAAACCAAAACCTAACCCTAACCCTAACCCTAAACCTAACCCAAACCCTAACCCTTACCCAAACCCTAAACCTAAACCTAACCCTAACCCTAACCCTAATCCTAACCCTAACCCTAACCCTAACCCTAACCCTAACTCAAACCCTAACCCTAACCCTAACCCAAACCCTAACCCTAACCCTAACCCTAACCCTTATCCTAACCCTAAAATTAACCCCAAATAAAACACTAACCCTAAACCAAACCCTAACCCTAACCCTAACCCTAACCCTAACCCAAACCCTAACCCTTACCCAAACCCTAAACCTAACCCTAACCCAAACCCTAACCCTAAACCTAACCCTAACCTAAACCCTAAACCTAACCCTAACCCTAACCCAAAAACTAACCCTAACTCGAATCCTAACCCAAACCCTAACTCTAAGCCTAACTCAATCAATAACCCTAACCCTAAACCAAACCCTAACCCTAAACCTAACCCTAACCCTTATTCTAACCCTAAACCTAACCCAAAAAATAACACTAACCCTAAACCAAACCCTAACCGTAACCCTAACCCTAACCCATACCCAAATACTAAACCTAAACCTAACCCTAATCTAATCCTAACACTAACCCTAACCCAAAAACTAACCCTAACTCGAACCCTAACCCAAACTCTAATCGTAACCCTAACCCTAACCCAAACCCTAACCCTAACCCTATTCCTAATCCTAACCCTAAACCTAACCTTAACCCAAACCCTAACCCAAACCCTAACCCTAAACTTAACCCTAACTCAAACTCTCACCCTAATTCGAACCCTAACCCTAACCCAAACACTAACCCAAACCCTAACAATAACCCTAAACCTAACCCTATTCCTAACACTAACCTGACCCTAACCCTAACTCTAAACCTATTCCTAACCCTAACCCTAAACCCTAACCCTAACCAATACCCTAAACATAACCTTCACGCTAACCCTAACCCTAAACCAAACCCTAACCCTAACCCTAAACCTAACCAAAAACCTAAACCTAACCCTAACCGTAACCCTAACCCAAACCCTAACCCTAACACTAACCCTAACCCTAACACTAACCCAAATCCTAACCCTAACATTGACCCAAACCAAAACCCTAAACCTAACTCTAATCCTAACCCTAACCCTAATCAAAACCCTAACATTAAACCTAACCCTAACCCTAACCCAAAACCTAAACCTAACCCTAATCCTAACCCTAAACCTAACCCTAATCCTAACCCTTACTCTAACCCTAACACAAACACAACCCCTAACCCTAACCCTAACCCTAACCCAAACCCTAACCCTAAACCTAACCCTAACTCAAACCCTAACCATAACCCTAACCCAAACCCTAACCCTAAATCTAACCCTAACCCTAACCCTAACCCTAACCCAAACATTAACACTAACACTAACACTACCCCTAACACTAACCCAAACCCTAACCCTAACCCTAAACCAAACCACCACCCTAACCCTAACTCTAATCCTACCCCTTTCCCTAACCCTATTCCTAACCCTACCCCTAACCCTAACCCTAATCTTAAAACTAATTTTAACCCAAACCCTAACCCGAACCCTAAAACTAACCCTAACCCTATCCCTAACCTTAAACCTAACCCAAACCCAAACCCTAAACTTAACCCTAATCGTAAACCTAACCCAAAACCTAACCCTAACCCAAACACTAACCTTAACACTAAGCCTAACCCTAACACTATCAGTAACCCTAACCCTAACCCTAATCATAACCGAAACCCAAACCCTAACCCTAACCCTAACCTTAACTCTAATGCTAACCCTAATCATAACTCAAACTCAAACCCTAAACCTAACACTACCCCTAACCCAAACCCTAACCGTAACCCCTACACTAACCCTAACTCCAACCCTAACCATAACCCTAATTCTTACCCCAACCCCAAACCTAAAACCTACCCCAACACAAACTCCAACCCTAACTCGAACCCTAACCCTAACCCAAACACTAAGCCAAACCCTAACAATAACCATAACCCTAACCATATTTCTAACACTAACCTTAACCCTAACCCTAACTCTAACCCTATTCCTAACACTAACCCTAAACCATAACCCTAACCAATACCCTAAACATAACCTTTATGCTAACCCTAACCCTAACCCAAAACCTAACCCTAAGCCTAAACCTAACCAAAAACCTAAACCTAACCTTACCCCTAACCCTAACCCAGACCCAAACCCTAACACTAACCATAACCCTAACCCAAATCCTAACCCTAACATTAACCCAAACCAAAACCCTAAATCTAACTCTAATACTAACCCTAACCCTAATCAAAAGCCTAACATTAAACCTAACCCTAACCCTAAGCCAAAACCTAAACCTAACCCTAATCCTAACCCTAACACTAACCCTAAACCTAACCCTAACCCTTACCCAAACCCTAAACCTAAACCTAACCCTAACCCTAATCCAAACCCTAACCCTAACCCAAAAACTAACCCTAACTCGAACCCTAAACCAAACCCTAATCCTAACCCTAACCCTAAGCCAAACCCTAACACTAACCCTCTTCCTAACCCTAACCCTAAACCTAACCTTAACCCAAACCCTAACCCAAACCCTAACCCTAACCCTAACCCTAACTCAAACTCTAACCCTAATTCGAACCCTAACCCAAACCCTAACACTAACCCTAACCCTAACCCTATTCCTAACACTAACCTTAACCCTAACACTAACCCTAACCCTAACCCTAAACCTAACCAAAAACCTAAACCTAACCCAAACCCAAACCCTAACACTAACGCTAACCCTAACACTAACCCAAATCCTAACCCTAACATTAACCCAAACCACGCCCTAAATGTAACTCTAATCCTAACCCTAACCCTAATCAAAACCCTAACATTAAACCTAACCCTAACCCTAACCCAAAACCTAAACCTAACCCTAATCCTAACCCTAACCCTAACTCTAACCCTAACCCTAACCCTTACCCTAATCCTAACCCTAACGCTAACCCAAAAACTAACCCTAACGATAACCGAAACCCTAACCCTAACCCTAACCCTAACCCAAACACTAACACTAACACTAACCCTAACACTAACCCAAACCCTAACCCTAACCCTAATTCTAATCGTAACCCTAACCCTAACGCTAACCCTAACCCTAACCCTAACCCTAACCCTAACCCTAACCCTAACCCTAACCCTAACCCTAACCCTAACCCTAACTCAAACCCTAACCCTAACCCTAACCCAAACCCTAACCCTAACCCTAACCTTAACGCTTATCCTAACCCTAAACTTAACCCAAAATATAACACTAACCCTAAACCAAACCCTAAACCTAACCCTATCCCTAACCCTAACCCTAACCCTAACTCAAACCCTAACCCTAACCCTAACCCAAACCCTAACCCTAACCCTAACCTTAACCCTAATCCTAACCCTAACCCTAACCCAAAAACTAACCCTAACCCGAACCTTAACCCAAACCCTAATCCTAACCCTAACCCTAACCCAAACCCTAACCATAACCCTATTCCTAACCATAACTCTAAACCTAAACTTAACCCAAACCCTAACCCAAACCCTAACCCTAAACCCTAACCAAAACCCTATCCCTAACCCTAACCCTAACCCTAACTCAAACTCTAACCCTAACTCTAACCCTAACCCAAAACCTAAACCTTAACCTAATCCAAACCCTAAGCTAAACCATAACAATAACCCTAAACCTAACCCTATACCTAAGACTAACCCTAACCCTAACCCTAACCCTAACCCTATTCCTAACCCTAATATTTAACCCTAACCCTAAACAATACCCTAAACATAACCCTCACGGTAACTCTAACCCTAAACCAAACCCTAACCCTAACGCTAACCCTAACCAAAACCCTAACCCTAACCCTAACTCTAACCCAAAAACTAACCCTAACTCGAACCCTAACCCAAACCCTAATCCTAACCCTAACCCTAACCCAAACCCTAACATTAACCCTATTCCTAACCCTAACCCTAAACCTAACCTTAACCCAAACCCTAACCCAAACCCTATCCCTAACCCAATCCCTAACCCTTACCCAAACCCTAAACCTAACCCTAAGCCAAACCCTAACCCTAAACCTAACCCTAAACCAAACCCTAAACCTAACCCTTAACCTAACCCAAAAACTAACCCTAACTTGAATCCTAACCCAAACCCTAACCCTAACCCTAACTCAAACAATAACCCTAACCCTAAACCAAACCCTAACCCTAACCCTAAACCTAACCAAAAACCTAACCCTAACCCTAACTCAAACCCTAACCCTAACCCTAACCCCAACCCAAACCCTAACCCTAAATCTAACCTTAACCCTAACCCTAACCCTAACCCAAACATTAACACTAACACTAACACTAACCCTAACACTAACCCAAACCCTAACCCTAACCCAAAACCAAACCAAAACCCTAACCCTAACTCTAATCCTAACCCTAACCCTAACCCTATTCCTAACCCTAACCCTAACCCTAACCCTAATCTTAAACCTAATTTTAACCCAAACCCTAACCCGAACCCTAAAACTAATGCTAACCCTATCCCTAACCTTAAACCTAACCCAAACCCAAACCCTAAACTTAACCCTAATCGTAAACCTAACCCAAAACCTAACCCTAACCCAAACACTAACCTTAACACTAAGCCTAACCCTAACACTATCACTAACCCTAACCCTAACCCTAATCATAACCGAAACCCAAACCCTAACCCTAACCCTAAACTTAACCCTAATGCTAACCCTAATCCTAACTCAAACTCAAACCCTAAACCTAACACTAACCCTAACCCAAACCCTAAAACTAACCCTAACCCTAACTCAAACCCTAACCATAACCCTAATTCTAACCCGAACCCAAAACCTAAAACTAACCCTAACACAAACTCTAACCCTAACTCGAACCCTAACCATAACCCAAACACTAAGCCAAACCCTAACAATAACCCTAACGCTAACCATATTTCTAACACTAACCTTAACCCTAACCCTAACCCTAACCCTATTCCTAACACTAACCCTAAACCATAACCCTAACCAATACCCTAAACATAACATTCACGCTAACCCTAACCCTAACCCAAAACCTAACCCTAAGCCTAAACCTAACCAAAAACCTAAACCTAACCTTAACCCTAACCCTAACCCACACCCAAACCCTAACACTAACCATAACCCTAACCCAAATCCTAACCCTAACATTAACCCAAACCAAAACCCTAAATCTAACTCTAATCCTAACCCGAACCCTAATCAAAACCCTAACATTAAACCTAACCCTAACCCTAAGCCAAAACCTAAACCTAACCCTAATCCTAACCCTAACTCTAACCCTAACCCTAAACCTAACCCTAACCCTTACCCAAACCCTAAACCTAAACCTAACCCTAACCCTAATCCAAACCCTAACCCTAACCCAAAAACTAACCCTAACTCGAACCCTAAACCAAACCCTAATCCTAACCCTAACCCTAACCCTAACCCAAACCCTAACCCTAACCCTATTCCTAACCCTAACCCTAAACCTAAACTTAACCCAAACCCTAACCCAAACCCTAACCCTAACCCTAACCCTAACTCAAACTCTAACCCTAATTCGAACCCGAACCCTAAACCAAACACTAACCCAAACCCTAACAATAACCCTAACCCTAACCCTATTCCTAACACTAACCTTAACCCTAACCCTAACCCTAACCCTAACCCTAAACCTAACCAAAAACCTAAACCTAAATCAAACCCAAACCCTAACACTAACGCTAACCCTAACACTAACCCAAACCCTAACCCTAACATTAACCCAAACCACGCCCTAAATCTAACTCTAATCCTAACCCTTACCCTAATCAAAACCCTAACATTAAACCTAACCCTAACCCTAACCCAAAACCTAAACCTAACCCTAATCCTAACCCTAACCCTAACCCTAACCCTAACCCTAATCCTAACCCTAACGCTAACACAAAAACTAACCCTAACGATAACCGAAACCCTAACCCTAACCCTAACCCTAACCCAAACACTAACACTAACACTAACACTAACCCTAACACTAACCCAAACCCTAACCGTATCCCTAACTCTAATCCTAACCCTAACCCTAACGCTAACCCTAACCCTAACCCTAACCCTAACCCTAACCCTAACCCTAACTAAAACCCTAACCCTAACCCTAACACAAACCCTAACCCTAACCCTAACCTTAACGCTTATCCTAACCCTAAACTTAACCCAAAATATAACACTAACCCTAAACCAAACCCTAAACCTAACCCTAACCCTAACCCTAACCCTAACCCTAACCCTAACCCTAACCCAAACCCTAACCCTAACCCTAACCTTAACCCTAATCCTAACCCTAACCCTAACCCTAACCCAAAAACTAACCCTAACCCGAACCTTAACCCAAAACCCTAATCCTAACCCTAACCCTAACCCAAACCCTAACAATAACCGTATTCCTAACCATAACCCTAAACCTAAACTTAACACAAACCCTAACCCAAACCCTAACCCTAAACCCTAACCCAAACCCTATCCCTAACCCTAACCCTAACCCTAACTCAAACTCTAACCTTAACTCTAACCCTAACCCAAAACCGAAACCTAAACCTAATCCAAACCCTAACCCAAACCCTAACAATAACCCTAAACCTAACCCTATTCCTAAGACTAACCATAACCCTAACCCTAACCCTACCCTATTCCTAACCCTAACATTAAACCCTAATCCTAAACAATACCCTAAACATAACCCTCACGCTAACTCTAATCCTAAACCAAACACTAACCCTAACGTTAACCCTAACCCAAACCCTAACCCTAACCCTAACTCTAACCCAAAAACTAACCGTAACTCGAACCCTAACCCAAACCCTAATCCTAACCCTAACCCTAACCCAACCCCTACCCCTACCCCTATTCCTAACATTAACCCTAAACCTAACCTTACCCCAAACCCTAACCCAAACCCTAACCCTAACCCAAACCCTAACCCTTACCCAAACCCTAAACCTAAACCTAACCCTAACCCTAATCCTAACGCTAACCCTAACCCAAAAACTAACCCTAACTCGAACCCTAACCCAAACCCTAATCCTAACCCTAACCCTAACCCAAACCCTAACCCTAACCCTATTCCTAACCCTAACCCTAAACCTAACCTTAACCCAAACCCTAACCCAAACCCTAACCCTAACCCAAACCCTAACCCTTACCCAAAACCTAAACCTAAACCTAACCCTAACCCTAACCCTAACCCTAAGCCTAAGCCAAAAACTAACCCTAACTCGAACCCTAACCCAAACCCTAATCCTAACCCTAACCCTAACCCAAACCCTAACGCTAACCCTATTCCTTAACCCTAACACTAAACCTAACCTTAACAAAAACCCTAACCCAAACCCTAACCCTAAACCTAACCCTAACTCAAACTCTAACCCTAACTCGAACACTAACCCTAACCCAAACACTAAGCCAAACCCTAACAATAACCCTAACCCTAACCATATTCCTAACACTAACCTTAACCCTAACCGTAACCCTAACCCTATTCCTAACACTAACCCTAAACCCTAACCCTAACCAATACAGTAAACATAACATTCACGCTAACCCTAACCCTAACCCAAACCCTAACCCTAACCCTAAACCTAACCCTAACCCTAACCCTAACCCTTACCCAAACCCAAACCCTAACACTAGCCCTAACCCTAACGCAAAGCCTAACGCTAACATTAACGCAAAGCAAAACCCTAAGTCTAACTCTAATCCTAAGCCGAAGCCTAAGCAAAAGCCTAACATTAAACCTAACCCTAACCCTAAGCCAAAACCTAAACCTAACCCTAATCATAACCGTAACCCTAACCCTAACCCTAAACCTAACCCTAACCCTTACCCAAACCCTAACCCTAACACTAACCCTAATCCGAACCCTAACCCTAACCCTAACCCTAACCCTAACCCTAACCCTAACCTAACCCTAACCCTAATAAAAACCCTAACCCTAACCCAAAAACTAACCCTGACTCGAACCCTAAACCAAACCCTAATCCTAACCCTAACCCTAACCCTAACCCAAACCCTAACCCTAACCCTATTCCTAACACTAACCCTAAACCTAAACTTAACCCAAACCCTAACCCAAACCCTAACCCTAACCCTAACCCTAACTCAAACTCTAACCCTAATTCGAACCCTAACCCTAACCCAAACACTAACCCAAACCCTAACAATAACCCTAACCCTAACCCTATTCCTAACACTAACCTTAACCCTAACCCTAACCCTAACCCTAACCCTAAACCTAACCAAAAACCTAAACCTAACCCAAACCCAAACCCTAACACTAACGCTAACCCTAACACTAACCCAAACCCTAACCCTAACATTAACCCAAACCAGGCCCTAAATCTAACTCTAATCCTAACCCTAACCCTAATCAAAACCCTAACATTAAACCTAACCCTAACCCTAACCCAAAACCTAAACCTAACCCTAATCCTAACCCTAACCCTAACCCTAACCCTAACCCTAACCCTAATCCTAACCCTAACGCTAACCCAAAAACTAACCCTAACGATAACCGAAACCCTAACCCTAACCCTAACCCTAACCCAAACACTAACACTAACACTAACACTAACCCTAACACTAACCCAAACCCTAACCGTAACCCTAACTCTAATCCTAACCCTAAACCTAACGCTAACCCTAACCCTAACCCTAACTCTAATCCTAACCCTAACCCTAACGCTAACCCTAACCCTAACCCTAACCCTAATCCTAACCCTAACCCTAACCCTAACACAAACACTAACCCTAAACCTAACCCTAACTCAAAACCTAACCCTAACCCTAACCCAAACGCCAACCCTAAAACTCACCCTAACCACAAACCTAACCCTAAACCAAACCCCAAAACTAACCCTAGCAATAACCCAAACCCTAACCCTAACACTAACCCTAAGCCAAACCCTAACACTAACACTAACACTAACCCTAACACTAACCCAAACCCTAACCCTAACCCTAAACCAAACCAAAACCCTAACCCTAACTCTAATCCTAACCCTCACCCTAAACCTATTCCTAACCCTAACCGTAACATTAACCCTAACGCTAACCCTATTCCTAACCCTAACCCTAACCCTAACCCTAACCTTAACCCAAACCCTAACCCTAAACCTAACCCTAACCCAAACCCTAGTCGAACCCTAACTCTAACCCAAACCCTAACCCTAACACTAACCCTAACCCTAATCCTAAACCTAACCCTAACCCTAATCCTAAACCTAACTCTAACCCTAACCCAAACCCTAACTCTAACCCTAACCCTAATCCTAACCCTAACCCTAACCCTAACACAAACCCAAACCTTAACCCTAACCCTAACCCTAACCCAAACCCTAACCCTAAACCTAACCCTAACTCAAACCCTAACCCTAACCCTAACCCAAACCCTAACCCTAAATCTAACCCTAACCATAATCATAACACTAACCCTAACCCAAAAACTAACCCTAACAATAACCCAAACCCTAACCCTAAACCTAACCCTAACCCTAACCCAAACCCTAACACTAACACTAACACTAACCCTAACACTAACCCAAACCCTAACCCTAACCCTAAACCAAACCAAAACCCTAACCCTAACTCTAAACCTAACCCTAACCCTAACCCTAACCCTAACTCAAAACCTAACCCTAAACCTAACCCTAACCCTTATCCTAACCCTAAACCTAACACAAAAAATAACACTAACCCTAAACCAAACCCTAACCCTAACCCTAACCCTAAACCTAACCCAAACCCTAACCCTTACCCAAACCCTAAACCTAAACCTAACCCTAACCCTAACCCTAACCCTAACCCTAATCCTAACCCTAACCCTAACCCTAACCCTAACCCTAACTCAAACCCTAACCCTAACCCTAACCCAAAACCTAACGCTAACCCTAACCCTAACCCTTATCCTAACCCTAAACCTAACCCCAAATAAAACACTAACCCTAAACCAAACCCTAACCCTAACCCTAACCCTAACCCTAACCCAAACCCTAACCCTTACCCAAACCCTAAACCTAACCCTACCCCAAACCCTAACCCTAAACCTAACCCTAACCTAAACCCTAAACCTAACCCTAACCCTAACCCAAAAACTAACCCTAACTCGAATCCTACCCCAAACCCTAACCCTAACCCTAACTCAAACAATAACCCTAACCCTAAACCAAACTCTAACCCTAAACCTAACCCTAACCCTTATCCTAACCCTAAACCTAACCCAAAAAATAACACTAACCCTAAACCAAATCCTAACCGTAACCCTAACCCTAACCCATACCCAAACACTCAACCTAAAACTAACCCTAATCTAATCCTAACCCTAACCCTAACCCAAAACTAACCCTAACTCGAACCCTAACCCAAACTCTAATCGTAAACCTAAGCCTAACCCAAACCCTAACCCTAACCCTATTCCTAATCCTAACCCTAAACCTAACCTTAACCCAAACCCTAACCCAAACCCTAACACTAAACTTAACCCTAACTCAAACTCTAATCCTAATTCGAACCCTAACCCTAACCCAAACACTAACCCAAACCCTAACAATAACCCTAAACCTAACCCTATTCCTAACACTAACCCTGACCCTAACCCTAACTCTAAACCTTTTCCTAACCCGAACCCTAAACCCTAACCCTAACCAATACCCTAAACATAACCTTCAGGCTAACCCTAACCAGAAACCAAACCCTAACCCTAACCCTAAACCTAACCAAAAACCTAAACCTAACCCTAACCGTAACCCTAACCCAAACCCTAACACTAACACTAACACTAACCCTAACACTAACCCAAACCCTAACCCTAACCCTAAACCAAACCAAAACCCTAACCCTAACTCTAAACCTAACCCTAACCCTAACCCTAACCCTAACCCTAACCCTAACTCAAAACCTAACCCTAAACCTAACCCTAACCCTTATCCTAACCCTAAACCTAACACAAAAAATAACACTAACCCTAAACCAAACCCTAACCCTAACCCTAACCCTAAACCTAACCCAAACCCTAACCCTTACCCAAACCCTAAACCTAAACCTAACCCTAACCCTAACCCTAACCCTAACCCTAACCCTAATCCTAACCCTAACCCTAACCCTAACCCTAACCCTAACTCAAACCCTAACCCTAACCCTAACCCAAAACCTAACGCTAACCCTAACCCTAACCCTTATCCTAACCCTAAACCTAACCCCAAATAAAACACTAACCCTAAACCAAACCCTAACCCTAACCCTAACCCTAACCCTAACCCAAACCCTAACCCTTACCCAAACCCTAAACCTAACCCTACCCCAAACCCTAACCCTAAACCTAACCCTAACCTAAACCCTAAACCTAACCCTAACCCTAACCCAAAAACTAACCCTAACTCGAATCCTACCCCAAACCCTAACCCTAACCCTAACTCAAACAATAACCCTAACCCTAAACCAAACTCTAACCCTAAACCTAAACCTAACCCTTATCCTAACCCTAAACCTAACCCAAAAAACAACACTAACCCTAAACCAAATCCTTACCGTAACCCTCAGCCTAACCCATACCCAAACACTCAACCTAAACCTAACCCTAATCTAATCCTAACCCTAACCCTAACCCAAAAACTAACCCTAACTCGAACCCTAACCCAAACTCTAATCGTAACCCTAACCCTAACCCAAACCCTAACCCTAACCCTATTCCTAATCCTAACCCTAAACTTAACCTTAACCCAAACCCTAACCCAAACCCTAACACTAAACTTAACCCTAACTCATACTCTAATCCTAATTCGAACCCTAACCCTAACCCAAACACTAACCCAAACCCTAACAATAACCCTAAACCTAACCCTATTCCTAACACTAACCCTGACCCTAACCCTAACTCTAAACCTATTCCTAACCCGAACCCTAAACCCTAACCCTAACCAATACCCTAAACATAACCTTCAGGCTAACCCTAACCCTAAACCAAACCCTAACCCTAACCCTAAACCTAACCAAAAACCTAAACCTAACCCTAACCGTAACCCTAACCCAAACCCTAACACTAACACTAACACTAACCCTAACACTAACCCAAACCCTAACCCTAACCCTAAACCAAACCAAAACCCCAACCCTAACTCTAAACCTAACCCTAACCCTAACCCTAACCCTAACCCTAAACCTAACTCAAAACCTAACCCTAAACCTAACCCTAACCCTTATCCTAACCCTAAACCTAACACAAAAAATAACACTAACCCTAAACCAAACCCTAACCCTAACCCTAACCCTAAACCTAACCCAAACCCTAACCCTTACCCAAACCCTAAACCTAAACCTAACCCTAACCCTAACCCTAACCCTAACCCTAACCCTAATCCTAACCCTAACCCTAACCCTAACCCTAACCCTAACTCAAACCCTAACCCTAACCCTAACCCAAAACCTAACGCTAACCCTAACCCTAACCCTTATCCTAACCCTAAACCTAACCCCAAATAAAACACTAACCCTAAACCAAACCCTAACCCTAACCCTAACCCTAACCCTAACCCAAACCCTAACCCTTACCCAAACCCTAAACCTAACCCTACCCCAAACCCTAACCCTAAACCTAACCCTAACCTAAACCCTAAACCTAACCCTAACCCTAACCCAAAAACTAACCCTAACTCGAATCCTACCCAAACCCTAACCCTAACCCTAACTCAAACAATAACCCTAACCCTAAACCAAACTCTAACCCTAAACCTAACCCTAACCCTTATCCTAACCCTAAACCTAACCCAAAAAATAACACTAACCCTAAACCAAATCCTAACCGTAACCCTAACCCTAACCCATACCCAAACACTCAACCTAAACCTAACCCTAATCTAATCCTAACCCTAACCCTAACCCAAAAACTAACCCTAACTCGAACCCTAACCCAAACTCTAATCGTAACCCTAACCCTAACCCAAACCCTAACCCTAACCCTATTCCTAATCCTAACCCTAAACCTAACCTTAACCCAAACCCTAACCCAAACCCTAACACTAAACTTAACCCTAACTCAAACTCTAATCCTAATTCGAACCCTAACCCTAACCCAAACACTAACCCAAACCCTAACAATAACCCTAAACCTAACCCTATTCCTAACACTAACCCTGACCCTAACCCTAACTCTAAACCTATTCCTAACCCGAACCCTAAACCCTAACCCTAACCAATACCCTAAACATAACCTTCAGGCTAACCCTAACCCTAAACCAAACCCTAACCCTAACCCTAAACCTAACCAAAAACCTAAACCTAACCCTAACCGTAACCCTAACCCAAACCCTACCCCTAACACTAACCCTAACCCAAACACTGACCCAAATCCTAACCCTAACATAAATCCAAACCAAAACCCTAAACCTAACACTAATCCTAACCCTAACCCTAATCAAAACCCTAACATTAAACCTAACCCTAACCCAAAACCTAAACCTAACCCTAATCCTAACCCTAAACCTAACCCTAATCCTAACCCTTACTCTAACCCTAACACAAACACAACCCCTAACCCTAACCCTAACCCTAACCCAATCCCTAACCCTAAACCTAACCCTAACTCAAACCCTAAACCTAACCCTAACCCTAACCCAAACCCTAACCCTAAATCTAACCCTAACCCTAACCCTAACCCTAACCCAAACATTAACACTAACACTAACACTAACCCTAACACTAACCCAAACCCTAACCCTAACCCTAAACCAAACCAAAACCCTAACCCTAACTCTAATCCTAACCCTAACCCTAACCCTATTCCTAACCCTAACCCTAACCTTAGCCCTAATCTTAAACCTAATTTTAACCCAAACCCTAACCCGAACCCTAAAACTAACCCTAACCCTATCCCTAACCTTAAACCTAACCCAAACCCAAACCCTAAACTTAACCCTACTCGTAAACCTACCCCAAAACCTAACCCTAACCCAAACACTAACCTTAACACTAAGCCTAACCCTAACACTATCAGTAACCCTAACCCTAACCCTAATCATAACCGAAACCCAAACCCTAACCCTAAACCTAAACTTAACTCTAATGCTAACCCTAATCCTAACTCAAACTCAAACTGTAAACCTAACACTAACCCTAACAGAAACCCTAACCCTAACCCTAACCCTAACCCTAACTCAAACTCTAACCATAACCCTAATTCTAACCCGAACCCAAAACCTAAAACTAACCCTAACACAAACTCTAACCCTAACTCGAACCCTAACCCTAACCCAAACACTAAGCCAAACCCTAACAATAACCCTAACCCTAACCATATTTCTAACACTAACCTTAACCCTAACCCTAACTCTAACCCTATTCCTAACATGAACCCTAAACCATAACCCTAACCAATACCCTAAACATAACCTTCATGCTAACCCTAACCCAAAACCTAACCCTAAGCCTAAACCTAACCAAAAACCTAAACCTAACCTTAACCCTAACCCTAACCCAGAAACAAACCCTAACACTAACCATAACCCTAACCCAAATCCTAACCCTAACATTAACCCAAACCAAAACCCTAAATCTAACTCTAATCCTAACCCTAACCCTAATCAAAACCCTAACATTAAACCTAACCCTAACCCTAAGCCAAAACCTAAACCTAACCCTAATCCTAACCCTAACCCTAACCCTAACCCTAACCCTAACTCAAACTCTAACCCTAATTCGAACCCTAACCCTAACCCAAACACTAACCCAAACCCTAACAATAACCCTAACCCTAACCCTATTCCTAACACTAACCTTAACCCTAACCTTATCCCTAACCCTAACCCTAAACCTAACCAAAAACCTAAACCTAACCCAAACCCAAACCCTAACACTAACGCTAACCCTAACACTAACCCAAATCCTAACCCTAACATTAACCCAAACCTCGCCCTAAATCTAACTCTAATCCTAACCCTAACCCTAATCAAAACCCTAACATTAAACCTAACCCTACCCCTAACCCAAAACCTAAACCTAACCCTAATCCTAACCCTAACCCTAACCCTAACGCTAACCCTAACCCTAACCCTAATCCTAACCCTAACGCTAACCCAAAAACTAACCCTAACGATAACCGAAACCCTAACCCTAACCCTAACCCTAACCCAAACACTAACACTAACACTAAGCGTAACACTAACCCAAACCCTAACCGTAACCCTAACTCTATTCCTAACCCTAACCCTAACGCTAACCCTAACCCTAACCCTAACCCTAACCCTAACCCTAACCCAAACCCTAACCCTAACCCTAACCTTAACCCTAATCCTAACCCTAACCCTAACCCAAAAACTAACCCTAACCCGAACCTTAACCCACAACCTAATCCTAACCCTAACCCTAACCCAAACCCTAATCCTAAACCTAATCCTAACCCAAACCTTAACCATAATCCTATTCCTAACCATAACCCTAACCCGAACTAAAACTCTAGCCCGAACTCTAACCCTAACCCAAAACCTAAACCTAACCCTAATCCATACCCTAACCCAAACCCTAAAAATAACCCTAACCCTAACCCTTTTCCTAACACTAAACCTAACCCTAACCCTAACCCTAACCCTATTCCTAACCCTAACCCTAAACCCTAACCCTAAACAATACCCTAAACATAACCTTCACGCTAACCCAAACCCTAACCCAAACCCGAACCCTAACCCTAAACCTAAACCAAAACCTAAACCTAACCCTTACCCTAACCCTAACACTAACCCTAACCCTAACACTAACCCAAATCCTAACCCTAACATTAATCCAAAGCAAAACCCTAAACCTAACTCTAATCCTAACCCTAACCCTAATCAAAACCCTAACATTAAACCTAACCCTAACCCTAACCCTAACCCAAAACCTAACCAAAAACCTCAACCTAACCCTTACGCTAACCCTAACACTAACCCTAACCCTAACACTAACCCAAATCCTAACCCTAACATTAATCCAAAGCAAAACCCTAAACCTAACTCTAATCCTAACCCTAACCCTAATCAAAACCCTAACATTAAACCTAACCCTAACCCTAACCCTAACCCTAACCCTAACCCAATCCCTAACCCTAAACCTAACCCTAACTCAAACCCTAACCCTAACCCTAACCCTAACCCAAACCCTAACCCTAAATCTAACCCTAACCCTAACCCTAACCCTAACCCAAACATTAACACTAACACTAACACTAACCCTAACACTAACCCAAACCCTAACCCTAACCCTAAACCAAACCAAAACCCTAACCCTAACTCTAATCCTAACCCTAACCCTAACCCTATTCCTAACCCTAACCCTAACCTTAACCCTAATCTTAAACCTAATTTTAACCCAAACCCTAACCCGAACCCTAAAACTAACCCTAACCCTATCCCTAACCTTAAACCTAACCCAAACCCAAACCCTAAACTTAACCCTAATCGTAAACCTAACCCAAAACCTAACCCTAACCCAAACACTAACCTTAACACTAAGCCTAACCCTAACACTATCAGTAACCCTAACCCTAACCCTAATCATAACCGAAACCCAAACCCTAACCCTAACCCTAAACTTAACTCTAATGCTAACCCTAATCCTAACTCAAACTCAAACTGTAAACCTAACACTAACCCTAACAGAAACCCTAACCCTAACCCTAACCCTAACCCTAACTCTAACTCTAACCATAACCCTAATTCTAACCCGAACCCAAAACCTAAAACTAACCCTAACACAAACTCTAACCCTAACTCGAACCCTAACCCTAACCCAAACACTAAGCCAAACCCTAACAATAACCCTAACCCTAACCATATTTCTAACACTAACCTTAACCCTAACCCTAACTCTAACCCTATTCCTAACACGAACCCTAAACCATAACCCTAACCAATACCCTAAACATAACCTTCATGCTAAACCTAACCCAAAACCTAACCCTAAGCCTAAACCTAACCAAAAACCTAAACCTAACCTTAACCCTAACCCTAACCCAGAAACAAACCCTAACACTAACCATAACCCTAACCCAAATCCTAACCCTAGCATTAACCCAAACCAAAACCCTAAATCTAACTCTAATCCTAACCCTAACCCTAATCAAAACCCTAACATTAAACCTAACCCTAACCCTAAGCCAAAACCTAAACCTAACCCTAATCCTAACCCTAACCCTAACCCTAACCCTAACCCTAACTCAAACTCTAACCCTAATTCGAACCCTAACCCTAAACCAAACACTAACCCAAACCCTAACAATAAGCCTAACCCTAACCCTATTCCTAACACTAACCTTAACCCTAACCTTAACCCTAAACCTAACCCTAAACCTAACCAAAAACCTAAACCTAACCCAAACCCAAACCCTAACACTAACACTAACCCTAACACTAACCCAAATCCTAACCCTAACAATAACCCAAACCACGACCTAAATCTAACTCTAATCCTAACCCTAACCCTAATCAAAACCCTAACATTAAACCTAACCCTACCCCTAACCCAAAACCTAAACCTAACCCTAATCCTAACCCTAACCCTAACCCTAACGCTAACCCTAACCCTAACCCTAATCCTAACCCTAACGCTAACCCAAAAATTAACCCTAACGATAACCGAAACCCTAACCCTAACCCTAACCCTAACCCAAACACTAACACTAACACTAAGCGTAACACTAACCCAAACCCTAACCGTAACCCTAACTCTATTCCTAACCCTAACCCTAACGCTAACCCTAACCCTAACCCTAACCCTAACCCTAACCCTAACCCTAACCCAAACCCTAACCCTAACCCTAACCTTAACCCTAATCCTAACCCTAACCCTAACCCAAAAACTAACCCTAACCCGAACCTTAACCCACAACCTAATCCTAACCCTAACCCTAACCCAAACCCTAATCCTAAACCTAATCCTAACCCAAACCTTAACCATAATCCTATTCCTAACCATAACCCTAACCCTAACTCAAACTCTAACCCTAACTCTAACCCTAACCCAAAACCTAAACCTAACCCTAATCCATACCCTAACCCAAACCCTAAAAATAACCCTAACCCTAACCCTTTTCCTAACACTAAACCTAACCCTAACCCTAACCCTAACCCTAACCCTATTCCTAACCCTAACCCTAAACCCTAACCCTAACCAATACCCTAAACATAACCTTCACGCTAACCCAAACCCTAACCCAAACCCTAACCCTAACCCTAAACCTAACCAAAAAACTAAACCTAAACCTAACCCTAACCCTAACACTAACCCTAAACCTTTCTCTAACCCAAATCCTAAACCTAACATAAATTCAAAACAAAACCCTAAACCTAACTCTAATCCTAACCCTAACCCTAATCAAAACCCTTACATTAAACCTTACCCTAACCCTAACCCAAAACATAAACCTAACCCTAATCCTAACCCTAACCGTAACCCTAATCCTAACCCTACCCCTAACCCTAACGCAAGCACTAACCCTAACCCTAACCCTAACTCAAAACCTAACCCTAACCCTAACCCAAACGCTAACCCTAAATCTAACCCTAACCATAATCCTAACACTAACCCAAACACAAAAACTAACCCTAACAATAACCCAAACCCTAACCCTAACACTAACCCTAACCCAAACCCTAACACTAACACTAACACTAACCCTAACACTAACCCAAACCCTAACCCTAACCCTAACCCTAAACCAAACCAAAACCCTAACCCTAACTCTAATCCTAACCCTAACCCTAACCCTAACCCTAACCCTAACTCAAACCCTAACCCTAAACCTAACCCTAACCCTTATCCTAACCCTAAACCTACCACAAAAAATAACACTAACCCTAAACCAAACCCTAACCCTAACCCTAACCCTAAACCTAACCCAAACCCTAACCCTTACCCACACCCTAAACCTAAACCTAACCCTAACCCTAACCCTAATTCTAACTCTAACCCTAACCCTAACCCTAACCCTAACTCAAACCCTAACCCTAACCCTAACCCAAAACCTAACCCTAAACCTAACCCTAACCCTTATCCTAACCCTAAACCTAACCCAAATTATATAACAATAACCCTAAACCAAACCCTAACCCTAACCCTAACCCTAAACCTAAACCTAACCCTAACCCTAATCCTAACCCTAACCCTAACCCAAAAACTAACCCTAACCCGAACCTTAACCCAAACGCTAATCCTAAACCTAACCCTTACCCAAACCCTAACCATAACCCTACTCCTAACCATAAGCCTAAACCTAACCTTAACCCAAAGCCTAACCCAAACCTTAACCCTAAACCCTAACCCAAACCCTATCCCTAACCCTAACCCTAACCCTAACCCTAACCCTAACCCTAAATCTAACCCTAACCCTAACCCTAATCCTAACCCTAACGCTAACCCAAAAACTAACACTAACAATAACCCAAACCCTAAACCTAACCCTAACCCTAACCCTAATCCAAACCCTAACACTAACACTAACACTAAACATAACACTAACCCAAACCCTAAACCTAACCCTAAACCAAACCAAAACCCTAACCCTAACTCTAATCCTAACCCTCACCCTAAACCTATTCCTAACCCTAACCGTAACTCTAACCCTAACGCTAACCCTATTCCTAAACCTAACCCTAACCCTAACCTTAACCCAAACCCTAACCCTAAACCTAACCCTAACCCAAACCCTAATCAAACCCTAACTCTAACCCTAACCCTAACCCTAACCCTAAACCTAACCGTAACCCTTATCCTAACCCTAAACCTAACACAAAAAATAACACTAACCCTAAACCAAACCCTAACCCTAACCCTAACCCTAAACCTAACCCAAACCCTAACCCTTACCCAAACCCTAAACCTAAACCTAACCCTAACCCTAACCCTAATCCTAACCCTAACCCTAACCCTAACCCTAACTCAAACCCTAACCCTAACCCTAACCCAAACCCTAACCCTAACCCTAACCCTAACCCTTATCCTAACCCTAAAATTAACCCCAAATAAAACACTAACCCTAAACCAAACCCTAACCCTAACCCTAACCCTAACCCTAACCCAAACCCTAACCCTTACCCAAACCCTAAACCTAACCCTAACCCAAACCCCAACCCTAAACATAACCCTAACCTAAACCCTAAACCTAACCCTAACCCTAACCCAAAAACTAACCCTAACTCGAATCCTAACCCAAACCCTAACTCTAACCCTAACTCAATCAATAACCCTAACCCTAAACCAAACCCTAACCCTAAACCTAACCCTAACCCTTATTCTAACCCTAAACCTAACCCAAAAAATAACACTAACCCTAAACCAAACCCTAACCGTAACCCTAACCCTAACCCATACCCAAACACTAAACCTAAACCTAACCCTAATCTAATCCTAACACTAACCCTAACCCAAAAACTAACCCTAACTCGAACCCTAACCCAAACTCTAATTGTAACCCTAACCCTAACCCAAACCCTAACCCTAACCCTATTCCTAATCCTAACCCTAAACCTAACCTTAACCCAAACCCTAACCCAAACCCTAACCCTAAACTTAACCCTAACTCAAACTCTAACCCTAATTCGAACCCTAACCCTAACCCAAACACTAACCCAAACCCTAACAATAACCCTAAACCTAACCCTATTCCTAACACTAACCTGACCCTAACCCTAACTCTAAACCTATTCCTAACCCTAACCCTAAACCCTAACCCTAACCAATACCCTAAACATAACCTTCACGCTAACCCTAACCCTAAACCAAACCCTAACCCTAACCCTAAACCTAACCAAAAAGCTAAACCTAACCCTAACCGTAACCCTAACCCAAACCCTAACCCTAACACTAACCCTAACCCTAACACTAACCCAAATCCTAACCCTAACATTGACCCAAACCAAAACCCTAAACCTAACTCTAATCCTAACCCTAACCCTAATCAAAACCCTAACATTAAACCTAACCCTAACCCTAACCCAAAACCTAAACCTAACCCTAATCCTAACCCTAAACCTAACCCTAATCCTAACCCTTACTCTAACCCTAACACAAACACAACCCCTAACCCTAACCCTAACCCTAACCCAAACCCTAACCCTAAACCTAACCCTAACTCAAACCCTAACCATAACCCTAACCCAAACCCTAACCCTAAATCTAACCCTAACCCTAACCCTAACCCTAACCCAAACATTAACACTAACACTAACACTACCCCTAACACTAACCCAAACCCTAACCCTAACCCTAAACCAAACCAAAACCCTAACCCTAACTCTAATCCTAACCCTAACCCTAACCCTATTCCTAACCCTAACCCTAACCCTAACCCTAATCTTAAAACTAATTTTAACCCAAACCCTAACCCGAACCGTAAAACTAACCCTAACGCTATCCCTAACCTTAAACCTAACCCAAACCCAAACCCTAAACTTAACCCTAATCGTAAACCTAACCCAAAACCTAACCCTAATCCAAACACTAACCTTAACACTAAGCCTAACCCTAACACTATCAGTAACCCTAACCCTAACCCTAATCATAACCGAAACCCAAACCCTAACCCTAACCCTAACCCTAACCCTAACCCTAACCTTAACTCTAATGCTAACCCTAATCATAACTCAAACTCAAACCCTAAACCTAACACTACCCCTAACCCAAACCCTAACCCTAACCCTAACACTAACCCTAACTCAAACCCTAACCATAACCCTAATTCTAACCCGAACCCAAAACCTAAAACTAACCCTAACACAAACTCTAAACCTAACTCGAACCCTAACCCTAACCCAAACACTAAGCCAAACCCTAACAATAACCATAACCCTAACCATATTTCTAACACTAAGCTTAACCCTAACCCTAACTCTAACCCTATTCCTAACACTAACCCTAAACCATAACCCTAACCAATACCCTAAACATAACCTTTATGCTAACCCTAACCCTAACCCAAAACCTAACCCTAAGCCTAAACCTAACCAAAAACCTAAACCTAACCTTAACCCTAACCCTAACCCAGACCCAAACCCTAACACTAACCATAACCCTAACCCAAATCCTAACCCTAACATTAACCCAAACCAAAACCCTAAATCTAACTCTAATCCTAACCCTAACCCTAATCAAAAGCCTAACATTAAACCTAACCCTAACCCTAAGCCAAAACCTAAACCTAACCCTAATCCTAACCCTAACACTAACCCTAAACCTAACCCTAACCCTTACCCAAACCCTAAACCTAAACCTAACCCTAACCCTAATCCAAACCCTAACCCTAACCCAAAAACTAACCCTAACTCGAACCCTAAACCAAACCCCAATCCTAACCCTAACCCTAACCCAAACCCTAACACTAACCCTATTCCTAACCCTAACCCTAAACCTAACCTTAACCCAAACCCTAACCCAAACCCTAACCCTAACCCTAACCCTAACTCAAACTCTAACCCTAATTCGAACCCTAACCCAAACCCTAACACTAACCCTAACCCTAACCCTATTCCTAACACTAACCTTAACCCTAACCCTAACCCTAACCCTAACCCTAAACCTAACCAAAAACCTAAACCTAACCCAAACCCAAACCCTAACACTAACGCTAACCCTAACACTAACCCAAATCCTAACCCTAACATTAACCCAAACCACGCCCTAAATCTAACTCTAATCCTAACCCTAACCCTAATCAAAACCCTAACATTAAACCTAACCCTAACCCTAACCCAAAACCTAAACCTAACCCTAATCCTAACCCTAACCCTAACTCTAACCCTAACCCTAACCCTTACCCTAATCCTAACCCTAACGCTAACCCAAAAACTAACCCTAACGATAACCGAAACCCTAACCCTAACCCTAACCCTAACCCAAACACTAACACTAACACTAACCCTAACACTAACCCAAACCCTAACCGTAACCCTAATTCTAATCCTAACCCTAACCCTAACGCTAACCCTAACCCTAACCCTAACCCTAACCCTAACCCTAACCCTAACCCTAACCCTAACTCAAACCCTAACCCTAACCCTAACCCAAACCCTAACCCTAACCCTAACCTTAACGCTTATCCTAACCCTAAACTTAACCCAAAATATAACACTAACCCTAAACCAAACCCTAAACCTAACCCTAACCCTAACCCTAACCCTAACCCTAACTCAAACCCTAACCCTAACCCTAACCCAAACCCTAACCCTAACCCTAACCTTAACCCTAATCCAAACCCTAACCCAAACCCAAAAACTAACCCTAACCCGAACCTTAACCCAAACCCTAATCCTAACCCTAACCCTAACCCAAACCCTAACCATAACCCTATTCCTAACCATAACCCTAAACCTAAACTTAACCCAAACCCTAACCCAAACCCTAACCCTAAACCCTAACCCAATCCCTATCCCTAACCCTAACCCTAACCCTAACTTCAAACTCTAACCCTAACTCTAACCCTAACCCAAAACCTAAACCTTAACCTAATCCAAACCCTAAGCTAAACCATAACAATAACCCTAAACCTAACCCTATACCTAAGACTAACCCTAAACCTAACCCTAACCCTAACCCTATTCCTAACCCTAACATTAAACCCTAACCCTAAACAATACCCTAAACATAACCCTCACGCTAACTCTAACCCTAAACCAAACCCTAACCCTAACGCTAACCCTAACCCAAACCCTAACCCTAACCCTAACTCTAACCCAAAAACTAACCCTAACTCGAACCCTAACCCAAACCCTAATCCTAACCCTAACCCTAACCCAAACCCTAACCCTAACCCTATTCCTAACATTAACCCTAAACCTAACCTTAACCCAAACCCTAACCCAAACCCTAACCCTAACCCAAACCCTAACGCTTACCCAAACCCTAAACCTAAACCTAACCCTAACCCTAATCCTAACGCTAACCCTAACGCAAAAACTAACCCAAACTCGAACCCTAACCCAAACCCTAATCCTAACCCTAACCCTAACCCAAACCCTAACATTAACCCTATTCCTAACCCTAACCCTAAACCTAACCTTAATCCAAACTCTAAACTAAACCCTAATCCTAACCCAATCCCTAACCCTTTCCCAAACCCTAAGTCTAACCCTAACCCAAACCCTAAACCTAACCCTTAACCTAACCCAAAAACTAACCCTAACTCGAATCCTAACCCAAACCCTAACCCTAACCCTAACTCAAACAATAACCCTAACCCTAAACCAAACCCTAACCCTAACCCTAAACCTAACCAAAAACCTAACCCTAACCCTAACTCAAACCCTAACCCTAACCCTAACCCCAACCCAAACCCTAACCCTAAATCTAACCCTAACCCTAACCCTAACCCTAACCCAAACCCTAATCCTAACCCTAACTCTAACCCTAACACTAACCCAAACCCTAACCCTAACCCAAAACCAAACCAAAACCCTAACCCTAACTCTAATCCTAACCCTAACCCTAACCCTATTCCTAACCCTAACCCTAACCCTAACCCTAATCTTAAACCTAATTTTAACCCAAACCCTAACCCGAACCCTAAAACTAATGCTAACCCTATCCCTAACCTTAAACCTAACCCAAACCCAAACCCTAAACTTAACCCTAATCGTAAACCTAACCCAAAACCTAACCCTAACCCAAACACTAACCTTAACACTAAGCCTAACCCTAACACTGTCACTAACCCTAACCCTAACCCTAATCATAACCGAAACCCAAACCCTAACCCTAACCCTAAACTTAACCCTAATGCTAACCCTAATCCTAACTCAAACTCAAACCCTAAACCTAACACTAACCCTAACCAAAACCCTAAAACTAACCCTAACCCTAACTCAAACCCTAACCATAACCCTAATTCTAACCCGAACCCAAAACCTAAAACTAACCCTAACACAAACTCTAACCCTAACTCGAACCCTAACCATAACCCAAACACTAAGCCAAACCCTAACAATAACCCTAACGCTAACCATATTTCTAACACTAACCTTAACCCTAACCCTAACCCTAACCCTATTCCTAACACTAACCCTAAACCATAACCCTGACCAATACCCTAAACATAACATTCACGCTAACCCTAACCCTAACCCAAAACCTAACCCTAAGCCTAAACCTAAACAAAAACCTAAACCTAACCTTAACCCTAACCCTAACCCACACCCAAACCCTAACACTAACCATAACCCTAACCCAAATCCTAACCCTAACATTAACCCAAACCAAAACCCTAAATCTAACTCTAATCCTAACCCGAACCCTAATCAAAACCCTAACATTAAACCTAACCCTAACTCTAAGCCAAAACCTAAACCTAACTCTAATCCTAACCCTAACCCTAACCCTAACCCTAAACCTAACCCTAACCCTTACCCAAACCCTAAACCTAAACCTAACCCTAACCCTAATCCAAACCCTAACCCTAACCCAAAAACTAACCCTAACTCGAACCCTAAACCAAACCCTAATCCTAACCCTAACCCTAACCCTAACCCAAACCCTAACCCTAACCCTATTCCTAACCCTAACCCTAAACCTAAACTTAACCCAAACCCTAACCCAAACCCTAACCCTAACCCTAACCCTAACTCAAACTCTAACCCTAATTCGAACCCGAACCCTAACCCAAACACTAACCCAAACCCTAACAATAACCCTAACCCTAACCCTATTCCTAACACTAACCTTAACGCTAACCCTAACCCTAACCCTAACCCTAAACCTAACCAAAAACCTAAACCTAACCCAAACCCAAACCCTAACACTAACGCTAACCCTAACACTAACCCAAACCCTAACCCTAACATTAACCCAAACCACGCCCTAAATCTAACTCTAATCCTAACCCTAACCCTAATCAAAACCCTAACATTAAACCTAACCCTAACCCTAACCCAAAACCTAAGCCTAACCCTAATCCTAACCCTAACCCTAACCCTAACCCTAACCCTAATCCTAACCCTAACGCTAACCCAAAAACTAACCCTAACGATAACCGAAACCCTAACCCTAACCCTAACCCTAACCCAAACACTAACACTAACACTAACACTAACCCTAACACTAACCCAAACCATAACCGTAACCCTAACTCTAATCCTAACCCTAACCCTAACGCTAACCCTAAACCTAACCCTAACCCTAACCCTAACCCTAACCCTAACTAAAACCCTAACCCTAACCCTAACACAAACCCTAACCCTAACCCTAACCTTAACGCTTATCCTAACCCTAAACTTAACCCAAAATATAACACTAACCCTAAACCAAACCCTAAACCTAACCCTACCCCTAACCCTAACCCTAACCCTAAACCTAACCCTCACCCAAACCCTAACCCTAACCCTAACCTTAACCCTAATCCTAACCCTAACCCTAACCCTAACCCAAAAACTAACCCTAACCCGAACCTTAACCCAAAACCCTAATCCTAACCCTAACCCTAACCCAAACCCTAACAATAACCCTATTCCTAACCATAACCCTAAACCTAAACTTAACACAAACCCTAACCCAAACCCTAACCCTAAACCCTAACCCAAACCCTATCCCTAACCCTAACCCTAACCCTAACTCAAACTCTAACCCTAACTCTAACCCTAACCCAAAACCGAAACCTAAACCTAATCCAAACCCTAACCCAAACCCTAACAATAACCCTAAACCTAACCCTATTCCTAAGACTAACCATAACCCTAACCCTAACCCTACCCTATTCCTAACCCTAACATTAAACCCTAAACCAAAACAATACCCTAAACATAACCCTCACGCTAACTCTTATCCTAAACCAAACCCTAACCCTAACGTTAACCCTAACCCAAACCCTAACCCTAACCCTAACTCTAACCCAAAAACTAACCGTAACTCGAACCCTAACCCAAACCCTAATCCTAACCCTAACCCTAACCCAAACCCTAACCCTAACCCTATTCCTAACATTAACCCTAAACCTAACCTTAACCCAAACCCTAACCCAAACCCTAACCCTAACCCAAACCCTAACCCTTACCCAAACCCTAAACCTAAACCTAACCCTAACCCTAATCCTAACGCTAACCCTAACCCAAAAACTAACCCTAACTCGAACCCTAACCCAAACCCTAATCCTAACCCTAACCCTAACTCAAACCCTAACGCTAACCCTATTCCTAAACCCTAACACTAAACCTAACCTTAACAAAAACCCTAACCCAAACCCTAACCCTAAACCTAACCCTAACTCAAACTCTAACCCTAACTCGAACACTAACCCTAACCCAAACACTAAGCCAAACCCTAACAATAACCCTAACCCTAACCATATTCCTAACACTAACCTTAACCCTAACCCTAACCCTAACCCTATTCCTAACACTAACCCTAAACCCTAACCCTAAAAAATACAGTAAACATAACATTCACGCTAACCCTAACCCTAACCCAAACCCTAACCCTAACCCTAACCCTAACCCTAACCCTAACCCTAACCCAAGCCCAAACCCTAACACTAACCCTAACCCTAACCCAAATCCTAACCGTAACACTAACCCAAACCAAAACCCTAAATCTAACTCTAATCCTAACCCTAACCCTAATCAAAACCATAACATTAAACCTAACCCTAACCCTAACCCAAAACCTAAACCTAACCCTAATCCTAACCCTAACCCTAATCAAAACCATAACATTAAACCTAACCCTAACCCTATCGCTAAACCTATCCCTAACCCAAACACTAACACTAACACTAACCCTAACACTAACCCTAACACTAACCCAAAACCTAACCCTAACCCTAAACCAAGCCAAAACCCTAACCCTAACTCTAATCCTAACCCTAACCCTATCCGTAACCCTAACCCTAACCCTAACCCTAACCCTAACTCAAATCCTAACCCTAACTCAAAACCTAACCCTAACCCTAACCCTAACCCAAAAACTAACCCTAACCCGAACCCTAACCCAAACCCTAATCCTTAACCTAATCCTAACCCAAACCTTAACCATAACCCTATTCCTGACCATAACCCTAACCCTAACTCAAACTCTAACCCTAACTCTAACCCTAACCCAAAACCTAAACCTAAACCTAATCAAAACCCTAACCCAAACCCTAACAATAACCCTAACCATAACCCTATTCCTATCACTAACCCTAACCCTAACCCTAACCCTAACCCTAACCGTATTCCTAACCCTAACTCTAAACCCTAACCCTAACCAATACCCTAAACATAACCCTCACACTAACACTAACCCTAACCCAAACCCTAACCCTAAACCTAACCCTAACCCAAACCCTAACCCTAACCCTAACCCTAACCCAAAAACTAACCCTAACTCGAACCCGAACCCAAAGCCTAATCCGAACCGTAAACCTAACGCAAACGCCAACCCTAACCCTATTCCTACCCCTACCCCTAACCCTAACCCTAACCTTAAACCTCAGCCTATTCCTAACCCTAACCCTAAACCCTAACCCTTACCAATACACTAAACATAACCTTCACGCTAACCCAAACCCTAACCCAAACCCTAACCCTAACCCTAAACCTAACCAAAAACCTAAACCTAACCCTAACCCTAACCTAACCCTAAACCAAATCCTAACCCTAACCCTAACCCTAACCCTAACCCTAACTCAAACACTAACCCTAACCCTAACCCAAAACCTAACACTAAACCTAACCTTAACCCTTATCCTAACCCTAAACCTAATCCAAATAATAACACTAACCCTAAACCAAACCCTAACCCTAACCCTACCCTAATCCTAACCCTAACCCTAACCCTAACACAAACCCAACCCCTAAACCTAACCCTAAACCTAATCCTAATTCTAACCCGAACCCGAACCATAACCCTAACCCTAAACCTAAACCTAACATTAAACCTAACCCTAAACCAAACCCTAACCCTAACCCTACCCTAATCCTAACCCTAACCCTAACCCTAACACAAACCCAACCCCTAAACCTAACCCTAACCCTAATCCTAATTCTAACCCGAACCCAAACCATAACCCTAACCCTAACCCTAAACCTAACATTAAACCTAACCCTAAACCAAACCCTAACTCTAACCCTAAACCTAACCCTAACCCTAATCCTAACCCTATTCCTAACCCTAACACTAACCCTAACCCAAAACCGCACCGTAACCACAAACCTAACTCAAAACCTAACCTTAAACCTAACCCAAACCCAAACACTAACCCTAACCTTAACCCTAAACCAAACCCTAAACCTAACCCTAAACCTAACCCTAACCCAAACCCTAACCCTAACACTAACCTAACCCTAACTCAAACCCTAACCATAACCCTAACCCTAACCCTAACCCAAACCCTAACCCTAACCCTAACACTAACCCTAACCCTAACACTAACCCAAATCCTAACCCTAACCCTAACCCAAACCAAAACCCTAACCCTAACTCTAACTCTGATCCTAAACCTAACCCTAATCCTAACTCTAACCCTAACCCTAATCTTAACCCTAACCGTAACCCTAACACAAACCCAACCCCTAACCCTAACCCTAACCCTAATCCTAATTCTAACCCCAACCCAAACCATAACCCTAACTCTAAACTTAACCCAAAACCTAAACCTAACACTAACCCTAACCCTAAATAAACGCTAACTCTAACCCTAAACCTAACCCTAACCCTAATCCTAACCCTATCCATAACCCTAACACTAACCCTAACACAAAACCACACCGTAACCACAAACCTAACTCATACCCTAACCTTAAACCTAACCCAAACCCAAACCCTAACCTTAACCCTAAAACAAATCCTAAAACTAAACCCTAACCCTAAGCTAACCCTAACCCTATTCCTAACCCTAACCCTAACCCTAACCTTAACCCAAAACCTAACCCTAAACCTAACCCTAAACCAAACCCTACCCTAAACCTAACCCAAAAAATAACAATAACCCTAAACCAAACCCTAACCCTAACCCTACCCTAATCCTAACCCAAAACCTAACCCTAACACAAACCCAACCCCTAAACCTAACCCAAACCCTAATCCTAATTCTAACCCGAACCCAAACCATAACCCTAACCCTAACCCTAAACCTAACATTAAACCTAACCCTAAACCAAACCCTAACTCTAACCCTAAACCTAACCCTAACCCTAATCCTAACCCTATCCCTAACCCTAACACTAACCCCAACCCAAAACCGGACCGTAACCACAAACCGAACTCAAAACCTAACCTTAAACCTAACCCAAACCCAAACACTAACCCTAACCTTAACCCTAAACCAAACCCTAAACCTAACCCTAAACCTAACCCTAACCCAAACCCTAATCCTAACACTAACCTAACCCTAACCCTAATCCTAACCCTATCCCTAACCCTAACACTAACCCTAACACAAAACCACACCGTAACCACAAACCTAACTCATACCCTAACCTTAAACCTAACCCAAACCCAAACCCTAACCTTAACCCTAAATCAAATCCTAAATCTATACCGTAACCCTAACCCTAACCCTAACCCTATTCCTAACCCTAACCCTAACCCTAACCTTAACCCAAAACCTAACCCTAAACCTAACCCTAACCCAAACCCTAATCAAACCCTAACCCTAACCCAAACCCTAACCCTAACACTAACCCTAACCGTAATCCTAAACCTAACCCTAACCTTAACCCAAAATGTAAACCTAACCCTAAACCTAACCCTAACCCAAAACCTAACCCTAACCCAAATCCTAATCCTAACCCTAACCTTAATGCTAAGCCTAAACCTAACTCAAACTCAAACCTAACCCTAAACCTAACCCTAACCCAAACCCTAACCCTAACACTAACCTAACCCTAACTCAAACCCTAACCATAACCCTAACCCTAACCCTAACCCAAACCCTAACCCTAACACTAACCCTAACCCTAACACTAACCCAAATCCTAACCCTAAAGCTAACCCAAACCAAAACCCTAACCCTAACTCTAACTCTAATCCTAAACCTAACCCTAATCCTAACCCTAACCCTAACCCTAATCAAAACCCTAAGATTAAAACTAACCCTAACCCTAACCCAAAACCTAAACCTAACCCTAATCCTAACCCTAACCCTAACCCTAATCCTAAGCCTAACCCTAAACCTAACACAAACCCAACCCCTAACCCTAACCCTAACCCTAATCCAAACCCTAACCCTCAACCTAACCCTAACTCAAACCCTAAGCCTAACCCTAACCCTAACCCAAAAACTAACCCTAACAATAACCCAAACCCTAACCCTAACCCTAACTCTAACCCAAACCCTAACCCTAAACCTAACCAAAAACCTAAACCTAACCCTAACCCAAACCCTAACCCTAACCCTATTCCTAACATTAACCCTAAACCTAAACTTAACCCAAACCCTAACCCAAACCCTAACCCTAACCCTAAACCTAACCATAACCCTAACCCAAACCCTAACCCAAATCCTAACCCTAACCCTAAACCTAACCCTAACCCTAACTCAAACACTAACCCTAACCCTAAACCAAAACCTAAACCTAAACCTAAACCTAACCCTAACCCTTATCCTAACCCTAAACCTAACCCAAAAAATAACACTAACCCTAAACCAAACCCTAACCCTAACCCTACCCTAACCCTAACACAAACCCAACCCCTAACCCTAACCCTAACCCTAACCCTAAAACTAACATTAAACCTATCCCTAAACCAAACCCTAACTCGAACCCTTAACCTAACCCTAACCCTCATCCTATCCCTATCCCTAACCCTAACACTAACCCTCACCCAAAACCACACCGGACCCACAAACCTAATTCAAAACCTAACCTTAAACCTAACCCAAACTGAAACCCTAACCCTAACCTTAACCCTAAACCAAACCCTAAACCTAACCCTAACCCAAACCCTAACCCTAACACTAACCTAACCCTAACTCAAACCCTAACCATAACCCTAACCCTAACCCTAACCCAAACCCTAACCCTAACACTAACCCTAACCCTAACACTAACCCAAATCCTAACCCTAACCCTAACCCAAACCAAAATCCTACCCTAACTCTAACTCTAATCCTAAATCTAACCCTAATCCTAACTCTAACCCTAACCCTAATCCTAACCCTAACGCTAACCCTAACACAAACCCAACCCCTAACCCTAACCCTAACCCTAATGCTAATTCTAACCCGAACACAAACCATAACCCTAACGCTAAACTTAACCCAAAACCTAAACCTAACACTAACCCTAACCCTAAACCTAACCCTTACTCTAATCCTAATCCTAACCCTAACCCTAATCCTAACCCTATCCCTAACCCTAACACTAACCCTAACCCAAAACCACACCGTAACCACAAACCTAACTCATACCCTAACCTTAAACCTAACACAAACCCAAACCCTAAACTTAACCCTAAACCAAACCCTAAACCTAAACCGTAACCCTAACCCTAACCCTAACCCTATTCCTAACCCTAACCCTAAACCTAACCTTAACCCAAACCCTAACCCTAAACCTAACCCTAACCCAAACCCTAATCAAACCCTAACCCTAACCCAAACCCTAACCCTAACACTAACCCTAACCGTAATCCTAAACCTAACCCTAACCTTAACCCAAAAAGTAAACCTAACCCTAAACCTAACCCTAACCCAAAACCTAACCCTAACCCAAATCCTATTCCTAACCCTAACCGTAATGCTAAGCCTAAACCTAACTCAAACTCAAACCTAACCCTAAACCTAACCCTAACACAAACCCTAACCCTAACACTAACCTAACCCTAATTCAAACCCTAACCATAACCCTAACCCTAACCCTAACCCAAACCCTAACCCTAACACTAACCCTAACCCTAACACTATCCCAAATCCTAACCCTAAAACTAACCCAAACCAAAACCCTAACCCTAACATTAACTCTAATCCTAAACCTAACCCTAATCCTAACCCTAACCCTAACCCTAATCAAAACCCTAACATTAAACCTAACCCTAACCCTAACCCAAAACCTAAACCTAACCCTAATCCTAAACCTAAACCTAACTCAAACCCTAACCCTAACCCTAACCCTAATCCTAACCCTAACCCTAACCCTAACACAAAACCAACCCCTAACCCTAACCCTAACCCTAACCCAAACCCTAACCCTAAACCTAAACCTAACTCAAACCCTAACCCTAACCCTAACCCTAACCCAAACCCTAACCCTAAATCTAACCCTAACCCTAATCCTAACCCTAACCCTAACCAAAAAACTAACCCTAACAATAACCCAAACCCTAACCCTAACCCTAACCCTAACCCAAACCCTAACCCTAAACCTAACCAAAAACCTAAACCTAACCCTAACCCAAACCCTAACCCTAACCCTATTCCTAACATTAACCCTAAACCTTAAACTTAACCCAAACCCTAACCCAAACCCTAACCCTAACCCTAAACCTAACCATAACCCTAAACCAAACCCTAACCCAAATCCTAACCCTAACCCTAACCCTAACCCTAACCTTAACCCAAAACCTAACCCTAAACTTAACCCTAACCATTATCCTAACCCTAAATCTAACACAAAAAATAACACTAACCCTAAACCAAACCCTAACCCTAACCCTAACCCTAAACCTTACCCAAACCCTAAACCTAAACCTAACCCTAATCTAATCCTAACCCTAACCCTAACCCAAAACCTAACCCTAACCCTATTCCTAAACCTAACCCTAAACCTAACTTTAACCCAAAACCTAATCCACACCCTAACCCTAAACTTAACCCTAACTCAAACTCTAACCCTAACTCGAACCTCAACCCTAACCCAAACACTAACCCAAACCCTAACAATAACCCTAACAGTATTCATAACACTAACCCTAACCCTAACCCTAACCCTAAACCCTAAGCCTAACCAATACCCTAAACATAACCTTCACGATAACCCTAACCCTAACCCAAACCCTAACCCTAACCCTATACCTAACCAAAAACCTAAACCTAACCCTAACCCTAACCCTAACCCAAACCCTAACCCTAACACTAACCCTAACCCTAATCCTAATTCTAACCCGAACACAAACCATAACCCTAACGCTAAACTTAACCCAAAACCTAAACCTAACACTAACCCTAACCCTAAACCAAACCCTAACTCTAATCCTAAACCTAACCCTAACCCTAATCCTAACCCTATCCCTAACCCTAACACTAACCCTAACCCAAAACCACACCGTAACCACAAACCTAACTCATACCCTAACCTTAAACCTAACACAAACCCAAACCCTAAACTTAACCCTAAACCAAACCCTAAACCTAAACCGTAACCCTAACCCTAACCCTAACCCTATTCCTAACCCTAACCCTAAACCTAACCTTAACCCAAACCCTAACCCTAAACCTAACCCTAACCCAAACCCTAATCAAACCCTAACCCTAACCCAAACCCTAACCCTAACACTAACCCTAACCGTAATCCTAAACCTAACCCTAACCTTAACCCAAAAAGTAAACCTAACCCTAAACCTAACCCTAACCCAAAACCTAACCCTAACCCAAATCCTATTCCTAACCCTAACCGTAATGCTAAGCCTAAACCTAACTCAAACTCAAACCTAACCCTAAACCTAACCCTAACACAAACCCTAACCCTAACACTAACCTAACCCTAATTCAAACCCTAACCCTAACCCTAACCCTACCCCTCACCCAAACCCTAACCCTAACCCTAACCCTAACCCTAACACTAACCCAAATCCTAACCCTAAAACTAACCCAAACCAAAACCCTAACCCTAACATTAACTCTAATCCTAAACCTAACCCTAATCCTAACCCTAACCCTAACCCTAATCAAAACCCTAACATTAAACCTAACCGTAACCCTAACCCAAAACCTAAACCTAACCCTAATCCTAAACCTAAACCTAACTCAAACCCTAACCCTAACCCTAACCCTAATCCTAACCCTAACCCTAACCCTAACACAAAACCAACCCCTAACCCTAACCCTAACCCTAACCCAAACCCTAACCCTAAACCTAAACCTAACTCAAACCCTAACCCTAACCCTAACCCTAACCCAAACCCTAACCCTAAATCTAACCCTAACCCTAATCCTAACCCTAACCCTAACCAAAAAACTAACCCTAACAATAACCCAAACCCTAACCCTAACCCTAACCCTAACCCAAACCCTAACCCTAAACCTAACCAAAAACCTAAACCTAACCCTAACCCAAACCCTAACCCTAACCCTATTCCTAACATTAACCCTAAACCTAAACTTAACCCAAACCCTAACCCAAACCCTAACCCTAACCCTAAACCTAACCATAACCCTAAACCAAACCCTAACCCAAATCCTAACCCTAACCCTAACCCTAACCCTAACCTTAACCCAAAACCTAACCCTAAACTTAACCCTAACCATTATCCTAACCCTAAATCTAACACAAAAAATAACACTAACCCTAAACCAAACCCTAACCCTAACCCTAACCCTAAACCTTACCCAAACCCTAAACCTAAACCTAACCCTAATCTAATCCTAACCCTAACCCTAACCCAAAACCTAACCCTAACCCTATTCCTAAACCTAACCCTAAACCTAACTTTAACCCAAAACCTAATCCACACCCTAACCCTAAACTTAACCCTAACTCAAACTCTAACCCTAACTCGAACCTCAACCCTAACCCAAACACTAACCCAAACCCTAACAATAACCCTAACAGTATTCATAACACTAACCCTAACCCTAACCCTAACCCTAAACCCTAAGCCTAACCAATACCCTAAACATAACCTTCACGATAACCCTAACCCTAACCCAAACCCTAACCCTAACCCTATACCTAACCAAAAACCTAAACCTAACCCTAACCCTAACCCTAACCCAAACCCTAACCCTAACACTAACCCTAACCCAAACACTAACCCAAATCCTAACCCTAATATTAACCCAAACCAAAACCCTAAACCTAACTCTAATCCTAACCCTAACGCTAATCAAAACCCTAACATTAAACCTAACCCTAACCCTAACCCAAAACCTAAACCTAACCCTAATCCTAACCCTAACCCTAACCCTAACACAAACCCAACCCCTAACCCTAACCCTAACCCTACTCCTAATTCTAACCCGCACCCAAACCATAACCCTAACCCTAATCCTACCCCTATCCCTAACCCTAACACTAACCCTAACCCAAAACCACACCGTAACCACAAACCTAACTCAAAACCTAACCGAAACCTAACCCAAACCCAAACCCTAACCTTAACCTTAACCCTAAACCAAACCCTAAACCTAAACCTAAACCTAACCCTAACCCAAACCCTAACCCTAACACTAACCTAACCCTAACTCAAACCCTAACCATAACCCTAACCCTAACCCTAACCCAAACCCTAACCCTAACACTAACCCTAGCCCTAACACTAACCCAAATCCTAACCCTAACCCTAACCCAAACCAAAACCCTAACCCTAACTCTAACTCTAATCCAAAACCTAACCCTAATCCTAACTCTAACCCTATCCCTAATCCTAACCCTAACCCTAACCTTAACACAAACCCAACCCCTAACCCTAACCCTAACCCTAATCCTAATTCTAACCCGAACCCAAACCATAACCCTAACCCTAAACTTAAACCAAAACCTAAACCTAACACTAACGCTAACCCTAAACCAAACCCTAACCCTAATCCTAACCCTAAACCTAACCCTAATCCTAACCCTATCCCTAACCCTAACACTAACCCTAACCCAAAACCACACCGTAACCACAAACCTAACTCATACCCTAACCTTAAACCTAACCCAAACCCAAACCCTAACCTTAACCCTAAACCAAACCCTAAACCTAAACCGTAACCCTAACCCTAACCCTAACCCTATTCCTAAACCTAACCCTAACCTTAACCCAAACCCTAACCCTAAACCTAACCCTAACCCAAACCCTAATCAAACCCTAACCCTAATCCAAACCCTAACCCTAACACTAACCCTAACCGTAATCCTAAACCTAACCCTAACCTTAACCCAAAAAGTAAACCTAACCCTAAACCTAACCCTAACCCAAAACCTAACCCTAACCCCTATCATAATCCTAACCCTAACCCTAATGCTAAGCCTAAACCTAACTCAAACTCAAACCTAACCCTAAACCAAACCCTAACCCAAACCCTAACCCTAACACTAACCTAATCCTAACTCAAACCCTAACCATAACCCTAACCCTAACCCTAACCCAAACCCTAACCCTAACACTAACCCTAACCCTAACACTAACCCAAATCCTAACCCCAACCCTAACCCAAACCAAAACCCTAATGCCTAACTCTAACTCTAATCCTAAACCTAACCCTAATCCTAACATTAACCCTAACCCTAATCCTAACCCTACCCCTAACCCTAACACAAACCCAACCTCTAACACTAACCCTAACCCTAACCAAAACCCTAACCCTAAATCTAAACCTAACCCTAACCCTAACTCAAACCCTAACCCTAACCCTTACACTAACTCAAACCCTAACCCTAACCCTAACCCTAACCCTAAACCTAACATTAACCCTAACCCTAAACCAAACCCTAACTCTAACCCTAAACCTAACCCTAACCCTAATCCTAACCCTATCCCAAACCATAACACTAACCCTAACCCAAAACCACACCGTAACCACAAACCTAACTCAAAACCTAACCAAAACCTAACCCAAACCCAAACCCTAACCTTAACCTTAACCCTAAACCAAACCCTAAACCTAAACCTAAACCTAACCCTAACCCAAACCCTAACCCTAACACTAACCTAACCCTAACTCAAACCCTAACCATAACCCTAACCCTAACCCTAACCCAAACCCTAACCCTAACACTAACCCTAGCCCTAACACTAACCCAAATCCTAACCCTAACCCTAACCCAAACCAAAACCCTAACCCTAACCCTAACCCTAACCCTAACCCTAACCCTAACCCTAACCCTAACCCTAACCCTAAACCCTAACCCTAACACTAACCCTAACCCTAACACTAACCCAAATCCTAACCCTAACCCTAACCCAAACCAAAACCCTAACCCTAACCCTAACCCTAACCCTAACCCTAACCCTAACCCTAACACAAACCCAACCCCTAACCCTAACCCTAACCCTAATCCTAATTCTAACCCGAACCCAAACCATAACCCTAACCCTAAACTTAAACCAAAACCTAAACCTAACACTAACGCTAACCCTAAACCAAACCCTAACTCTAACCCTAAACCTAACCCTAACCCTAATCCTAACCCTATCCCTAACCCTAACACTAACCCTAACCCAAAACCACACCGTAACCACAAACCTAACTCATACCCTAACCTTAAACCTAACCCAAACCCAAACCCTAACCTTAACCCTAAACCAAACCCTAAACCTAAACCGTAACCCTAACCCTAACCCTAACCCTATTCCTAACCCTAACCCTAACCTTAACCCAAACCCTAACCCTAAACCTAACCCTAACCCAAACCCTAATCAAACCCTAACCCTAATCCAAACCCTAACCCTAACACTAACCCTAACCGTAATCCTAAACCTAACCCTAACCTTAACCCAAAAAGTAAACCTAACCCTAAACCTAACCCTAACCCAAAACCTAACCCTAACCCCTATCCTAATCCTAACCCTAACCCTAATGCTAAGCCTAAACCTAACTCAAACTCAAACCTAACCCTAAACCTAACCCTAACCCTAACCCTAACCCTAACCCTAACACTAACCTAACCCTAACTCAAACCCTAACCATAACCCTAACCCTAACCCTAACCCAAACCCTAACCCTAACACTAACCCTAACCCTAACACTAACCCAAATCCTAACCCTAACCCTAACCCAAACCAAAACCCTAATCCCTAACTGTAACTCTAATCCTAAACCTAACCCTAATCCTAACACTAACCCTAACCCTAATCCTAGCCCTAACCCTAACCCTAACACAAACCCAACCTCTAACACTAACCCTAACCCTAACCCAAACCCTAACCCTAAATCTAAACCTAACCCTAACCCTAACTCAAACCCTAAAACTAACCCTTACCCTAACTCAAACCCTAACCCTAACCCTAACCCTAAACCTAACCGAAACCCTAACCCAAATCCTAAACCTAAACCTAACCCTAACCATAACCCTAACCCTAACCCTAAGTCAAACACTAACCCTAACCCTAACAGAAACCCTAACCCTAAACCTAACCCTAACCCTTATCCTAACCCTAAACCTAACCCAAAAAATAACACTAACCCTAAACCAAACCCTAACCCTAACCCTAACCCTAACCCTAACCCAAACCCTAACCCTTACCCAAACCCTAAACCAAAACCTAACCCTAACCCGAATCCTATCCCTAACCCTAACCCAAAAACTAACCCTAACCCAAACCCTAACCTTAACCCTATTCCTAACCCTAAACCTAACCTTAACCCAAACCATAACCCAAACCCTAACCCTAAACTTAACCCTAACTCAAACTCTAACCCTAATTCGAACCCTAACCCTAACCCAAACACTAACCAAACCCTAACAATAACTCTAACCCTAACCGTATTCCTAACACTAACCATAACCTAACCCTAACCCTAAACCTATTCCTAACCCTAACCCTAAACCGTAACCCTAACCAATACCCTAAACAAAACCTTCACGCTAACCCTAACCCTAACCCAAACCCTAACCCTAACACTACCCCTAACCCTAACACTAACCCAAATCCTAACCCTAACATTAACCCAAACCAAAACCCTAAACTTAACTCTAATCCTAACCCTAACCCTAATCAAAACCCTAACATTAAACCTAATCCTAACCCTAACCCAAAACCTAAACCTAACCCTAATCCTAACCCTAACCCTAACCCTAATTCTAACCCTAACCCTAACCATAACACAAACCCAACCCCTAACCCTAAAACTAACCCAAACCCTAACCCTAAACCTAACCCTAACTCAAACCCTAACCCTAACCCTAACAAAAACCCTAACCCTAAACCTAACCCTAACCCTTATCCTAACCCTAAACCTAACCCAAAAAATAACCCTAACCCTAAACCAAACCCTAACCCTAACCCTAACCCTAACCCTAACCCAAACCCTAACCCTTACCCAAACCCTAAACCTAAACCTAACCCTAACCCTAATCCTAACACTAACCCTAACCCAAAAACTAACCCTAACTCGAATCCTAACCCAAACCCTAATCCTCACCCTAACACTAACCCAAACCCTAAACCTAACCCTATTCCTAACACTAACCCTAAACCTAACCTTAACCCAAACCCTAACCCAAAACCTAACCCTAACCCTAACTCAAACTCTAACCCTAACTCGAAACCTAACCCTAAGCCAAACACTAACCCAAACCCTAACAATAACCCTAACCCTATTCCTAACCCTAACCCTAACCCAAACCCTAACCCAAATCCTAACCCTAACCCTAACCCTAACCCTAACCCTAACTCAAACACTAACCCTAACCCTAACCCAAAACCTAACACTAAACCTAACCTTAACACTTATCCTAACCCTAAACCTAACCCAAAAAATAACACTAACCCTAAACCAAACCCTAACCCTAACCCTACCCTAATCCTAACCCTAACCCTAATCCTAACACAAACCCAACCCCTAAACCTAACCCTAACCCTAATCCTAATTCTAACCCGAACCCAAACCATAACCCTAACCCTAACCCTAAACCTAACATTAAACCTAACCCTAAACCAAACCCTAACTCTTACCCCAAACCTAAACCTAACCCTAATCCTAACCCTAACCCCAACCCTAACACTAACCCTAACCCAAAACCGCACCGTAACCACAAACCTAACTCAAAACCTAACCTTAAACCTAACCCAAACCCAAACACTAACCCTAACCTTAACCCTAAACCAAACCCTAAACCTAACCCTAAACCTAACCCTAACCCAAACCCTAACCCTAACACTAACCTAACCCTAACTCAAACCCTAACCATAACCCTAACCCTAACCCTAACCCAAACCCTAACCCTAACCCTAACACTAACCCTAACCCTAACACTAACCCAAATCCTAACCCTAACCCTAACCCAAACCAAAACCCTAACCCTAACCCTAACCCTAACCCTAACCCTAACCCTAATCCTAACTCTAACCCTATCCCTAATCCTAACCCTAACCCTAACCCTAACACAAACCCAACCCCTAACCCTAACCCTAACCCTAATCCTAATTCTAACCCGAACCCAAACCATAACCCTAACTCTAAACTTAACCCAAAACCTAAACCTAACACTAACCCTAACCCTAAATAAACGCTAACTCTAACCCTAAACCTAACCCTAACCCTAATCCTAACCCTATCCATAACCCTAACACTAACCCTAACACAAAACCACACCGTAACCACAAACCTAACTCATAGCCTAAGCGTAACCCTAACCCAAAGCCAAACCCTAACCTTAACCCTAAAACAAATCCTAAAACTAAACCCTAACCCAAACCTAACCCTAACCCTATTCCTAACCCTAACCCTAACCATAACCTTAACCCAAAACCTAACCCTAAACCTAACCCTAAACCAAACCCTACCCTAAACCTAACCCAAAAAATAACACTAACCCTAAACCAAACCCTAACCCTAACCCTACCCTAATCCTAACCCAAAACCTAACCCTAACACAAACCCAACCCCTAAACCTAACCCAAACCCCAATCCTAATTCTAACCCCAACCCAAACCATAACCCTAACCCAAACCCTAAACCTAACATTAAACCTAACCCTAAACCAAACCCTAACTCTAACCCTAAACCTAACCCTAACCCTAATCCTAACCCTATCCCTAACCCTAACACTAACACCAACCCAAAACCGCACCGTAACCACAAACCTAACTCAAAACCTAACCTTAAACCTAACCCAAACCCAAACACTAACCCTAACCTTAACCCTAAACCAAACCCTAAACCTAACCCTAAACCTAACCCTAACCCAAACCCTAATCCTAACACTAACCTAACCCTAACTCAAACCCTAACCATAACCCTAACCCTAACCCTAACCCAAACCCTAACCCTAACCCTAACACTAACCCTAACCCTAACACTAACCCAAATCCTAACCCTAACCCTAACCCAAACCAAAACCCTAACCCTAACTCTAACTCTAATCCTAAACCTAACCCTAATCCTAACTCTAACCCTAACCCTAATCTTAACCCTAACCCTAACCCTAACACAAACCCAACCCCTAACCCTAATCCTAACCCTAATCCTAATTCTAACCCGAACCCAAACCATAACCCTAACCCTAAACTTTACCCAAAACCTAAACCTAGCACTAACCCTAACCCTAAACCAAACCCTAACTCTAGCCCTAAACCTAACCCTAACCCTAATCCTAACCCTATCCCTAACCCTAACACTAACCCTAACACAAAACCACACCGTAACCACAAACCTAACTCATACACTAACCTTAAACCTAACCCAAACCCAAACCCTAACCTTAACCCTAAATCAAATCCTAAATCTATACCGTAACCCTAACCCTAACCCTAACCCTATTCCTAACCCTAACCCTAACCCTAACCTTAACCCAAAACCTAACCCTAAACCTAACCCTAACCCAAACCCTAATCAAACCCTAACCCTAACCCAAAACCTAACCCTAACACTAACCCTAACCGTAATCCTAAATCTAACCCTAACCTTAACCCAAAATGTAAACCTAACCCTAAACCTCACCCTAACCCAAAACCTAACCCTAACCCAAATCCTAATCCTAACCCTAACCTTAATGCTAAGCCTAAACCTAACTCAAACTCAAACCTAACCCTAAACCTAACCCTAATCCAAACCCTAACCCTAACACTAACCTAACCCTAACTCAAACCCTAACCATAACCCTAACCCTAACCCTAACCCAAACCCTAACCCTAACACTAACCCTAACCCTAACACTAACCCAAATCCTAACCCTAAACCTAACCCAAACCAAAACCCTAACCCTAACTCTAACTCTAATCCTAAACCTAACCCTAATCCTAACCCTAATCAAAACCCTAAGATTAAAACTAACCCTAACCCTAACCCAAAACCTAAACCTAACCCTAATCCTAACCCTAACCCTAACCCTAATCCTAAGCCTAACCCTAACCCTAACACAAACCCAACCCCTAACCCTAACCCTAACCCTAATCCAAACCCTAACCCTAAACCTAACCCTAACTCAAACCCTAAGCCTAACCCTAACCCTAACCCAAAAACTAACCCTAACAATAACCCAAACCCTAACCCTAACCCTAACTCTAACCCAAACCCTAACCCTAAAACTAACCCTAACCCTAATCCTAACCCTAGCCCAAGCCCTAACCCTAGCCCTATTCCTAACATTAACCCTAAACCTAAACTTAACCCAAACCCTAACCCAAACCCTAACCCTAACCCTAAACCTAACCATAACCCTAACCCAAACCCTAACCCAAATCCTAACCCTAACCCTAACCCTAAACCTAACCCTAACTCAAACACTAACCCTAACCCTAAACCAAAACCTAAACCTAAACCTAACCCTAACCCTTATCCTAACCCTAAACCTAACCCAAAAAATAACACTAACCCTAAACCAAACCCTAACCCTAACCCTACCCTAATCCTAACCCTAACCCTAACCCTAACACAAACCCAACCCCTAACCCTAACCCTAACCCTAACCCTAAAACTAACATTAAACCTAACCCTAAACCAAACCCTAACTCTAACCCTAAACCTAACCCTAACCCTAATCCTAACCCTATCCGTAACCCTAACACTAACCCTAACCCAAAACCACACCGTAACCACAAACCTAATTCAAAACCTAACCTTAAACCTAACCCAAACTGAAACCCTAACCCTAACCTTAACCCTAAACCAAACCCTAAACCTAACCCTAACCCAAACCCTAACCCTAACACTAACCTAACCCTAACTCAAACCCTAACCATAACCCTAACCCTAACCCTAACCCAAACCCTAACCCTAACACTAACCCTAACCCTAACACTAACCCAAATCCTAACCCTAACCCTAACCCAAACCAAAATCCTAACCCTAACTCTAACTCTAATCCTAAACCTAACCCTAATCCTAACTCTAACCCTAACCCTAATCCTAACCCTAACCCTAACCCTAACACAAACCCAACCCCTAACCCTAACCCTAACCCTAATCCTAATTCTAACCCGAACACAAACCATAACCCTAACGCTAAACTTAACCCAAAACCTAAACCTAACACTAACCCTAACCCTAAACCAAACCCTAACTCTAATCCTAAACCTAACCCTAACCCTAATCCTAACCCTATCCCTAACCCTAACACTAACCCTAACCCAAAACCACACCGTAACCACAAACCTAACTCATACCCTAACCTTAAACCTAACACAAACCCAAACCCTAAACTTAACCCTAAACCAAACCCTAAACCTAAACCGTAACCCTAACCCTAACCCTAACCCTATTCCTAACCCTAACCCTAAACCTAACCTTAACCCAAACCCTAACCCTAACCCTAACCCTAACCCTAACCCTAACCCTAAACCTAACTGTAACCCTAACCCTAACACTAACCCTAACCGTAATCCTAAACCTAACCCTAACCTTTACCCAAAAAGGAAACCTAACCCTAAACCTAACCCTAACCCAAAACCTAACCCTAACCCAAATCCTATTCCTAACCCTAACCGTAATGCTAAGCCTAAACCTAACTCAAACTCAAACCTAACCCTAAACCTAACCCTAACACAAACCCTAACCCTAACACTAACCTAACCCTAATTCAAACCCTAACCATAACCCTAACCCTAACCCTAACCCAAACCCTAACCCTAACACTAACCCTAACCCTAACACTAACCCAAATCCTAACCCTAAAACTAACCCAAACCAAAACCCTAACCCTAACATTAACTCTAATCCTAAACCTAACCCTAATCCTAACCCTAACCCTAACCCTAATCAAAACCCTAACATTAAACCTAACCCTAACCCTAACCCAGAACCTAAACCTAACCCTAATCCTAAACCTAAACCTAACTCAAACCCTAACCCTAACCCTAACCCTAATCCTAACCCTAACCCTAACCCTAACACAAAACCAACCCCTAACCCTAACCCTAACCCTAACCCAAACCCTAACCCTAAACCTAAACCTAACTCAAACCCTAACCCTAACCCTAACCCTAACCCTAACCCAAACCCTAATCCTAAATCTAACCCTAACCCTAATCCTAACCCTAACCCTAACCAAAAAACTAACCCTAACAATAACCCAAACCCTATCCCTAACCCTAACCCTAACCCAAACCCTAACCCTAAACCTAACCAAAAACCTAAACCTAACCCTAACCCAAACCCTAACCCTAACCCTATTCCTAACATTAACCCTAAACCTAAACTTAACCCAAACCCTAACCCAAACCCTAACCCTAACACTAACCTAACCCAAACCCTAACCCTAACACTAACCTAACCCTAACTCAAACCCTAACCATAACCCTAACCCTAACCCTAACCTAACCCTAACCCTAACCCTAACCCTAAACCTAACCCAAAAAATAACACTAACCCTAAATCAAACCCTAACCCTAACCCTAACCCTAAACCTTACCCAAACCCTAAACCTAAACCTAACCCTAATCTAATCCTAACCCTAACCCTAACCCAAAACCTAACCCTAACCCTATTCCTAAACCTAACCCTAAACCTAACCTTAACCCAAACCCTAATCCACACCCTAACCCTAAACTTAACCCTAACTCAAACTCTAACCCTAACTCGAACCTCAACCCTAACCCAAACACTAACCCAAACCCTAACAATAACCCTAACAGTATTCCTAACACTAACCCTAACCCTAACCCTAACCCTAAACCCTAAGCCTAACCAATACCCTAAACCTAACCCTAATCTAACCCTAACCCTAACCCTAACAGAAACCCAACCCCTAACCCTAACCCTAACCCTAATCCTAATTCTAACCCGAAACCAAACCATAACCCTAGCCCTAACCCTAAACCTAACCCTAAACCTAACATTAACCCTAACCCTAAACCAAACCCTAACTCTAACATTAAACCTAACCCTAACCCTAATCCTAACCCTATCCCTAACCCTAACACTAACCCTAACCCAAAACCACACCGAAACCACAAACATAACTCAAACCCTAACCTTAAACCTAACCCAAACCCAAACACTAACCCTCACCTTACCCCTAAACCAAACCCTAAACCTACCAATAAAACTAACCCTAACCCAAACCCTAACCCTAACACTAACCTAACCCAAACCCTAACCCTAACACTAACCTAACCCTAACTCAAACCCTAACCATAACCCTAACCCTAACCCTAACCCAAACCCTAACCCTAACACTAACCCTAACCCTAACACTAACCCAAATCCTAACCCTAACCCTAACCCTAACCCTAACGCTAACCCAAACCCTAACTCGAACCCTAACCCAAACCCTAATCCTCACCCTAACCCTAACCCAAACCCTAACCCTAACCCTAACCCTATTCCTAACCCTAAACCTAACCTTAACCCAAACCCTAACCCAAACCCTAACACTAAACTTAACCCTAACTCAAACTCTAACCCTAATTCGAACCCTAACCCTAACCCAAACACTGACCAAACCCTAACAATAACTCTAACCCTAACCGTATTCCTAACACTAACCATAACCTAACCCTAACCCTAAACCTATTCCTAACCCTAACCCTAAACCGTAACCCTAACCAATACCCTAAACAAAACCTTCACGCTAACCCTAACCCTAACCCAAACCCTAACCCTAACACTACCCCTAACCCTAACACTAACCCAAATCCTAACCCTAACATTAACCCAAACCAAAACCGTAAACTTAACTCTAATCCTAACCCTAACCCTAATCAAAACCCTAACATTAAACCTAATCCTAAACCTAACCAAAACCTAAACCTAACCCTAATCCTAACCCTAACCCTAACCCTAATCCTAACCCTAACCCTAACCATAACACAAACCCAACCCCTAACCCTAAACCTAACCCAAATCCTAACCCTAAACCTAACCCTAACTCAAACCCTAACCCTAACCCTAACCCTAACAAAAACCCTAAACCTAAACCTAACCCTAACCCTTATCCTAACCCTAAACCTAACCCAAAAAATAACCCTAACCCTAAACCAAACCCTAACCCTAACCCTAACCCTAACCCTAACCCAAACCATAACCCTTACCCAAACCCTAAACCTAAACCTAACCCTAACCCTAATCCTAACACTAACCCTAACCCAAAAACTAACCCTAACTCGAACCCTAACCCAAACCCTAATCCTCACCCTAACACTAACCCAAACCCTAAACCTAACCCTATTCCTAACCCTAACCCTAAACCTAACCTTAACCCAAACCCTAACCCAAAACCTAACCCTAACCCTAACTCAAACTCTAACCCTAACTCGAAACCTAACCCTAAGCCAAACACTAACCCAAACCCTAACAATACCCCTAACCCCATTCATAACCCTAACCCTAACCCAAACCCTAACCCAAATCCTAACCCTAACCCTAACCCTAACCCTAACCCTAACCCTAACTCAAACACTAACCCTAACCCTAACCCAAAACCTAACACTAAACCTAACCTTAACACTTATCCTAACCCTAAACCTAACCCAAAAAATAACACTAACCCTAAACCAAACCCTAACCCTAACCCTACCCTAATCCTAACCCTAACCATAATCCTAACACAAACCCAAGCCCTAAACCTAACCCTAACCCTAATCCTAATTCTAACCCGAACCCAAACCATAACCCTAACCCTAACCCTAAACCTAACATTAAACCTAACCCTAAACCAAACCCTAACTCTAACCCTAAACCTAAACCTAACCCTAATCCTAACGCTATCCCTAACCCTAACACTAACCCTAACCCAAAACCGCACCGTAACCACAAACCTAACTCAAAACATAACCTTAAACCTAACCCAAACCCAAACACTAACCCTAACCTTAACCCTAAACCAAACCCTAAACCTAACCCTAAACCTAACCCTAACCCAAACCATAACCCTAACACTAACCTAACCCTAACTCTAACCCTAACCATAACCCTAACCCTAACCCTAACCCAAATCCTAACCCTAACCCTAACACTAACCCTAACCCTAACACTAACCCAAATCCTAACCCTAACCCTAACCCAAACCAAAACCCTAACCCTAACTCTAACTCTAATCCTAAACCTAACCCTAATCCTAACTCTAACCCTAACCCTAACCCTAACCCTAACCCAAACCCTAACCCTAAACCTAACCCTAACTCAAACCCTAACCCTAACACAAACCCAACCCCTAACCCTAACCCTAACCCTAATCCTAATTCTAACCCGAACCCAAACCATAACCCTAACTCTAAACTTAACCCAAAACCTAAACCTAACACTAACCCTAACCCTAAACCAAACCCTAAATCTAACCCTAAACCTAACCCTAACCCTAATCCTAACCCTATCCCTAACCCTAACACTAACCCTAACCCAAAACCGCACCGTAACCACAAACCTAACTCAAAACCTAACCTTAAACCTAACCCAAACCCAAACACTAACCCTAACCTTAACCCTAAACCAAACCCTAAACCTAACCCTAAACCTAACCCTAACCCAAGCCCTAGCCCTAGCACTAACCTAACCCTAACTCAAACCCTAACCATAACCCTAACCCTAACCCTAACCCAAAACCTAACCCTAACCCTAACACTAACCCTAACCCTAACACTAACCAAATCCTAACCCTAACCCTAACCCAAACCAAAACCCTAACCCTAACTCTAACTCTAATCCTAAACCTAACCCTAATCCTAACTCTAACCCTAACCCAAACCAAAACCCTAATCCCTAACTCTAACTCTAATCCTAAACCTAACCCTAATCCTAACCCTAACCCTAACCCTAATCCTAACCCTAACCCTAACCCTAACACAAACCCAACCTCTAACACTAACCCTAACCCTAACCCAAACCCTAACCCTAAATCTAAACCTAACAATAACCCTAACTCAAACCCTAACCCTAACCCTTACCCTAACTCAAACCCTAACCCTAACCCTAACCCTAACCCTAAACCTAACATTAACCCTAACCCTAAACCAAACCCTAACTCTAACCCTAAACCTAACCCTAACCCTAATCCTAACCCTATCCCTAACCCTAACACTAACCCTAACTCAAAACCACACCGTAACCACAAACCTAACTCAAAACCTAACCTAACCCTAACACAAACCAAACCCCTAACCCTAACCCTAACCCTAACCCAAACCCTAACCCTAAACCTAAACCTAACTCAAACCCTAACCCTAACCCTAACCCTAACCCAAACCCTAACCCTAAATCTAACCCTAACCCTAATCCTAACCCTAACCCTAACCGAAAAACTAACCCTAACAATAACCCAAACCCTAACCCTAACCCTAACCCTAACCCAAACCCTAACCCTAAACCTAACCAAAAACCTAAACCTAACCCTAACCCAAACCCTAACCCTAACCCTATTCCTAACATTAACCCTAAACCTAAACTTAACTCTAACCCTAACCCAAACCCTAACCCTAACCCTAAACCTAACCATAACCCTAAACCAAACCCTAACCCAAATCCTAACCCTAACCCTAACCCTAACCCTAACCCTAACCCTAACCCTAACCCAAAACCTAACCCTAAACCTAACCCTAACCCTTATCCTAACCCTAAACCTAACCCAAAAAATAACACTAACCCTAAACCAAACCCTAACCCTAACCCTAACCCTAAACCTTACCCAAACCCTAAACCTAAACCTAACCCTAATCTAATCCTAACCCTAACGCTAACCCAAAACCTAACCCTAACCCTATTCCTAAACCTAACCCTAAACCTAACCTTAACCCAAACCCTAACCCACACCCTAACCCTAAACTTAACCCTAACTCAAACTCTAACCCTAACTCTAACCTCAACCCTAAATCAAACACTAACCCAAACCCTAACAATAACCCTAACAGTATTCCTAACACTAACCCTAACCCTAACCCTAACCCTAACCCTAAACCTAACCCTATTCCTAACCCTAACCCTAAACCCTAAGCCTAACCAATGCCCTAAACATAACCTTCACGATAACCCTAACCCTAACCCAAACCCTAACTCTAACCCTATACCTAACAAAAAACCTAAACCTAACCCTAACCCTAACCCTAACCCAAACCCTAACCCTAACACTAACCCTAACCCTAACACTAACCCAAATCCTAACCCTAATATTAACCCAAAATAAAACCCTAAACCTAACTCTAATCCTAACCCTAACCCTAATCAAAACCCTAACATTAAACCTAACCCTAAACCTAACCCAAAACCTAAACCTAACCCTAATCCTAACCCTAACCCTAACCCTAAATCTAACCCTAACCCTAACCCTAGCCCTAACACAAACCCAACCCCTAACCCTAACCCTAACCCTAATCCTAATTCTAACACAAACCCAAACCATAACCCTAACCCTAACCCTAACCCTAACCCTAAACCTAACATTAACCCTAACCCTAAACCAAACCCTAACTCTAACCCTAAACCTAACCCTAACCCTAATCCTAACCCTATCCCTAACCCTAACACTAACCCTAACCCAAAACCACACCGTAACCACAAACCTAACTCAAAACGTAACCAAAACCTAACCCAAACCCAAACCCTAACCTTAACCTTAACCCTAAACCAAACCCTAAATCTAAACCTAAACCTAACCCTAACCAAAACCCTAACCCTAACACTAACCTAACCCTAACTCAAACCCTAACCATAACCCTAACCCTAACCCTAACCCAAGCCCTTACCCTATCACTAACCCTAGACCTAACACTAACACAATTCCAAACCCTAACCCTAACCCAAACCAAAACCGTAACCCTAACTCTAACTCTAATCCAAAACCTAACCCTAATCCTAACTCTAACCCTATCACTAATCCTAACCCTAACCCTAACCCTAACACAAACCCAACCCCTAACCCTAACCCTAACCCTAATCCTAATTCTAACCCGAACCCAAACCATAACCCTAACCCTAAACTTAAACCAAAACCTAAACCTAACACTGACCCTAACCCTAAACCAAACCCTATCTCTAACCTTAAACCTAACCCTAACCCTAATCCTAACCCTATCCCTAACCCTAACACTAACCCTAACCCAAAACCACACCATAACCACAAACCTAACTCATACCCTAACCTTAAACCTAACCTAAACCCAAACCCTAACCTTAACCCTAAACCAAACCCTAAACCTAAACCGTAACCCTAACCCTAACCCTAACCCTATTCCTAACCCTAAACCTAACCTTAACCCAACCCCTAACCCTAAACTTAACCCTACCCCAAACCCTAATCAAACCCTAAGCCTAATCCAAACCCTAACCCTAACACTAACCCTAACCGTAATCCTAAACCTAACCCTAACCTTAACCCAAAAAGTAAACCTAAGCCTAAGCCTAACCCTAACCCAAAACCTAACCCTAACCCCTATCCTAATCCTAACCCTAACCCTAATGCTAAGCCTAAACCTAACTCAAACTCAAACCTAACCCTAAACCTAACCCTAACCCAAACCCTAATCCTAACACTAACCTAACCCTAACTCAAACCCTAACAATAACCCTAACCCTAACCCTAACCCTAACCCAAACCCTAACCCTAACACTCACCCTAACCCTAACACTAACCCAAATCCTAACCCTAACCCTAACCCAAACCAAAACCCTAATCCCTAACTCTAACTCTAATCCTAAACCTAACCCTAATCCTAACCCTAACCCTAACCCTAATCCTAACCCTAACCCTAACCCTAACACAAACCCAACCTCTAACACTAACCCTAACCCTAACCCAAACCCTAACCCTAAATCTAAACCTAACCCTAACCCTAACTCAAACCCTAACCCTAACACTTACCCTAACTCAAACCCTAACCCTAACCCTAACCCTAACCCTAACCGAAACCCTAACCCAAATCCTAAACCTAACCCTAACCCTAACCATAACCCTAACCCTAACCCTAACCCTAAGTCAAACACTAACCCTAACACTAACAAAAACCCTAACCCTAAACCTAACCCTAACCCTTATCCTAACCCTAAACCTAACCCAAAAAATAAGACTAACCCTAAACCAAACCCTAACCCTAACCCTAACCCTAACCCTAACCCAAACCCTAACCCAAACCCTAACCCTTACCCAAACCCTAAACCAAAACCTAACCCTAACCCGAATCCTATCCCTAACCCTAACCCAAAAACTAACCCTAACCCAAACCCTAACCCTAACCCTATTCCTAACCCTAAACCTAACCTTAACCCAAACCCTAACCCAAACCATAACCCTAAACTTAACCCTAACTCAAACTCTAACCCTAATTCGAACCCTAACCCTAACCCAAACACTAACCAAACCCTAACAATAACCCTAACCCTAACCGTATTCCTAACACTAACCATAACCCTAACCCTAACCCTAAACCTATTCCTAACCCTAACCCTAAACCGTAACCCTAACCAATACCCTAAACAAAACCTTCACGCTAACCATAACCCTAACCCAAACCCTAACCCTAACACTACCCCTAACCCTAACATTAACCCAAACCAAAACCCTAAACTTAACTCTAATCCTAACCCTAACCCTAATCAAAACCCTAACATTAAACCTAATCCTAAACCTAACCCAAAACCTAAACCTAACCCTAATCCTAACCCTAACCTTAACCCTAACCCTAACCCTAACCCTAACCCTAACCCTAACCCAAACCCTAACCCTAAACCTAACCCTAACTCAAACCCTAACCCTAACCCTAACCCTAACCCAAACCCTAACCCTAAATCTAACCCTAACCCTAATCCTAACCCTAACCCTAACGCAAAAACTAACCCTAACAATAACCCAAACCGTAACCCTAACCCTAACCCTAATCCTAACCCAAACCCTAACACTAACCCAAACCCTAACCCTAACCCTAAACCAAACCAAAACCCTAACCATAATTCTAATCCTAACCCTAACCCTAACCCTAAACCTAACCCTAACCCTAACTCAAACCCTAACCCTAACCCAAACCCTAACACTAACCCAAACCCTAACCCTAACCCTAAACCAAACCAAAACCCTAACCCTAATACTATTCCTTACCCTAACCCAAACCCTAAACCTAAACCTAACCCTAACCCTAACCCCAACCCTAACCCAAACCCTAACACTAACCCAAACCCTAAGCCTAACCCTAAACCAAACCAAAACCCTAACCCAAACTCTAATCCTAACCCTAACCCTAACCCTAACCCTAACCCTAACCTTAACCCAAACACTAACCCAAAATCAAACCCAAAACCTATCCCTAACCCTAACCCTAACCCTAACTCAAACTCTAACCCTAACTCTAACCCTAATTGAAAACCTAAACCAAACCCTAATCCAAACCCTAACCCAAACCCTAACAATAACCCTAACCCTAACCCTATTCCTAACACTAACCCTAACCCTAACCCTAACCCTAAACCTATTCCTAAACCTAACCCTAAACCCTTACCCTAACCAATACCCTAAACATAACCCTCATGCTAACCCTAACCCTAACCCTAACCCAAACCCTAACACTACCCTAACCCTAACCAAAACCCTAACCCTAACCCTAACCTTAACCAAACCAAAACCCTAACCCTAACTCTAATCCTAACTCTAACCCTAATCAAAACTCTAACATTAACCCTAATCCTAACCCTAACCCTATTCCTAACCTTAACCCTAAACCTAACCTTAACCCAAAACCTAACCGTAAATCTAACCCAAACCCTAACCCCAACTCAAACCCTAACCCTAAGACAAACCCTAACCCTAAAACTAACCCTAACCCAAATCCTAAACCTAACACTAACCCTAACACAAACCCTAACCCTAACACTAACACTTACCCTAAGGCTAACCCAAAACCTAACCCTAAACCTAACCAAAACCAGAAGCCTAACCCTAACTCTAATCCTAACCCTAACCCTAATCCTAACCATAACCTTAACACTAATCCAAACCCTAAACCTAACCCTAATCCTAATTCTAACCCTAACCCTAATCGTAACCCTAAACCTAACCCTAACCCACACTCAACCCCTAACTCTAACCCTAACCCTAACCGAAACCCTAACTCAAAACCTAACCCTAACACTAACCCAAACCCTAACCCTAAACCTAACCCTAACCCTTTTCCCAAACCTAACACAAACCCTAACAATAATCCTAACCCTAATCCTATTCCTAAACCTAACCCTAAACTTAACCCTAACCCTAACCCTAACCCCAAAACTAACCCTAACTCTAACCCAAAACCTAACCCTAACACTAATCCTAATCCTAACCCTAACGCTAACCCTAACTCAAACCCTAACGCTAACCCAAACCCTAACACTAACACTAACGATAATCCTAATCCTAAACCTAACACTAACCCTAACCCTAACGCTAACCCTAACCCTAACCCTAACCCTAACCCTAACCCTAACCCAAACCCTAACCCTTACCCAAACCCTAAGCCTAAACCTAACCCTAACCCTAATCCTAACCCTAACCCTAACCCAAAAACTAACCCTAACTCGAACCCTAACCCAAACACTAATCCTCACCCTAACGCTAACCCAAACCCTAAACCTAACCCTATTCCTAACCCTAACCCTAAACCTAACCTTAACCCAAACCCTAACCCAAAACCTAACCCTAACCCTAACTCAAAGTCTAACCCTAACTCGAACCCTAACCCTAACCCAAACACTAACCCAAACCCTAACAATAACCCTAACCCTATTCCTAACACTAACCTTAACCCTAACCCTAACCCTAACCCTATTCCTAACCCTAAACCTAAACCCTAAGCCTAACCAATACCCTAAACATAACCTTCACGCTAACCCTAACCCTAACCCAAACAATAACCCTAAACCTAACCAAAAACCTAAACCTAACCCTATCCCAAACCCTAACCCTAACCCTATTCCTAACATTAACCCTAAACCTAAACTTAACCCAAACCCTAACCCAAACCCTAACCCTAACCCTAACCCTAACCCTAACCTTAACCCTAACCCTAACCCTAAACTTAACCCTAACTCAAACTCTAACCCTAATTCGAACCCTAACCCTAACCCAAACACTAACCAAACCCTAACAATAACCCTAACCCTAACCGTATTCCTAACACTAACCATAACCCTAACCCTAACCCTAAACCTATTCCTAACCCTAACCCTAAACCGTAACCCTAACCAATACCCTAAACAAAACCTTCACGCTAACCATAACCCTAACCCAAACCCTAACCCTAACACTACCCCTAACCCTAACACTAACCCAAATCCTAACCCTAACATTAACCCAAACCAAAACCCTAAACTTAACTCTAATCCTAACCCTAACCCTAATCAAAACCCTAACATTAAACCTAATCCTAACCCTAACCCAAAACCTAAACCTAAACCTAATCCTAACCCTAACCCTAACCCTAATCCTAACCCTAACCCTAACCATAACACAAACCCAAACCCTAACCCTAACCCTAACCCTAACCCAAACCCTAACCCTAAACCTAACCCTAACTCAAACCCTAACCCTAAACCTAACCCTAACCCAAACCCTAACCCTAAATCTAACCCTAACCCTAATCCGAACCCTAACCCTAACGCAAAAACTAACCCTAACAATAACCCAAAACGTAACCCTAACCCTAACCCTAACCCTAACCCAAACCCTAACACTAACCCAAACCCTAACCCTAAACCTAAACCAAACCAAAACCCTAACCCTAACTCTAATCCTAACCCTAACCCTAACCCTAAACCTAACCCTAACCCTAACTCAAACCCTAACCCTAACCCTAACCCAAACCCTAAACCTAAACCTAACCCTAACCCTAAGCCTAACCCTAACCCAAATCCTAACCCTAACATTAACCCAAACCAAAACCCTAAACTTAACTCTAATCCTAACCCTAACCCTAATCAAAACCCTAACATTAAACCTAATCCTAACCCTAACCCAAAACCTAAACCTAACCCTAATCCTAACCCTAACCCTAACCCTAAACCTATTCCTAACCCTAACCCTAAACACTTACCCTAACCAATACCCTAAACATAACCCTCATGCTAACCCTAACCCTAACCCAAACCCTAACACTAACCCTAACCCTAACCAAAACCCTAACCCTAACCCTAACCTTAACCCAAACCAAAACCCTAACCCTAACTCTAATCCTAACTGTAACCCTAATCAAAACCCTAACATTAACCCTAACCCTAACCCTAACCCTATTCCTAACCTTAACCCAAAACCTAACCGTAAATCTAACCCAAACCCTAACCCTAACTCAAACCCTAACCCTAAGACAAACCCTAACCCTAAAACTAACCCTAACCCAAATTCTAAACCTAACACTAACCCTAACCCAAACCCTAACCCTAACACTAACACTTACCCTAAGGCTAACCCAAAACCTAACCCTAAACCTAACCAAAACCAGAAGCCTAACCCTAACTCTAATCCAAACCCTAACCCTAATCCTAACCATAACCTTAACACTAAACCAAACCCTAAACCTAACCCTAATCCTAATTCTAACCCTAACCCTAATCGTAACCCTAAACCTAACCTTAACGCACACCCAACCCCTAACTCTAACCCTAACCCTAACCCAAACCCTAACTCAAAACCTAACCCTAAGCCTAAACCTAACCCAAACCCTAACCCTAAACCTAACCCTAACCGTTTTCCCAAACCTAACACAAACCCTAACAATAATCCTAACCCTAACCCTATTCCTAAACCTAACCCTAAACTTAACCCTAACCCTAATCCTAACCCTAACCCTAACCCCAAAACTAACCCTAACCCTAACCCAAAACCTAACCCTAACACTAATCCTAATCCTAAACCTAACGCTAATCCTAACTCAAACCCTAACCCTAACCCAAACCCTAACCCTAACACTAACCATAATCCTAATCCTAAACCTAACACTAACCCTAACCCTAACGCTAACCCTAACCCTAACCTTAACCCTAACCCAAACCCTAACCCTTACCCAAACCCTAAACCTAAACCTAACCCTAACCCTAATCCTAACCCTAACCCTAACCCAAAAACTAACCCTAACTCCAACCCTAACCCAAACACTAATCCTCACCCTAACGCTAACCCAAACCCTAAACCTAACCCTATTCCTAACCCTAACCCTAAACCTAACCTTAACCCAAACCCTAACCCAAAACCTAACCCTAACCCTAACTCAAAGTCTAACCATAACTCGAACCCTAACCCTAACCCAAACACTAACCCAAACCCTAACAATAACCCTAACCCTATTCCTAACACTAACCCTAACCCTAAACCTAACCCTAACCCTAACTCTAACCATAACCCTAACCCAAACCCTAACCCAAATCCTAACCCTAACCCTAACCCTAACACTAACCTTAACTCAAACACTAACCCTAACCCTAACCCAAAACCTAAACCTAAACCTAACCCTAACCCTTATCCTAACACTAAACCTAACCCAAAAAATAACACTAACCCTAAACCAAACCCTAACCCTAACCCTAACCCTAACCCTTTCCCAAACCCTAAATCTAAACCTAACCCTAATCTAATCCTAACCCTAACCCTAACCCAAAAACAAACCCTAACTCGAACCCTAACACAAACCCTAATCCTAACCCTAACCCTAACCCAAACCCTAACCCTAACCCTATTCCTAACCCTAACCCTAAACCTAACCTTAACCAAAACCCTAACCGACACCCTAACCCTAAACTTAACCCTAACTCAAACTCTCACCCTAACTCGAACCTTAACCCTAACCCAAAGACTAACCCAAACCCTAACAATAACCCTAAAACTATTCCTAACACTAACCCTAACCCTAACCCTAACCTTAACCCTAACCCTATTCCTAACCCTAACCCTAAACCCTAAGCCTAACCAATACCCTAAACATAACATTCACGCTAACCCTAACCCTAACCCAAACCCTAACCCTAACCCTAAACCTAACCAAAAACCTAAACCTAACCCTAACCCTAACACTAACCCAAATCCTAACCCTAACATTAACCCAAACCAAAACCCTAAACCTAACTCTAATACTAACCCTAACCCTAATCAAAACCCTAACATTAAATCTAACCCTAACCCTAACCCTAACCCAAAACCTAAACCTAACCCCAATCCTAACCCTAACCCTAACCCTAACACAAACCCAACCCCTAACCCTAACCGTAACCCTAATCCTAATTCTAACCCGAACCCAAACCATAACCCTAACCCTAACCCAAAACCTAACCCTAAACCCAACACTAAACCTAACCCTAAACCAAACCCTAACTCTAACTCTAATCCTAAACCTAACCCTAATCCTAACTCTAACCCTAACCCTAATCCTAACCCTAACCCTAACCCTAACACAAACCCTAACCCTAACCCTAACCCTAATCCTAATTCTAACCCGAACCCAAAACATAACCCTAACCCTAAACTTAACCCAAAACCTAAACCTAACACTAACCCTAACCCTAAACCAAACCCTAACTCTAACCCTAAACCTAACCCTAACCCTAATCCTAACCCTATCCCTAGCCCTAACACTAACCCTAACCCAAAACCACACCGTAACAACAAACCTAACTCATACCCTAACCTTAAACCTAACCCAAACCCAAACCCTAACCTTAACCCTAAACCAAACCCTAAACCTAAACCATAACCCTAACCCTAACCCTAACCCTAACCTTAACCCAAACCCTAACCCTAAACCTAACCCTAACCCAAACCCTAATCAAACCCTAACCCTAATCCAAAACCTAAGCCTAACACTAACCCTAACCGTAATCCTAAACCTAACCCTAACCTTAACCCAAAAAGTAAACCTAACCCTAAACCTAACCCTAACCCAAAACCTAACCCTAACCCAAATCCTAATCCTAACCCTAACCGTAATGCTAAGCCTAAACCTAACTCAAACTCAAACCTAACCCTAAACCTAACCCTATCCCAAACCCTAACCCTAACACTAACCTAACCCTAACTCAAACTCTAACCATAACCCTCACCCTAACCCTAACCCAAACCCTAACCCTAACACTAACCCTAACCCTAACACTAACCCAAATCCTAACCTTAACCCTAACCCAAACCAAAACCCTAACCCTAACTCTAACTCTAATCCTAAACCTAACCCTAATCCTAACCCTTTCCCTAACCCGAATCCTAATCCTAACCCTAACCCTTACACAAACCCAACCTCTAACAATAACCTTAACCTAACCCAAGCCCTAACCATAAATCTAATCCTATCCCTAACCCTAACTGAAACCCTAACCCTAACCCTAACCCTAATACTAACCCTAACCCTAACCCTAACCCTAACCCTAACGAAAACCCTAACCCTAACACTAACCTAACCCTAACTCAAACCCTAACCATAACCCTAACCCTAACCCTAACCCAAAACCTAACCCTAAATCTAACCCTAACCCTAATCCTAACCCTAACCCTAACGCAAAAACTAACCCTAACAATAACCCAAACCCTAACCCTAACCCTAACCCAAACCCTAACACTAACCCAAACCCTAACCCTAACCCTAAACGAAACCAAAACACTAACCCTAACTCTAATCCTAACCCTAACCCTAACCCTAAACCTAAACCTAACCCTAACTCATACCCTAACCCTAACCCTAACCCAAACCCTAAACCTAAACCTAACCCTAACCCTAACCCTAACCCTAACCCAAACCCTAACACTAACCGAAACACTAACCCTAACCCTAAACCAAACCAAAACCCTAAACCTAACTCTAATCCTAACCCTAACCCTAACCCTAACCCTAACCTTAACCCAAACACTAACCCAAACCCAAACCCAAAACCTATCCCTAACCCTAACCCTAACGCTAACTCAAACTCTAACCCTAACTCTAACCCTAACCCTAACCCTAACCCAAACCCTAACAATAACCCTAACCCTAACCCTATTCCTAACACTAACCCTAACCCTAACCCTAATCATCACCCTAACCCTATTCATAACCCTAACCCTAAACCCTAAGCCTAACCAATACCCTAAACATAACCTTCACGCTAACCCTAACCCTAACCCAAACAATAACTCTAAACCTAACCAAAAACCTAAACCTAACCCTAACCCACACCCTAACCCTAACCCTATTCCTAACATTAACCCTAAACCTAAACTTAACCCAAACCCTAACCCAAACCCTAACCCTAACCCTAACCCTAACCATAACCCTAACCCAAAACCTAACCCAAATCCTAACCCTAACCCTTATCCTAACCCTAAACCTAACCCAAAAAATAACACTAACCCTAAACCAAACCCTAACCCTAACACTAACCCTAACTCAAACACTAACCCTAACCCTAACCCAAAACCTAACCCTAAACCTAACCCTAACCCTTATCCTAACCCTAAACCTAACCCAAAAAATAACACTAACCCTAAACCAAACCCTAACCCTAACCCTAACCCTAACCCTTACCCAAACCCTAAACCTAAACCAAACCCTAATCTAATCCTTACCCTAACCCTAACCCAAAAACAAAACCTAACTCGAACCCTAACCCAAACCCTAATTCGAACCCTAACCCTAACCCAAACCCTAACCCTAACCCTATTCCTAACCCTAACCCTAAACCTAACCTTAACCCAAACCCTAACCCACACCCTAACCCTAAACTTAAACCTAACTCAAACTCTAACCCTAACTCGAACCTTAACCCTAACCCAAACACTAACCCAAACCCTAACAATAACCCTAACACTATTCCTAACACTAACCCTAACCCTAACCCTAACCCTAACACTATTCCTAACCGTAACCCTAAACCCTAAGCCTAACCAAGACCCTAAACAGAACAGTCACGATAACCCTAACCCTAACCCAAACCCTAACCCTAACCCTAAACCTAACCAAAAACCTAAACCTAACCCTAACCCTAACCCTAACCCTAACCCAAACCCTAACCCTAACTCTAACCCTAACCCTAACACTAACCCAAATCCTAACCCTAACATTAACCCAAACCAAAACCCTAAACCTAACTCTAATCCTAACCCTAACCCTAATCAAAACCCTAACATTAAATCTAACCCTAACCCTTATCCTAACCCTAAACCTAACCCAAAAAATAACCCTAACCCTAACCCTAACCCTAACCCTAACCCAAACCCTAACCCTAACACTAACCTAACCCTAACCCAAACCCTCACCCTAACACTAACCTAACCCTAACTCAAACCCTAACCATAACCCTAACCCTAACCCTAACCCAAAACCTAACCCTAAATCTAACCCTAACCCTAATCCTAACCCTAACCCTAACGCAAAAACTAACCCTAACAATAACCCAAACCCTAACCCTAACCCTAACCCAAACCCTAACACTAACCCAAACCCTAACCCTAACCCTAAACGAAACCAAAACACTAACCCTAACCATAATTCTAACCCTAACCCGAACCCTAAACCTAAACCTAACCCTAACTCAAACCCTAACCCTAACCCTAACCCAAACCCTAAACCTAAACCTAACCCTAACCCTAACCCTAACCCTAACCCAAACCCTAACACTAACCGAAACACTAACCCTAACCCTAAACCAAACCAAAACCCTAAACCTAACTCTAATCCTAACCCTAACCCTAACCCTAACCCTAACCTTAACCCAAACACTAACCCAAACCCAAACCCAAAACCTATCCCTAACCCTAACCCTAACGCTAACTCAAACTCTAACCCTAACTCTGACCCTAACCCTGACCCTAACCCAAACCCTAACAATAACCCTAACCGTAACCCTATTCCTAACACTAACCCTAACGCTAACCCTAATCATCACCCTAACCCTATTCATAACCCTAACGCTAAACCCTAAGCCTAACCAATACCCTAAACATAACCTTCACGCTAACCCTAACCCTAACCCAAACAATAACTCTAAACCTAACCAAAAACCTAAACCTAACCCTAACCCAAACCCTAACCCTAACCCTATTCCTAACATTAACCCTAAACCTAAACTTAACCCAAACCCTAACCCAACCCCCACCCCTAACCCTAACCCTAACCATAACCCTAACCCAAAACCTAACCCAAATCCTAACCCTAACCCTTATCCTAACCCTAAACCTAACCCAAAAAATAACACTAACCCTAAACCAAACCCTAACCCTAACACTAACCCTAACTCAAACACTAACCCTAACCCTAACCCAAAACCTAACCCTAAACCTAACCCTAACCCTTATCCTAACCCTAAACCTATCCCAAAAAATAACACTAACCCTAAACCATACCCTAACCCTAACCCTAACCCTAACCCTTACCCAAACCCTAAACCTAAACCAAACCCTAATCTAATCCTAACCCTAACCCTAACCCAAAAACAAAACCTAACTCGAACCCTAACCCAAACCCTAATTCGAACCCTAACCCTAACCCAAACCCTAACCCTAACCCTATTCCTAACCCTAACCCTAAACCTAACCTTAACCCAAACCCTAACCCACTCCCTAACCCTAAACTTAAACCTAACTCAAACTCTAACCCTAACTCGAACCTTAACCCTAACCCAAACACTAACCCAAACCCTAACAATAACCCTAACACTATTCCTAACACTAACCCTAACCCTAACCCTAACCCTAACACTATTCCTAACCGTAACCCTAAACCCTAAGCCTAACCAATACCCTAAACATAACATTCACGATAACCCTAACCCTAACCCAAACACTAACCCTAACCCTAAACCTAACCAAAAACCTAAACCTAACCCTAACCCTAACCCTAACCCTAACCCAAACCCTAACCCTAACTCTAACCCTAACCCTAACACTAACCCAAATCCTAACCCTAACATTAACCCAAACCAAAACCCTAAACCTAACTCTAATCCTAACCCTAACCCTAATCAAAACCCTAACATTGAACCTAACCCTAACCCTTATCCTAACCCTAAACCTAACCCAAAAAATAACCCTAACCCTAACCCTAACCCTAACCCTAACCCAAACCCTAACCCTAACACTAACCTAACCCTAACCCAAACCCTCACCCTAACACTAACCTAACCCTAACTCAAACCCTAACCATAACCCTAACCCTAGCCCTAACCCAAACCCTAACCCTAACACTAACCCTAGCCCTAACACTAACCCAAATCGTAACCCTAACCCTAACCCAAACCAAAACCCTAACCCTAACTCTAACTCTAATCCAAAACCTAACCCTAATCCTAACTCTAACCCTATCCCTAATCCTAACCCTAACCCTAACCCTAACACAAACCCAACCCCTAACCCTAACCCTAACCCTAATCCTAATTCTAACCCGAACCCAAACCATAACCCTAACCCTAAACTTAAACCAAAACCTAAACCTAACACTAACCCTAACCCTAAACCAAACCCTAACTCTAACCCTAAACCTAACCCTAACCCTAATCCTAAACCTATCCCTAACCCTAACACTAACCCTAACCCAAAACCACACCGTAACCACAACCTAACTCATACCCTAACCTTAAACCTAACCCAAACCTAAACCCTAACCTTAACCCTAAACCAAACCCTAAACCTAAACCGTAACCCTAACCCTAACCCTAACCCTATTCCTAACCCTAAACCTAACCTTAACCCAAACCCTAACCCTAAACCTAAACCTGACCCAAACCCTAATCAAACCCTAACCCTAATCCAAACCCTAACCCTAACACTAAGCCTAACCGTAATCTTAAACCTAACCCTAACCTTAACCCAAAGAGTAAGCCTAAGCCTAAAGCTAACGCTAACCCAAAACCTAACCCTAACCCCTATCCTAATCCTAACCCTAACCCTAATGCTAAGCCTAAACCTAACTCAAACTCAAACCTAACCCTAAACCAAACCCTAACCCAAACCCTAACCCTAACACTAACCTAACCCTAACTCAAACCCTAACCATAACCCTAACCCTAACCCTAACCCAAACCCTAACCCTAACACCAACCCTAACCCTAACACTAACCCAAATCCTAACCCTAACCCTAACCCAAACCAAAACCCTAATCCCTAACTCTAACTCTAATACTAAACCTAACCCTAATCCTAACCCTAACCCTAACCCTAATCCTAACCCTAACCCTAACCCTAACACAAACCCAACCTCTAACACTAACCCTAACCCTAAACCAAACCCTAACCCTAAATCTAAACCTAACCCTAACCCTAACTCAAACCCTAACCCTAACCCTTACCCTAAATCAAACCCTAACCCTAACCCTAACCCTAACCCTAACCGAAACCCTAACCAAATCCTAAACCTAACCCTAACGCTAACCATAACCCTATCCCCACCCCTAAGTCAAACACTAACCCTAACCCTAACAAAAACCCTAACCCTAAACCTAACCCTAACCCTTATCCTAACCCTAAACCTAACCCAAAAAATAACACTAACCCTAAACCAAACCCTAACCCTAACCCTAACCCTAACCCTAACCCAAACCCCAACCCTTACCCAAACCCTAAACCAAAACCTAACCCTAACCCGAATCCTATCCCTAACCCTAACCCAAAAACTAACCCTAACCCTAACCCTATTCCTAACCCTAAACCTAACCTTAACCCAAACCCTAACCCAAACCCTAACCCTAAACTTAACCCTAACTAAAACTCTAACCCTAATTCGAACCCTAACCCTAACCCAAACACTAACCAAACCCTAACAATAACCCTAACCCTAACCGTATTCCTAACACTAACCATAACCCTAACCCTAACCCTAACCCTATTCCTAACCCTAACCCTAAACCATAACCCTAACCAATACCATAAAAAAAACCTTCACGCTAACCATAATCCTAACCCTAACCCTAACCCTAACACTACCCCTAACCCTAACACTAACCCAAACCCTAACCCTAACCCTAAACCAAACCAAAACCCTAACCCTAACTCTAATCCTAACCCTAACCCTAACCCTAAACCTAACCCTAACCCTAACTCAAACCCTAACCCTAACCCTAACCCAAACCCTAAACCTAAACCTAACCCTAACCCTAACCCTAACCCTAACCCTAACCCAAACCCTAACACTAACCCAAACCCTAAGCCTAACCCTAAACCAAACCAAAACCCTAACCCTAACTCTAATCCTAATCCTAACCCTAACCCTAACCCTAACCTTAACCCAAACACTAACCCAAAATCAAACCCAAAACCTATCCCTAACCCTAACCCTAACCCTAACTCAAACTCTAACCCTAACTCTAACCCTAATTGAAAACCTAAACCAAACCCTAATCCAAACCCTAACCCAAACCCTAACAATAACCCTAACCCTAACCCTATTCCTAACACTAACCCTAACCCTAACCCTAACCCTAAACCTATTCCTAACCCTAACCCTAAACCCTTACCCTAACCAATACCCTAAACATAAACCTCATGCTAACCCTAACCCTAACCCAAACCCTAACACTAACCCTAACCCTAACCAAAACCCTAACTCTAACCCTAACCTTAACCCAAACCAAAACCCTAACCCTAACTCTAATCCTAACTCTAACCCTAATCAAAACCCTAACATTAACCCTAACCCTAACCATAACCCTATTCCTAACCTTAACCCTAAACCTAACCTTAACCCAAAACCTAACCGTAAATCTAACCCAAACCCTAACCCTAACTCAAAGCCTAACCCTAAGACAAACCCTAACCCTAAAACTAACCCTAACCCAAATCCTAAACCTAACACTAACTCTATCGCAATCCCTCACACTAACACTAACACTTACCCTAAGGCTAACCCAAAACCTAACCCTAAACCTAACCAAAACCAGAAGCCTAACCCTAACTCTAATCCTAACCCTAACCCTAATCCTATCCATAACCTTAACACTAATCCAAACCCTAAACCTAACCCTAATCCTAATTCTAACCCTAACCCTAATCGTAACCCTAAGCCTAACCCTAACCCACACCCAACCCCTAACTCTATCCCTAACCCTAACCAAGACCCTAACTCAGAACCTAACCCTAACCCTAGCCCAAACCCTAACCCTAACCCTAACCCCAACCCTTTTCCCAAACCTAACACAAACCCTAACAATAATCCTAACCCTAACCCTATTCCTAAACCTAACCCTAAACTTAACCCTAACCCTAATCCTAACCCTAACCCTAACCCCAAAACTAACCCTAACCCTAACCCAAAACCTAACCCTAACACTAATCCTAATCTTAACCCTAACGCTAACCCTAACTCAAACCCTAACCCTAACCCAAACCCTAACCGTAACACTAACCATAATCCTAATCCTAAACCTAACACTAACCCTAACCCTAACGCTAAACCTAACCCTAACCCTAACCCTAACGCTAACCCTAACCCAAAACCTAACCCTTACCCAAACCCTAAACCTAAACCTAACCCTAACCCTAATCCTAACCCTAACCCTAACCCAAAAACTAACCCTAACTCGAACCCTAACCCAAACACTAATCCTCACCCTAACGCTAACCCAAACCCTAAACCTAACCCTATTCCTAACCCTAACCCTAAACCTAACCTTAACCCAAACCCTAACCCAAAACCTAACCCTAACCCTAACTCAAAGTCTAACCCTAACTCGAACCCTAACCCTAACCCAAACACTAACCCAAACCCTAACAATAACCCTAACCCTATTCCTAACACTAACCCTAACCCTAACCCTAACCCTAACCCTAACCCTATTCCTAACCCTAAACCTAAACCCTAAGCCTAACCAATACCCTAAACATAACCTTCACGCTAACCCTAACCCTAACCCAAACAATAACCCTAAACCTAACCAAAAACATAAACTTAACCCTAACCCAAACCCTAACCCTAACCCTATTCCTAACATTAACCCTAAACCTAAACTTAACCCAAACCCTAACCCAAACCCTAACCCTAACCCTAATCCTAACCCTAACCCTAACCCAAACCCTAACCCTAACACTAATCCTAATCCTAATCCTAACGCTAACCCTAACTCAAACCCTAACCCTAACCCAAACCCTAACCCTAACACTAACCATAACCCTAACCCTAACCCTAACCCTAACCCTAACTCAAACACTAACCCTAACCCTAACCCAAAACCTAAACCTAAACCTAACCCTAACCCTTATCCTAACCCTAAACCTAACCCAAAAAATAACACTAACCCTAAACCAAACCCTAACCCTAACCCTAACCCTAACCCTTACCCAAACCCTAAACATAAACCTAACCCTAATCTAATCCTAACCCTAACCCTAACCCAAAAACAAACCCTAACTCGAACCCTAACCCAAACCTTAATCCTAACCCTAACCCTAACCCAAACCCTAACCCTAACCCTAACCCCACTCCTAACCCTAACCCTAAACCTAACCTTAAACAAAACCCTAACCCACACCCTATCCCTAAACTTAACCCTAACTCAAACTCTCACCCTAACTCGAACCTTAACCCTAACCCAAAGACTAACCCAAACCCTAACAATAACCCTAAAACTATTCCTAACACTAACCTTAACCCTAACCCTAACCTTAACCCTAACCCTATACCTAACCCTAACCCTAAACCCTAAGCCTAACCAATATTCTAAACATAACATTCATGCTAACCCTAACCCTAACCCAAACCCTAACCCTAACCCTAAACCTAACCAAAAACCTGAACCTAACCCTAACTCTAACACTAACCCAAATCCTAACCCTAACATTAACCCAAACCAAAACCCTAAACCTAACTCTAATCCTAACCCTAACCCTAATCAAAACCCTAACATAAAATCTAACCCTAACCCTAACCCAAAACCTAAACCTAACCCCAATCCTAACCCTAACCCTAACCCTAACACAAACCGAACCCCTAACCCTAACTGTAACCCTAATCCTAATTCTAACCCGAACCCAAACCATATCCCTAGCCCTAACCCTAACCCTAACCCTAAACCTATCATTAACCCTAACCCTAAACCAAACCCTAACTCTACCTCTTATCCTAAACCTAACCCTAATCCTAACTCTAACCCAAACCCTAATCCTAACCCTAACCCTAACCCTAACCCTAACACAAACCCAACCACTAACCCTAACCCTAACCCTAATCCTAATTCTAACCCGAACCCAAACCATAACCCTAACCCTAAACTTAACCCAAAACCTAAACCTAACACTAACCCTAACCCTAAACCAAACACTAACTCTAACCCTAAACCTAACCCTAACCCTAATCCTAACCCTATCCCTAACCCTAACACTAACCCTAACCCAAAACCACACCGTAACCACAAACCTAACTCATACCCTAACCTTAAACCTAACCCAAACCCAAACCCTAACCTTAACCCTAAACCAAACCCTAAACCTAAACCGTAACCCTACCCCTAACCCTAACCCTAACCTTAACCCAAACCCTAACCCTAAACCTATCCCTAACCCCAACCCTAATCAAACCCTAACCCTAATCCAAAACCTAACCCTAACACTAACCCTAAGCGTAATCCTAAACCTAACCCTAACCTTAACCCAAAAAGTAAACCTAACCCTAAACCTAACCCTAACCCAAAACCTAACCCTAACCCAAATCCTAATCCTAACCCTAACCGTAATGCTAAGCCTAAACCTAACTCAAACTCAAATCTAACCCTAAACCTAACCCTAAGCCAAACCCTAACCCTAACACTAACCTAACCCTAACTCAAACCCTAACCATAACCCTCACCCTAACCCTAACCCAAACCCTAACCCTAACACTAACCCTAACCCTAACACTAACCCAAATCCTAACCCTAACCCTAACCCAAACCAAAACCCTAACACTAACTCTAACTCTAATCCTAAACCTAAACCTAATCCTAACCCTAACCCTAACCCTAACCCTAATCCTAACCCTAACCCTAACCCTAACACAAACCCAACCTCTAACGCCAACCTCAACCTAACCCAAACCCTAACCATAAATCTAAACCTAACCCTAACCCTAACTCAAACCTTAACCCTAACCCTAACCCTAATCCTAACCCTAACCCTAACCCTAACCCTAACCCTAACCCAAACCCTAACCCTAACACTAACCTAACCCTAACTCAAACCCTAACCATAACCCTAACCCTAACCCCACCCCACAACCTAACCCTAAATCTAACCCTAACCCTAATCCTAACCCTAACCCTAACGCAAAAACTAACCCTAACAATAACCCAAACCCTAACCCTAACCCTAACCCAAACCCTAACACTAACCCAAACCCTAACCCTAACCCTAAACGAAACCAAAACCCTAACCCTAACTGTAATCCTAACCCTAACCCTAACCCTAAACCTAACCCTAACCCTAACTCAAACCCTAACCCTAACCCTAACCCAAACCCTAAACCTAAACCTAACCCTAACCCTAACAATAACCCTAACCCTAACCCTATTCCTAACACTAACCCTAACCCTAACCCTAATCCTCACCCTAACCCTATTCCTAACCCTAACCCTAAAACCTTACGCTAACCAATACCCTAAACATAACCTTCACGCTAACCCTAACCCTAACCCAAACAATAACTCTAAACCTAACCAAAAACCTAAACCTAACCCTAACCCAAACCCTAACCCTAACCCTATTCCTAACATTAACCCTAAACCTAAACTTAACCCAAAACCTAACCCAAACCCTAACCCTAACCCTAACCCTAACCATAACCCTAACCCAAACCCTAACCCAAATCCTAACCCTAACCCTAACACTAACCCTAACTCAAAAACTAACCCTAACCCTAACCCAAAACCTAACCCTAAACCTTACCCTAACCCTTATCCTAACCCTAAACCTAACCCAAAAAATAACACTAACCCTAAACCAAACCCTAACCCTAACCCTAACCGTAACCGTTACCCAAACCCTAAAACTAAACCTAACCCTAATCTAATCCTAACCCTAACCCTAACCCAAAAACAAACCCTAACTCGAACCCTAACCCAAACCCTAATCCTAACCCTAACGCTAACCCAAACCCTAACCCTAACCTATTCCTAACCCTAACCCTAAACCTAACCTTAACCCAAACCCTAACCCAAAACCTAACCCTAACCCTAACTCAAACTCTAACCCTAACTCGAACCTTAACCCTAACCCAAACACTAACCCAAACCCTAACAATAACCCTAACACTATTCCTAACACTAACCCTAACCCTAACCCTAACCCTAACCCTATTCCTAACCGTAACCCTAAACCCTAAGCCTAACCAATACCCTAAACATAACATTCACGATAACCCTAACCCTAACCAAAAGCCTAACCCTAACCCTAAACCTAACCAAAAACCTAAACCTAACCCTAACCCTAACCCTAACCCTAACCCAAACCCTAACCCTAACACTAACCCTAACACTAACCCAAATCCTAACCCTAACATTAACCCAAACCAAAACCCTAAACCTAACTCTAATCCTAACCCTAACCCTAATCAAAACCCTAACATTAAACCTAACCCTAATCCTAACCCTAACCCTAACCCTAACACAAACCCAACCCCTAACCCTAACCCTAACCCTAATCCTAATTCTAACCCGAACCCAAACCATAACCCTAACCCTAACCCTAAACCTAACCCTAAACCTAACATTAACCCTAACCCTAAACCAAACCCTAAACCTAAACCTAACCCTAAACCTAATCCTAACCCTAACCCTAACCCAAAAACTAACCCTAACTCGAACCCTAACCCAAACACTAATCCTCACCCTAACGCTAAACCAAACCCTAAACCTAACCCTATTCCTAACCCTAACCCTAAACCTAACCTTAACCCAAACCCTAACCCAAAACCTAACCCTAACCCTAACTCAAAGTCTAACCCTAACTCGAACCCTAACCCTAACCCAAACACTAACCCAAACCCTAACAATAACCCTAACCCTATTCCTAACACTAACCCTAACCCTAACCCTAACCCTAACCCTAACCCTATTCCTAACCCTAAACCTAAACCCTAAGCCTAACCAATACCCTAAACATAACCTTCACGCTAACCCTAACCCTAACCCAAAAAATAACCCTAAACCTAACCAAAAACCTAAACCTAACCCTAACCCAAACCCTAACCCTAACCCTATTCCTAACATTAACCCTGAACCTAAACTTAACCCAAACCCTAACCCAAACCCTAACCCTAACCCTAACCCTAACCCTAACCCTAACCCTAACCCTAACTCTAACCATAACCCTAACCCAAACCCTAACCCAAATCCTAACCCTAACCCTAACCCTAACCCTAACCCTAACTCAAACCCTAACCCTTACCCAAACCCTAAACCTAAACCTAACCCTAATCTAATCCTAAACCTAACCCTAAACCAAAAACAAACCCTAACTCGAACCCTAACCCAAACCCTAATCCTAACCCTAACCCTAACCCAAACCCTAACCCTAACCCTATTCCTAACCCTAACCCCAAACCCAACCTTAACCAAAACCCTAACCCACACCCTAACCCTAAACTTAACCCTAACTCAAACTCTCACGCTAACTCGAAACTTAACCCTAACGCAAAGACTAACCCAAACCCTAACAATAACGCTAAAACTATTCCTAACACTAACCCTAACCCTAACCCTAACCTTAACCCTAACCCTATTCCTAACCCTAACCCTAAACCTAAGCCTAACCAATACCCTAAACATAACATTCACGCTAACCCTAACCCTAACCCAAACCCTAACACTAACCCTAAACCTAACCAAAAACCTAAACCTAACCCTAACCCTAACACTAACCCAAATCCTAACCCTAAAATTAACCCAAACCAAAACCCTAAACCTAACTCTAATCCTAACCCTAACCCTAATCAAAACCCTAACATTAAATCTAACCCTAACCCTAACCCAAAACCTAAACCTAACCCTAATCCTAACCCTAACCCTAACCCTAACACAAACCCAACCCCTAACCCTAACCGTAACCCTAATCCTAATTCTAACCCGAACCAAAACAATAACCCTAACCCTAACCCTAACCCTAACCCTAAACCTAACATTAACCCTAACCCTAAACCAAACCCTAACTCTAACGCTAATCCTAAACCTAACCCTAATCCTAACTCTAACCCTAATCCTAATCCTAACCCTAACCCTAACCCTAACACAAACCCAACCCCTAACCCTAACCCTAACCCTAATCCTAATTCTAACCCGAACCCAAACCATAACCCTAACCCTAAACTTATCCCAAAACCTAAACCTAACACTAACCCTAACCCTAAACCAAACCCCAACCCTAACCCTAATCCTAACCCTAACCCTAATCCTAACCCTATCCCTAACCCTAACACTAACCCTAACCCAAAACCACACCGTAACCACAAACCTAACTCATACCCTAACCTTAAACCAAACCCTAACCCTAAACCCTAACCTTAACCCTAAACCAAACCCTAAACCTAAACCGTAACCCTAACCCTAACCCTAACCCTAACCTTAACCCAAACCCTAACCCTAAACCTAACCCTAACCCAAACCCTAATCAAACCCTAACCCTAATCCAAAACCTAACCCTAACACTAACCCTAACCGCAATCCTAAACCTAAACCTAACCTTAACCCAAAAAGTAAACCTAACCCTAAACCTAACCCTAACCCAAAACCTAACCCTAACCCAAATCCTAATCCTAACCCTAACCGTAAGGCTAAGCCTAAACCTAACTCAAACTCAAACTTAACCCTAAGCCTAACCCTAACACAAACCCTAACCCTAACACTAACCTAACCCTAACTCAAACCCTAACCATAACCCTCACCCTAACCATAACCCAAACCCTAACCCTAACACTAACCCTAAGCCTAACACTAACCCAAATCCTAACCCTAACCCTAACCCAAACCAAAACCCTAACCCTAACTCTAACTCTAATCCTAAACCTAACCCTAATCCTAACCCTAACCCTAACCCTAATCCTAACCCTAACCCTAACCCTAACACAAACCCAACCTCTAACACTAACCTTAACCTAACCCAAACCCCAACCATAAATCTAAACCTAACCCTAACCCTAACTCAAACCCTAACCCTAACCCTAACCCTAATCCTAACCCTAACCCTAACCCTAACCCTAACCCTAACCCTAACCCAAACCCTAACCCTAACACTAACCTAACCCTAACTCAAACCCTAACCATAACCCTAACCCTAACCCTAACCCAAAACCTAACCCTAAGTCTAACCCTAACCCTAATCCTAACCCTAACCCTAACGCAAAAACTAACCCTAACAATAACCCAAACCCTAACCCTAACCCTAACCCAAACCCTAACACTAACCCAAACCCTAACCCTAAGTAAACGAAACAAAACCCTAACCCTAACTCTAATCCTAACCCTAACCCTAACCCTAAACCTAACCCTAACCCTAACTCAAACCCTAACCCTAACCCTAACCCAAACCCTAAACCTAATCCTAACCCTAACCCTAACCCTAACCCTAACCCTAACCCAAACCCTAACACTAACTTAAACACTAACCCTAACCCTAAACCAAACCAAAACCCAAAACCTAACTCTAATCCTAACCCTAACCATAACCCTAACCCTTACCTTAACCCAAACACTAACCCAAACCCAAACCCAAAACCTATCCCTAACCCTAACCCTAACCCTAACTCAAACTCTAACCCTAACTCTAACCCTAACTCAAAACCTAAACCAAACCCTAATCCAAACCCTAACCCAAACCCTAACAATAACCCTAACCCTAACCCTATTCCTAACACTAACACTAACCCTAACCCTAATCCTCACCCTAACCCTATTGCTAACCCTAACCCTAAACCCTAAGCCTAACCAATACCCTAAACATAACCTTCACGCTAACCCAAACCCTAACCCAAACAATAACTCTAAACCTAACCAAAAACCTAAACCTAACCCTAACCCAAACCCTAACCCTAACCCTATTCCTAACATTAACCCTTAACCTAAACTTAACCCAAACCCTAACCCAAACCCTAACCCTAACCCTAACCCTAACCATAACCCTAACCCAAACCCTAACCCAAATCCTAACCCTAACCCTAACCCTAACACTAACCCTAACTCAAACACTAACCCTAACCCTAACCCAAAACCTAACCCTAAACCTAACCCTAACCCTTATCCTAACCCTAAACCTAACCCAAAAAATAACACTAACCCTAAACCAAACCCTAACCCTAACCCTAACCCTAACCCTTACCCATTCCCTAAACCTAAACCTAACCCTTATCTAATGCGAACCCTAACCCTAACCCAAAAACAAACCCTAACTCGAACCCTAACCCAAACCCTCATCCTAACCCTAACCCTAACCCAAACCCTAACCCTAACCCTATTCCTAACCCTAACCCTAAACCTAATCTTAACCCAAACCCTAACCCACACCCTAACCCTAAACTTAAACCTAACTCAAACTCTAACCCTAACTCGAAACTTAACCCTAACCCAAACACTAACCCAAACCCTAACAATAACCCTAACACTATTCCTAACACTAACCCTAACCCTAACCCTAACCCTAACCCTATTCCTAACCGTAACCCTAAACCCTAAGCTTAACCAATACCCTAAACATAACATTCAAGATAACCCTAACCCTAACCCAAACCCTAACCCCAACCCTAAACCTAACCAAAAACCTAAACCTAACCCTAACACTAACCCTAACCCTAACCCAAACCCTAACCCTAACACTAACCCTAACCCTAACACTAACCCAAATCCTAACCCTAACATTAACCCAAACCAAAACCCTAAACCTAACTCTAATCCTAACCCTAACCCTAATCAGAACCCTAACATTAAACCTAACCCTAACCCTAACCCAAAACCTAAACCTAACCCTAATCCTAACCCTAACCCTAACCCTTACCCAAACCCTAAACCTAAACCTAACCCTAACCCGAATCCTAACCCTAACCCTAACCCAAAAACTAACCCTAACCCAAACCCTAACCCTAACCCTAGTCCTAACCCTAACCCTAAACCTAACCTTAACCCAAAACCTAACCCAAACCCTAACCCTAAACTTAACCCTAACTCAAACTCTAACCCTAATTCGAAACCTAACCCTAACCCAAACACTAACCAAACCCTAACAATAACCCTAACCCTAACCCTATTCCTAACACTAACCCTAACCTTAACCCTAACCCTAAACCTATTCCTAACCCTAACCCTAAACCATAACCCTAAACAATACCCTAAACAAAACCTTCACGCTAACCCTAACCCTAACCCAAAACATAACCCTAACCCTAAACCTAACCAAAAACCTAAACCTAACCCTAATCCTAACCCTAACCATAACCATAACCATAACCATAACCCTAACCCAAACCCTAACCCAAATCCTAACCCTAACCATAACCCTAACACTAACCCTAACTCAAACACTAACCCGAACCCTAACCCAAAACCTAACCCTAAACCTAACCCTAACCCTTATCATAACCCTAAACCTAACCCAAAAAATAACACTAACCCTAAACCAAACCCTAACCCTAACCCTAACCCTAACCCTTACCCAAACCCTAAACCTAAACCTAACCCTAATCTAATCCTAATCCTAACCCTAACCCAAAAACCAACCCTAACTCGAACCCTAACCCAAACCATAATCCTAACCCTAACCCTAACCCAAACCCTAACCCTAACCCTATTCCTAACACTAACCCTAAACCTAACCTTAACCCAAACCCTAACCCACACCCTAACCCTAAACTTAACCCTAACTCAAACTCTAACCCTAACTCGAACCTTAACCCTAACCCAAACACTAACCCAAACCCTAACAATAACCCTAACACTATTCCTAACACTAACCCTAACCCTAACCCTAACCCTAACCCTATTCCTAACCGTAACCCTAAACCCTAAGCCTAACCAATACCCTAAACATAACATTCACGATAACCCTAACCCTAACCCAAACCCTAACCCTAACCCTAAACCTAACCCAAATCCTAACCCTAACCCTAACCCAAACCAAAACCCTAAACCTAACTCTAACTCTAATCCTAAACCTAACCCTAATACTAACCCTAACCCTAACCCTAATCCTAAACCTAACCCTAACCCTTACACAAACCCAACCTCTAACAATAACCCTAACCCTAATCCAAACCCTAACCCTAAATCTAAACCTAACCCTAACCCTAACTCAAACCATAACCCTAACCCTTACCCTAACTCAAACCCTAACCCTAACCCTAACCCTAATCCTAACCCAAACCCTAACCCAAATCCTAACCCTAACCCTAACCCTAACCCTAACCATAACCCTAACCCTAACCCTAAGTCAAACACTAACCCTAACCCTAACAAAAACCCTAACCCTAAACCTAACCCTAACCCTTATCCTAACCCTAAACCTAACCCAAAAAATAACACTAACCCTAAACCAAACCCTAACCCTAACCCTAAACCTAACCCAAACCCTAACCCTTACCCAAACCCTAAACCTAAACCTAACCCTAACCCGAATCCTAACCCTAACCCTAACCCAAAAACTAACCCTAACCCAAACCCTCACCCTAAGCCTAGTCCTAACCCTAACCCTAAACCTAACCTTAACCCAAACCCTAACCCAAACCGTAACCCTAAACTTAACCCTAACTCAAACTCTAACCCTAATTCGAACCCTAACCCTAACCCAAACACTAACCAAACCCTAACAATAACCCTAACCCTAACCCTATTCCTAACTCTAACCCTAATCCTAAACCTAACACTAAACCTATTCCTAACCCTAACCCTAAACCGTAACCCTAACCAATACCCTAAACAAAACCTTCACGCTAACCCTAACCCTAACCCAAAACCTAACCCTAACCCTAAACCTAACCAAAAACCTAAACCTAACCGAACCCTAACCCTAACCCAAACCCTAACCCTAACACTACCCCTAACCCTAACACTAACCCAAATCCTAACCCTAACATTAACCCAACCAAAAAGCTAAACTTAACTCTAATCCTAACCCTAACCCTAATCAAAACCCTAACATTAAACCTAATCCTAACCCTAACCCAAAACCTAAACCTAACCCTAATTCTAACCCTAACCCTAACCCTAATCCTAACCCTAAACCTAACCCTAACACAAACCCAACCCCTAACCCTAACCCTAACCCTAACCCAAACCCTAACCCTAAACCTAACCCTAACTCAAACCCTAACCCTAACCCTAACCCTAACCCAAACCCTAACCCTAAATCTAACCCTAACCCTAATCCTAACCCTAACCCTAACGCAAAAACTAACCCTAACAATAACCCAAACCCTAACCCTAACTCTAACCCAAACCCTAACACTAACCCAAACCCTAACCCTAACCCTAAACGAAACCAAAACCCTAACCCTAACTCTAATCCTAACCCTAACCCTAACCCTAAACCTAACCCTAACCCTAACTCAAACCCTAACCCTAACCCTAACCCAAACCCTAAACCTAATCCTAACCCTAACCCTAACCCTAACCCTAACCCTAACCCAAACCCTAACACTAACCCAAACACTAACCCTAACCCTAAACCAATCCAAAACCCTAACCCTAACTCTAATCCTAACCCTAACCCTAACCCTAACCCTAACCTTAACCGAAACACTAACCCAAACCCAAACCCAAAACCTATCCCTAACCCTAACCCTAACCCTAACTCAAACTCTAACCCTAACTCTAACCCTAACTCAAAACCTACACCAAACCCTAATCCAAACACTAACCCAAACCCTAACAATAACCCTGACCCTAACCCTATTCCTAACACTAACCCTAACCCTAACCCTAAACCTAACCCTATTCCTAACCCTAACCCTAAAACCTTACGCTAACCAATACCCTAAACATAACTCTCAAGCTAACCCTAACCCTAACCGAAACCCTAACACTAACCCTAAACCTAACCAAAACCCTAACCCTAACCCTAACCTTAACCCAAACCAAAACCCTAACCCTAACTCTAATTCTAACTCTAACCCTAATCAAAACCCTAACATTAACCCTAACCCTAACCCTAACCCTATTCCTAACCTTAAACCTAAACCTAACCTTAACCCAAAACCTAACCGTAAATCTAAACCAAACCATAACCCTAACTCAAACCCTAACCCTAAGAAAAACCCTAACCCTAAAACTAACCCTAACCCAAATCCTAAACCTAAGACTAACCCTAACCACACCTTCAACATAACACAAACACTCACCCTAAGGGAAACCAAAAACCTAACCCTAAACCAAACCAAAACCAGAAGCCTATCCCTAACTCTAATCCTAACCCTAACCCTAATCCTAACCCTAACCCACACCCAACCCCTAACTCTAACCCTAACCCTAACCGAAACCCTAACTCAAAACCTAACCCTAACCCTAAGCCAAACCCTAACCCTAAACCTAACCCTAACCATTTTCCTAACCCTAACAATAATCCTAACCCTAACCCTATTCCTAAACCTAACCCTAACCCTAATCCTAACCCTAACCCTAACCCCAAAACTAACCCTAACCCTAACCCAAAACCTAACCCTAACCCTAATCCTAACCCTAACCCTAACCCTAACCCTAACCCTAACCCTAACCCAAACCCTAACCCTAACACTAACCTAACCCTAACTCAAACCCTAACCATAACCCTAACCCTAACCCTAACCCTAAACCTAACCCTAAGTCTAACCCTAACCCTAATCCTAACCCTAACCCTAACGCAAAAACTAACCCTAACAATAACCCAAACCCTAATCCTAACCCTAACCCAAACCCTAACACTAACCCAAACCCTAACCCTAAGTAAACGAAACAAAACCCTAACCCTAACTCTAATCCTAACCCTAACCCTAACCCTAAACCTAACCCTAACCCTAACTCAAACCCTAACCCTAACCCTAACCCAAACCCTAAACCTAATCCTAACCCTTACCCTAACCCTAACCCTAACCCTAACCCTAACCCAAACCCTAACACTAACTGAAACACTAGCCCTAACCCTAAACCAAACCAAAACCCAAAACGTAACTCTAATCCTACCCCTAACCATAACCCTAACCCTAACCTTAACGCAAACACTAACCCAAACCCAAACTCAAAACCTATCCCTAACCCTAACCCTAACCCTAACTCAAACTCTAACCCTAACTCTAACCCTAACTCAAAACCTAAACCAAAGCCTAATCCAAACCCTAACCCAAACCCTAACAATAACCCTAACCCTAACCCTATTCCTAACACTAATACTAACCCTAACCCTAATCCTCACCCTAACCCTATTGCTAACCCTAACCCTAAACCCTAAGCCTAACCAATACCCTAAACATAACCTTCACGCTAACCCTAACCCTAACCCAAACAATAACTCTAAACCTAACCAAAAACCTAAACCTAACCCTAACCCAAACCCTAACCCTAACCCTATTCCTAACATTAACCCTTAACCTAAACTTAACCCAAACCCTAACCCAAACCCTAACCCTAACCCTAACCCTAACCATAACCCTAACCCAAACCCTAACCCAAATCCTAACCCTAACCCTAACCCTAACACTAACCCTAACTCAAACACTAACCCTAACCCTAACCCAAAACCTAACCCTAAACCTAACCCTAACCCTTATCCTAACCCTAAACCTAACCCAAAAAATAACACTAACCCTAAACCAAACCCTAACCCTAACCCTAACCCTAACCCTTACCCAAACCCTAAACCTAAACCTAACCCTAATCTAATCCTAACCCTAACCCTAACCCAAAAACAAACCCTAACTCGAACCCTAACCCAAACCCTCATCCTAACCCTAACCCTAACCCAAACCCTAACCCTAACCCTATTCCTAACCCTAACCCTAAACCTAATCTTAACCCAAACCCTAACCCACACCCTAACCCTAAACTTAAACCTAACTCAAACTCTAACCCTAACTCGAAACTTAACCCTAACCCAAACACTAACCCAAACCCTAACAATAACCCTAACACTATTCCTAACACTAACCCTAACCCTAACCCTAACCCTAACCCTATTCCTAACCGTAACCCTAAACCCTAAGCTTAACCAATACCCTAAACATAACATTCAAGATAACCCTAACCCTAACCCAAACCCTAACCCTAACCCTAAACCTAACCAAAAACCTAAACCTAACCCTAACACTAACCCTAACCCTAACCCAAACCCTAACCCTAACACTAACCCTAACCCTAACACTAACCCAAATCCTAACCCTAACATTAACCCAAACCAACACCCTAAACCTAACGCTAATCCTAACCCCAACCCTAATCAAAGCCCCAACATTAAACCTAAGCCTAGCCCTAACCCAAAACCTCAACCTAACCCTAATCCTAACCCTAACCCTAACCCTTACCCAAACCCTAAACCTAAACCTAACCCTAACCCGAATCCTAATCCTAACCCTAACCCAAAAACTAACCCTAACCCAAACCCTAACCCTAACCCTAGTCCTAACCCTAACCCTAAACCTAACCTTAACCCAAAACCTAACCCAAACCCTAACCCTAAACTTAACCCTAACTCAAACTCTAACCCTAATTCGAAACCTAACCCTAACCCAAACACTAACCAAACCCTAACAATAACCCTAACCCTAACCCTATTCCTAACACTAACCCTAACCTTAGCCCTAACCCTATGCCTATTCCTAACCCTAACCCTAAACCATAACCCTAAACAATACCCTTAACAAAACCTTCACGCGAACCCTTAGCCTAACCCAAAGCAAAGCCCTAACCCTAAACCTAACCAAAAACCTAAACCTAACCCTAATCCTAACCCTAACCCTAACCATAACCATAACCATAACCCTAACCCTAACCCTAACCCAAACCCTAACCCAAATCCTAACCCTAACCATAACCCTAACACTAACCCTAACTCAAACACTAACCCGAACCCTAACCCAAAACCTAACCCTAAACCTAACCCTAACCCTTATCATAACCCTAAACCTAACCCAAAAAATAACACTAACCCTAAACCAAACCCTAACCCTAACCCTAACCCTAACCCTTACCCAAACCCTAAACCTAAACCTAACCCTAATCTAATCCTAACCCTAACCCTAACCCAAAAACCAACCCTAACTCGAACCCTAACCCAAACCATAATCCTAACCCTAACCCTAACCCAAACCCTAACCCTAACCCTATTCCTAACACTAACCCTAAACCTAACCTTAACCCAAACGCTAACCCACACCCTAACCCTAAACTTAACCCTAACTCAAACTCTAACCCTAACTCGAACCTTAACCCTAACCCAAACACTAACCCAAACCCTAACAATAACCCTAACACTATTCCTAACACTAACCCTAACCCTACCCCTAACCCTAACCCTATTCCTAACCGTAACCCTAAACCCTAAGCCTAACCAATACCCTAAACATAACATTCACGATAACCCTAACCCTAACCCAAACCCTAACCCTAAACCTAAACCTAACCCAAATCCTAACCCTAACCCTAACCCAAACCAAAACCCTAAACCTAACTCTAACTCTAATCCTAAACCTAACCCTAATACTAACCCTAACCCTAACCCTAATCCTAAACCTAACCCTAACCCTAACACAAACCCAACGTCTAACAATAACCCTAACCCTAACCCAAACCCTAACCCTAAATCTAAACCTAATCCTAACCCTAACTCAAACCATAACCCTAACCCTTACCCTAACTCAAACCCTAACCCTAACCCTAAACCTAATCCTAACCCAAACCCTAACCCAAATCCTAATCCTAACCCTAACCCTAACCCTAACCCTAACCCTAACCCTAACAAAAACCCTAACCCTAAACCTAACCCTAACCCTTATCCTAACCCTAAACCTAACCCAAAAAATAACACTAACCCTAAACCAAACCCTAACCCTAACCCTAAACCTAACCCAAACCCTAACCCTTACCCAAACCCTAAACCTAAACCTAACCCTAACCCGAATCCTAACCCTAACCCTAACCCAAAAACTAACCCTAACCCAAACCCTAACCCTAACCCTAGTCCTAACCCTAACCCTAAACCTAACCTTAACCCAAACCCTAACCCAAACCCTAACCCTAAACTTAACCCTAACTCAAACTCTAACCCTAATTCGAACCCTAACCCTAACCCAAACACTAACCAAACCCTAACAATAACCCTAACCCTAACCCTATTCCTAACTCTAACCCTAATCCTAACCCTAACACTAAACCTATTCCTAACCCTAACCCTAAACCGTAACCCTAACCAATACCCTAAACAAAACCTTCACGCTAACCCTAACCCTAACCAAAAACCTAACCCTAACCCTAAACCTAACCAAAAACCTAAACCTAACCCGAACCCTAACCCTAACCCAAACCCTAACCCTAACACTCCCCCTAACCCTAACACTAACCCAAATCCTAACCCTAACATTAACCCAACCAAAAAGCTAAACTTAACTCTAATCCTAACCCTAACCCTAATCAAAACGCTAACATTAAACCTAATCCTAACCCTAACCCAAAACCTAAACCTAACCCTAATTCTAACCCTAACCCTAACCCTAATCCTAACCCTAAACCTAACCCTAACACAAACCCAACCCCTAACCCTAACCCTAACCCTAAACCAAACCCTAACCCTAAACCTAACCCTAACTCAAACCCTAACCCTAACCCTAACCCTAACCCAAACCCTAACCCTAAATCTAACCCTAACCCTAATCCTAACCCTAACCCTAACGCAAAAACTAACCCTAACAATAACCCAAACCCTAACCCTAACTCTAACCCAAACCCTAACACTAACCCAAACCCTAACCCTAACCCTAAACGAAACCAAAACCCTAACCCTAACTCTAATCCTAACCCTAACCCTAACCCTAAACCTAACCCTAACCCTAACTCAAACCCTAACCCTAACCCTAACCCAAACCCTAAACCTAATCCTAACCCTAACCCTAACCCTAACCCTAACCCTAACCCAAACCCTAACACTAACCCAAACACTAACCCTAACCCTAAACCAATCCAAAACCCTAACCCTAACTCTAATCCTAACCCTAACCCTAACCCTAACCCTAACCTTAACCGAAACACTAACCCAAACCCAAACCCAAAACCTATCCCTAACCCTAACCCTAACCCTAACTCAAACTCTAACCCTAACTCTAACCCTAACTCAAAACCTACACCAAACCCTAATCCAAACACTAACCCAAACCCTAACAATAACCCTAACCCTAACCCTATTCCTAACACTAACCCTAACCCTAACCCTAAACCTAACCCTATTCCTAACCCTAACCCTAAAACCTTACGCTAACCAATACCCTAAACATAACTCTCAAGCTAACCCTAACCCTAACCGAAACCCTAACACTAACCCTAAACCTAACCAAAACCCTAACCCTAACCCTAACCTTAACCCAAACCAAAACCCTAACCCTAACTCTAATTCTAACTCTAACCCTAATCAAAACCCTAACATTAACCCTAACCCTAACCCTAACCCTATTCCTAACCTTAAACCTAAACCTAACCTTAACCCAAAACCTAACCGTAAATCTAAACCAAACCATAACCCTAACTCAAACCCTAACCCTAAGAAAAACCCTAACCCTAAAACTAACCCTAACCCAAATCCTAAACCTAAGACTAACCCTAACCAAACCCTAAACCTAACACTAACACTTACCCTAAGGCTAACCCAAAACCTAACCCTAAACCTAACCAAAACCAGAAGCCTAACCCTAACTCTAATCCTAACCCTAACCCTAATCCTAACCCTAACCCACACCCAACCCCTAACTCTAACCCTAACCCTAACCGAAACCCTAACTCAAAACCTAACCCTAACCCTAAGCCAAACCCTAACCCTAAACCTAACCCTAACCATTTTCCTAACCCTAACAATAATCCTAACCCTAACCCTATTCCTAAACCTAACCCTAACCCTAATCCTAACCCTAACCCTAACCCCAAAACTAACCCTAACCCTAACCCAAAACCTAACCCTAACACTAACCCTAACCGTAATCCTAAACCTAAACCTAACCTTAACCCAAAAAGTAAACCTAACCCTAAACCTAACCCTAACCCAAAACCTAACCCTAACCCAAATCCTAATCCTAACCCTAACCGTAATGCTAAGCCTAAACCTAACTCAAACTCAAACTTAACCCTAAACCTAACCCTAACACAAACCCTAACCCTAACACTAACCTAACCCTAACTCAAACCCTAACCATAACCCTCACCCTAACCATAACCCAAACCCTAACCCTAACACTAACCCTAACCCTAACACTAACCCAAATCCTAACCCTAACCCTAACCCAAACCAAAACCCTAACCCTAACTCTAACTCTAATCCTAAACCTAACCCTAATCCTAACCCTAACCCTAACCCTAATCCTAACCCTAACCCTAACCCTAACACAAACCCAACCTCTAACACTAACCTTAACCTAACCCAAACCCCAACCATAAATCTAAACCTAACCCTAACCCTAACTCAAACCCTAACCCTAACCCTAACCCTAATCCTAACCCTAACCCTAACCCTAACCCTAACCCTAACCCTAACCCAAACCCTAACCCTAACACTAACCTAACCCTAACTCAAACCCTAACCATAACCCTAACCCTAACCCTAACCCAAAACCTAACCCTAAGTCTAACCCTAACCCTAATCCTAACCCTAACCCTAACGCAAAAACTAGCCCTAACAATAACCCAAACCCTAACCCTAACCCTAACCCAAACCCTAACACTAACCCAAACCCTAACCCTAAGTAAACGAAACAAAACCCTAACCCTAACTCTAATCCTAACCCTAACCCTAACCCTAAACCTAACCCTAACCCTAACTCAAACCCTAACCCTAACCCTAACCCAAACCCTAAACCTAATCCTAATCCTAACCCTAACCCGAACACGAACACTAACGAAAACCCTAACCCAAACTTAAACACTAACCCTAACCCTAAACCAAACCAAAACCCAAAACCTAACTCTAATCCTAACCCTAACCATAACCCTAACCCTAACCTTAACCCAAACACTAACCCAAACCCAAACCCAAAACCTATCCCTAACCCTAACCCTAACCCTAACTCAAACTCTAACCCTAACTCTAACCCTAACTCAAAACCTAAACCAAACCCTAATCCAAACCCTAACCCAAACCCTAACAATAACCCTAACCCTAACCCTATTCCTAACACTAACACTAACCCTAACCCTAATCCTCACCCTAACCCTATTGCTAACCCTAACCCTAAACCCTAAGCCTAACCAATACCCTAAACATAACCTTCACGCTAACCCAAACCCTAACCCAAACAATAACTCTAAACCTAACCAAAAACCTAAACCTAACCCTAACCCAAACCCTAACCCTAACCCTATTCCTAACATTAACCCTTAACCTAAACTTAACCCAAACCCTAACCCAAACCCTAACCCTAACCCTAACCCTAACCATAACCCTAACCCAAACCCTAACCCAGATCCTAACCCTATCCCTATCCCTAACACTAACCCTAACTCAAACACTAACCCTAACCCTAACCCAAAACCTAACCCTAAGTCTAACCCTAACGCTTATCCTAACCCTAAACCTAACCCAAAAAATAACACTAACCCTAAACCAAACCCTAACCCTAACCCTAACCCTAACCCTTACCCAAACCCTAAACCTAAACCTAACCCTAATCTAATCCTAACCCTAACCCTAACCCAAAAACAAACCCTAACTCGAACCCTAACCCAAACCCTCATCCTAACCCTAACCCTAACCCAAACCCTAACCCTAACCCTATTCCTAACCCTAACCCTAAACCTAATCTTAACCCAAACCCTAACCCACACCCTAACCCTAAACTTAAACCTAACTCAAACTCTAACCCTAACTCGAAACTTAACCCTAACCCAAACACTAACCCAAACCCTAACAATAACCCTAACACTATTCCTAACACTAACCCTAACCCTAACCCTGACCGTAACCCTATTCCTAACCGTAACCCTAAACCCTAAGCTTAACCAATACCCTAAACATAACATTCAAGATAACCCTAACCCTAACCCAAACCCTAACCCTAACCCTAAACCTAACCAAAAACCTAAACCCAACCCTAACACTAACCCTAACCCTAACCCAAACCCTAACCCTAACACTAACCCTAACCCTAACACTAACCCAAATCCTAACCCTAACATTAACCCAAACCAAAACCCTAAACCTAACTCTAATCCTAACCCTAACCCTAATCAGAACCCTAACATTAAACCTAACCCTAACCCTAACCCAAAACCTAAACCTAACCCTAATCCTAACCCTAACCCTAACCCTTACCCAAACCCTAAACCTAAACCTAACCCTAACCCGAATCCTAACCCTAACCCTAACCCAAAAACTAACCCTAACCCAAACCCTAACCCTAACCCTAGTCCTAACCCTAACCCTAAACCTAACCTTAACCCAAAACCTAACCCAAACCCTAACCCTAAACTTAACCCTAACTCAAACTCTAACCCTAATTCGAAACCTAACCCTAACCCAAACACTAACCAAACCCTAACAATAACCCTAACCCTAACCCTATTCCTAACACTAACCCTAACCTTAACCCTAACCCTAAACCTATTCCTAACCCTAACCCTAAACCATAACCCTAAACAATACCCTAAACAAAACCTTCACGCTAACCCTACCCCTAACGCAAACCATAACCCAAACCCTAAACCTAACCAAAAACCTAAACCTAACCCTACTCCTAACCCTAACCCTAACCATAACCATAACCATCACCCTAACCCAAACCCTAACCCAAATCCTAACCCTAACCATAACCCTAACACTAACCCTAACTCAAACACTAACCCGAACCCTAACCCAAAACCTAACCCTAAACCTAACCCTAACCCTTATCATAACCCTAAACCTAACCCAAAAAATAACACTAACCCTAAACCAAACCCTAACCCTAACCCTAACCCTAACCCTTACCCAAACCCTAAACCTAAACCTAACCCTAATCTAATCCTAATCCTAACCCTAACCCAAAAACCAACCCTAACTCGAACCCTAACCCAAACCATAATCCTAACCCTAACCCTAACCCAAACCCTAACCCTAACCCTATTCCTAACACTAACCCTAAACCTAACCTTAACCCAAACCCTAACCCACACCCTAACCCTAAACTTAACCCTAACTCAAACTCTAACCCTAACTCGAACCTTAACCCTAACCCAAACACTAACCCAAACCCTAACAATAACCCTAACACTATTCCTAACACTAACCCTAACCCTAACCCTAACCCTAACCCTATTCCTAACCGTAACCCTAAACCCTAAGCCTAACCAATACCCTAAACATAACATTCACGATAACCCTAACCCTAACCCAAACCCTAACCCTAACCCTAAACCTAACCCAAATCCTAACCCAAACCCTAACCCAAACCAAAACCCTAAACCTAACTCTAACTCTAATCCTAAACCTAACCCTAATACTAACCCTAACCCTAACCCTAATCCTAAACCTAACCCTAACCCTAACACAAACCCAACCTCTAACAATAACCCTAACCCTAACCCAAACCCTAACCCTAAATCTAAACCTAACCCTAACCCTAACTCAAACCATAACCCTAACCCTTACCCTAACTCAAACCCTAACCCTAACCCTAACCCTAATCCTAACCCAAACCCTAACCCAAATCCTAACGCTAACCCTAACCCTAACCCTAACCATAACCCTAACCCTAACCCTAAGTCAAACACTAACCCTAACCCTAACAAAAACCCTAACCCTAAACCTAACCCTAACCCTTATCCTAACCCTAAACCTAACCCAAAAAATAACACTAACCCTAAACCAAACCCTAACCCTAACCATAAACCTAACCCAAACCCTAACCCTTACCCAAACCCTAAACCTAAACCTAACCCTAACCCGAATCCTAACCCTAACCCTAACCCAAAAACTAACCCTAACCCAAACCCTAACCCTAACCCTAGTCCTAACCCTAACCCTAAACCTAACCTTAACCCAAACCCTAACCCAAACCCTAACCCTAAACTTAACCCTAACTCAAACTCTAACCCTAATTCGAACCCTAACCCTAACCCAAACACTAACCAAACCCTAACAATAACCCTAACCCTAACCCTATTCCTAACTCTAACCCTAATCCTAAACCTAACACTAAACCTATTCCTAACCCTAACCCTAAACCGTAACCCTAACCAATACCCTAAACAAAACCTTCACGCTAACCCTAACCCTAACCCAAAACCTAACCCTAACCCTAAACCTAACCAAAAACCTAAACCTAACCGAACCCTAACCCTAACCCAAACCCTAACCCTAACACTACCCCTAACCCTAACACTAACCCAAATCCTAACCCTAACATTAACCCAACCAAAAAGCTAAACTTAACTCTAATCCTAACCCTAACCCTAATCAAAACCCTAACATTAAACCTAATCCTAACCCTAACCCAAAACCTAAACCTAACCCTAATTCTAACCCTAACCCTAACCCTAATCCTAACCCTAAACCTAACCCTAACACAAACCCAACCCCTAACCCTAACCCTAACCCTAACCCAAACCCTAACCCTAAACCTAACCCTAACTCAAACCCTAACCCTAACCCTAACCCTAACCCAAACCCTAACCCTAAATCTAACCCTAACCCTAATCCTAACCCTAACCCTAACGCAAAAACTAACCCTAACAATAACCCAAACCCTAACCCTAACTCTAACCCAAACCCTAACACTAACCCAAACCCTAACCCAAACCCTAAACGAAACCAAAACCCTAACCCTAACTCTAATCCTAACCCTAACCCTAACCCTAAACCTAACCCTAACCCTAACTCAAACCCTAACCCTAACCCTAACCCAAACCCTAAACCTAATCCTAACCCTAACCCTAACCCTAACCCTAACCCTAACCCAAACCCTAACACTAACCCAAACACTAACCCTAACCCTAAACCAATCCAAAACCCTAACCCTAACTCTAATCCTAACCCTAACCCTAACCCTAACCCTAACCTTAACCGAAACACTAACCCAAACCCAAACCCAAAACCTATCCCTAACCCTAACCCTAACCCTAACTCAAACTCTAACCCTAACTCTAACCCTAACTCAAAACCTACACCAAACCCTAATCCAAACACTAACCCAAACCCTAACAATAACCCCAACCCTAACCCCATTCCTAACACTACCCCTAACCCTACCCCCAACCCTCACCATATTCCTAACCCTAACCCTAAAACCTTACGCTAACCAATACCCTAAACATAACTCTCAAGCTAACCCTAACCCTAACCGAAACCCTAACACTAACCCTAAACCTAACCAAAACCCTAACCCTAACCCTAACCTTAACCCAAACCAAAACCCTAACCCTAACTCTAATTCTAACTCTAACCCTAATCAAAACCCTAACATTAACCCTAACCCTAACCCTAACCCTATTCCTAACCTTAAACCTAAACCTAACCTTAACCCAAAACCTAACCGTAAATCTAAACCAAACCATAACCCTAACTCAAACCCTAACCCTAAGAAAAACCCTAACCCTAAAACTAACCCTAACCCAAATCCTAAACCTAAGACTAACCCTAACCAAACCCTAAACCTAACACCAACACTCAACCTAAGGCGAACCCAAAACCCAACCCTAAACCTAACCACAACCAGAAGCCTCCCCCTAACTCTAATCCACACCCTAACCCTAATCCTACCCCTCACCCACACCCACCCCCTACCTCTAACCCTAACCCTCTCCGAAACCCTAACTCAAAACATAACCCTAACGCTAAGCCAAACCCTAACCCTAAACCTAACCCTAACCATTTTCCTAACCCTAACAATAATCCTAACCCTAACCCTATTCCTAAACCTAACCCTAACCCTAATCCTAACCCTAACCCTAACCCCAAAACTAACCCTAACCCTAACCCAAAACCTAACCCTAACCCTAATCCTAACCGTAACCCTAACCCTAACCCTAACCCTAACCCTAACCCAAACCCTAACACTAACCTAACCCTAACTCAAACCCTAACCATAACCCTAACCCTAACCCTAACCCTAAACCTAACCCTAAGTCTAACCCTAACCCTAATCCTAACCCTAACCCTAACGCAAAAACTAACCCTAACAATAACCCAAACCCTAATCCTAACCCTAACCCAAACCCTAACACTAACCCAAACCCTAACCCTAAGTAAACGAAACAAAACCCTAACCCTAACTCTAATCCTAACCCTAACCCTAACCCTAAACCTAACCCTAACCCTAACTCAAACCCTAACCCTAACCCTAACCCAAACCCTAAACCTAATCCTAACCCTAACCCTAACCCTAACCCTAACCCTAACCCAAACCCTAACACTAACTGAAACACTAACCCTAAACCTAAACCAAACCAAAACCCAAAACCTAACTCTAATCCTAACCCTAACCATAACCCTAACCCAAACGTTAACCCAAACACTAACCCAAACCCAAACCCAAAACCTATCCCTAACCCTAACCCTAACCCTAACTCAAACTCTAACCCTAACTCTAACCCTAACTCAAAACCTAAACCAAAGCCTAATCCAAACCCTAACCCAAACCCTAACAATAACCCTAACCCTAACCCTATTCCTAACACTAATACTAACCCTAACCCTAATCCTCACCCTAACCCTATTGCTAACCCTAACCCTAAACCCTAAGCCTAACCAATACCCTAAACATAACCTTCACGCTAACCCTAACCCTAACCCAAACAATAACTCTAAACCTAACCCTAACCCAAACCCTAACCCTAACCCTATTCCTAACATTAACCCTTAACCTAAACTTAACCCAAACCCTAACCCAAACCCTAACCCTAACCCTAACCCTAACCATAACCCTAACCCAAACCCTAACCCAAATCCTAACCCTAACCCTAACCCTAACACTAACCCTAACTCAAACACTAACCCTAACCCTAACCCAAAACCTAACCCTAAACCTAACCCTAACCCTTATCCTAACCCTAAACCTAACCCAAAAAATAACACTAACCCTAAACCAAACCCTAACCCTAACCCTAACCCTAACCCTTACCCAAACCCTAAACCTAAACCTAACCCTAATCTAATCCTAACCCTAACCCTAACCCAAAAACAAACCCTAACTCGAACCCTAACCCAAACCCTCATCCTAACCCTAACCCTAACGCAAACCCTAACCCTAACCCTATTCCTAACCCTAACCCTAAACCTAATCTTAACCCAAACCCTAACCCACACCCTAACCCTAAACTTAAACCTAACTCAAACTCTAACCCTAACTCGAAACTTAACCCTAACCCAAACACTAACCCAAACCCTAACAATAACCCTAACACTATTCCTAACACTAACCCTAACCCTAACCCTAACCCTAACCCTATTCCTAACCGTAACCCTAAACCCTAAGCTTAACCAATACCCTAAACATAACATTCAAGATAACCCTAACCCTAACCCAAACCCTAACCCCAACCCTAAACCTAACCAAAAACCTAAACCTAACCCTAACACTAACCCTAACCCTAACCCAAACCCTAACCCTAACACTAACCCTAACCCTAACACTAACCCAAATCCTAACCCTAACATTAACCCAAACCAAAACCCTAAACCTAACTCTAATCCTAACCCTAACCCTAATCAAAACCCTAACATTAAACCTAACCCTAACCCTAACCCAAAACCTAAACCTAACCCTAATCCTAACCCTAACCCTAACCCTTACCCAAACCCTAAACCTAAACCTAACCCTAACCCGAATCCTAACCCTAACCCTAACCCAAAAACTAACCCTAACCCAAACCCTAACCCTAACCCTAGTCCTAACCCTAACCCTAAACCTAACCTTAACCCAAAACCTAACCCAAACCCTAACCCTAAACTTAACCCTAACTCAAACTCTAACCCTAATTCGAAACCTAACCCTAACCCAAACACTAACCAAACCCTAACAATAACCCTAACCCTAACCCTATTCCTAACACTAACCCTAACCTTAACCCTAACCCTAAACCTATTCCTAACCCTAACCCTAAACCATAACCCTAAACAATACCCTAAACAAAACCTTCACGCTAACCCTATCCCTAACCCAAAACATAACCCTAACCCTAAACCTAACCAAAAACCTAAACCTAACCCTAATCCTAACCCTAACCCTAACCATAACCATAACCATAACCCTAACCCAAACCCTAACCCAAATCCTAACCCTAACCAAAACCCTAACACTAACCCTAACTCAAACACTAACCCGAACCCTAACCCAAAACCTAACCCTAAACCTAACCCTAACCCTTATCATAACCCTAAACGTAACCCAAACACTAACCCTCACCCTAAACCAAACCCTAACCCTCACCCTGACACTCACCCTTACCCAAACCCTAAACCTAAACCTAACCCTAATCTAATCCTAACCCTAACCCTAACCCAAAATCCAACCCTAACTCGAACCCTAACCCAAACCATAATCCTAACCCTAACCCTAACCCAAACCCTAACCCTAACCCTATTCCTAACACTAACCCTAAACCTAACCTTAACCCAAACCCTAACCCACACCCTAACCCTAAACTTAACCCTAACTCAAACTCTAACCCTAACTCGAACCTTAACCCTAACCCAAACACTAACCCAAACCCTAACAATAACCCTAACACTATTCCTAACACTAACCCTAACCCTAACCCTAACTCAAACCCTAACCCTAACCCTAACCCAAACCCTAAACCTAATCCTAACCCTAACCCTAACCCTAACCCTAACCCTAACCCAAACCCTAACACTAACTGAAACACTAACCCTAACCCTAAACCAAACCAAAACCCAAAACCTAACTCTAATCCTAACCCTAACCATAACCCTAACCCTAACTTAACCCAAACACTAACCCAAACCCAAACCCAAAACCTATCCCTAACCCTAACCCTAACCCTAACTCAAACTCTAACCCTAACTCTAACCCTAACTCAAAACCTAAACCAAAGCCTAATCCAAACCCTAACCCAAACCCTAACAATAACCCTAACCCTAATCCTATTCCTCACACTAATACTAACCCTAACCCTAATCCTCACCCTAACCCTATTGCTAACACTAACCCTAACCCCTAAGCCTAACCAATACCCTAAACATAACCTTCACGCTAACCCTAACCCTAACCCAAACAATAACTCTAAACCTAACCAAAAACCTAAACCTAACCCTAACCCAAACCCTAACCCTAACCCTATTCCTAACATTAACCCTTAACCTAAACTTAACCCAAACCCTAACCCAAACCCTAACCCTAACCCTAACCCTAACCATAACCCTAACCCAAACCCTAACCCAAATCCTAACCCTAACCCTAACCCTAACACTAATCCTAACTCAAACACTAACCCTAACCCTAACCCAAAACCTAACCCTAAACCTAACCCTAACCCTTATCCTAACCCTAAACCTAACCCAAAAAATAACACTAACCCTAAACCAAACCCTAACCCTAACCCTAACCCTAACCCTTACCCAAACCCTAAACCTAAACCTAACCCTAATCTAATCCTAACCCTAACCCTAACCCAAAAACAAACCCTAACTCGAACCCTAACCCAAACCCTCATCCTAACCCTAACCCTAACCCAAACCCTAACCCTAACCCTATTCCTAACCCTAACCCTAAACCTAATCTTAACCCAAACCCTAACCCACACCCTAACCCTAAACTTAAACCTAACTCAAACTCTAACCCTAACTCGAAACTTAACCCTAACCCAAACACTAACCCAAACCCTAACAATAACCCTAACACTATTCCTAACACTAACCCTAACCCTAACCCTAACCCTAACCCTATTCCTAACCGTAACCCTAAACCCTAAGCTTAACCAATACCCTAAACATAACATTCAAGATAACCCTAACCCTAACCCAAACCCTAACCCTAACCCTAAACCTAACCAAAAACCTAAACCTAACCCTAACACTAACCCTAACCCTAACCCAAACCCTAACCCTAACACTAACCCTAACCCTAACACTAACCCAAATCCTAACCCTAACATTAACCCAAACCAAAACCCTAAACCTAACTCTAATCCTAACCCTAACCCTAATCAAAACCCTAACATTAAACCTAACCCTAACCCTAACCCAAAACCTAAACCTAACCCTAATCCTAACCCTAACCCTAACCCTTACCCAAACCCTAAACCTAAACCTAACCCTAACCCGAATCCTAACCCTAACCCTAACCCAAAAACTAACCCTAACCCAAACCCTAACCCTAACCCTAGTCCTAACCCTAACCCTAAACCTAACCTTAACCCAAAACCTAACCCAAACCCTAACCCTAAACTTAACCCTAACTCAAACTCTAACCCTAATTCGAAACCTAACCCTAACCCAAACACTAACCAAACCCTAACAATAACCCTAACCCTAACCCTATTCCTAACACTAACCCTAACCTTAACCCTAACCCTAAACCTATTCCTAACCCTAACCCTAAACCATAACCCTAAACAATACCCTAAACAAAACCTTCACGCTAACCCTAACCCTAACCCAAAACATAACCCTAACCCTAAACCTAACCAAAAACCTAAACCTAACCCTAATCCTAACCCTAACCCTAACCATAACCATAACCATAACCCTAACCCAAACCCTAACCCAAATCCTAACCCTAACCATAACCCTAACACTAACCCTAACTCAAACACTAACCCGAACCCTAACCCAAAACCTAACCCTAAGCCTAACCCTAACCCTTATCATAACCCTAAACCTAGCCCAAAAAATAACACTACCCCTAAACCAAACCCTAACCCTAACCCTAACCCTAACCCTTACCCAAACCCTAAACCTAAACCTAACCCTAATCTAATCCTAACCCTAACCCTAACCCAAAAACCAACCCTAACTCGAACCCTAACCCAAACCATAATCCTAACCCTAACCCTAACCCAAACCCTAACCCTAACCCTATTCCTAACACTAACCCTAAACCTAACCTTAACCCAAACCCTAACCCACACCCTAACCCTAAACTTAACCCTAACTCAAACTCTAACCCTAACTCGAACCTTAACCCTAACCCAAACACTAACCCAAACCCTAACAATAACCCTAACACTATTCCTAACACTAACCCTAACCCTAACCCTAACCCTAACCCTATTCCTAACCGTAACCCTAAACCCTAAGCCTAACCAATACCCTAAACATAACATTCACGATAACCCTAACCCTAACCCAAACCCTAACCCTAACCCTAAACCTAACCCAAATCCTAACCCTAACCCTAACCCAAACCAAAACCCTAAACCTAACTCTAACTCTAATCCTAAACCTAACCCTAATACTAACCCTAACCCTAACCCTAATCCTAAACCTAACCCTAACCCTAACACAAACCCAACCTCTAACAATAACCCTAACCCTAACCCAAACCCTAACCCTAAATCTAAACCTAATCCTAACCCTAACTCAAACCATAACCCTAACCCTTACCCTAACTCAAACCCTAACCCTAACCCTAACCCTAATCCTAACCCTAACCCTAACCCTAACCCTAACCCTAACCCTAACCCTAACCCTAACCCTAACAAAAACCCTAACCCTAAACCTAACCCTAACCCTTATCCTAACCCTAAACCCAACCCAAAAAATAACACTAACCCTAAACCAAACCCTAACCCTAACCCTAAACCTAACCCAAACCCTAACCCTTACCCAAACCCTAAACCTAAACCTAACCCTAACCCGAATCCTAACCCTAACCCTAACCCAAAAACTAACCCTAACCCAAACCCTAACCCTAACCCTAGTCCTAAAACTAACCCTAAACCTAACCTTACCCCAAACCCTAACCCAAACCCTAACCCTAAACTTAACCCTAACTCAAACTCTAACCCTAATTCGAACCCTAACCCTAACCCAAACACTAACCAAACCCTAACAATAACCCTAACCCTAACCCTATTCCTAACTCTAACCCTAAACCTAACCCTAACACTAAACCTATTCCTAACCCTAACCCTAAACCGTAACCCTAACCAATACCCTAAACAAAACCTTCACGCTAACCCTAACCCTAACCCAAAACCTAACCCTAACCCTAAACCTAACCAAAAACCTAAACCTAACCCGAACCCTAACCCTAACCCAAACCCTAACCCTAACTCTACCCCTAACCCTAACACTAACCCAAATCCTAACCCTAACATTAACCCAACCAAAAAGCTAAACTTAACTCTAATCCTAACCCTAACCCTAATCAAAACGCTAACATTAAACCTAATCCTAACCCTAACCCAAAACCTAAACCTAACCCTAATTCTAACCCTAACCCTAACCCTAATCCTAACCCTAAACCTAACCCTAACACAAACCCAACCCCTAACCCTAACCCTAACCCTAACCCAAACCCTAACCCTAAACCTAACCCTAACTCAAACCCTAACCCTAACCCTAACCCTAACCCAAACCCTAACCCTAAATCTAACCCTAACCCTAATCCTACCCCTAACCCTAACGCAAAAACTAACCCTAACAATAACCCAAACCCTAACCCTAACTCTAACCCAAACCCTAACACTAACCCAAACCCTAACCCTAACCCTAAACGAAACCAAAACCCTAACCCTAACTCTAATCCTAACCCTAACCCTAACCCTAAACCTAACCCTAACCCTAACTCAAACCCTAACCCTAACCCTAACCCAAACCCTAAACCTAATCCTAACCCTAACCCTAACCCTAACCCTAACCCTAACCCAAACCCTAACACTAACCCAAACACTAACCCTAACCCTAAACCAATCCAAAACCCTAACCCTAACTCTAATCCTAACCCTAACCCTAACCCTAACCCTAACCTTAACCGAAACACTAACCCAAACCCAAACCCAAAACCTATCCCTAACCCTAACCCTAACCCTAACTCAAACTCTAACCCTAACTCTAACCCTAACTCAAAACCTACACCAAACCCTAATCCAAACACTAACCCAAACCCTAACAATAACCCTGACCCTAACCCTATTCCTAACACTAACCCTAACCCTAACCCTAAACCTAACCCTATTCCTAACCCTAACCCTAAAACCTTACGCTAACCAATACCCTAAACATAACTCTCAAGCTAACCCTAACCCTAACCGAAACCCTAACACTAACCCTAAACCTAACCAAAACCCTAACCCTAACCCTAATCTTAACCCAAACCAAAACCCTAACCCTAACTCTAATTCTAACTCTAACCCTAATCAAAACCCTAACATTAACCCTAACCCTAACCCTAACCCTATTCCTAACCTTAACCCAAAACCTAACCGTAAATCTAAACCAAACCATAACCCTAACTCAAACCCTAACCCTAAGAAAAACCCTAACCCTAAAACTAACCCTAACCCAAATCCTAAACCTAAGACTAACCCTAACCAAACCCTAAACCTAACACTAACACTTACCCTAAGGCTAACCCAAAACCTAACCCTAAACCTAACCAAAACCAGAAGCCTAACCCTAACTCTAATCCTAACCCTAACCCTAATCCTAACCCTAACCCACACCCAACCCCTAACTCTAACCCTAACCCTAACCGGAACCCTAACTCAAAACCTAACCCTTACCCTATGCCAATCCCTAACCGAAACCCTAACGCTACCCATTTTCTTAACCCTAACAATAATCGTAACCCTAACCCTATTCCTAAACCTAACCCTAACCATAACCCTAATCCAACCCCTAACCCTAACCCCAAAACTAACCCTAACCCTAACCCAAAACCTAACCCTAACACTAATCCTAATCCTAACACTAATGCTAACCCTAACTCAAACCCTAACCCTAACTCAAACCCTAACACTAACCATAACCCTAATCCTAAACCTAACACTAACCCTAACCCTAACCCTAACCCTAACCCTAACCCTAACCCAAACCCTAACCCTTACCCAAACCCTAAACCTAAACCTAACCCTAACCCTAATCCTAACCCTAACCCTAACCCAAAAACTAACCCTAACTCGAACCCTAAGGCAAATCCTAACCCTCACCCTAACGCTAACCCAAACCCTAAACCTAACCCTATTCCTAACCCTAACCCTAAACCTAACCTTTACCCAAACCCGAACCCAAAACCTAACCCTAACCCTAACTCAAACTCTAACCCTAACTCGAACCCTAACCCTAACCCAAACACTAACCCAAACCCTAACAATAACCCTAACCCTATTCCTAACACTAACCCTAACCCTAACCCTAACCGTCACCCTAACCCTATTCCTAACCCTTACCCTAAACCCTAAGCCTACCCAATACCCTAAACATAACCTTCACGCTAACCCTAACCCTAACCCTATTCCTAACATTAACCCTAAACCTAAACTTAACCCAAACCCTAACCCAAACACTAACCCTAACCCTAACCCAAAACCTAACCCTAAACCTAACCCTAACCCTTATCCTAACACTAATCCTAACCCTAACCCTAATCAAAACCCTAACATTAAACCTAACCCTAACCCTAACCCAAAACCTAAACCTAACCCTAATCCTAACCCTAACCCTAACCCTAACAGAAACCCAACCTCTAACCCTAACCCTAACCCTAATCCTAATTCTAACCCGAAACCAAACCATAACCCTAACCCTAACCCTAAACCTAACCCTAAACCTAACATTAACCCTAAACCTAAACCAAACCCTAACTCTAACATTAAACCTAACCCTAACCCTAATCCTAACCCTATCCCTAACCCTAACACTAACCCTAACCCAAAACCACACCGAAACCACAAACCTAACTCAAACCCTAACCTTAAACCTAACCCAAACCCAAACACTAACCCTAACCTTAACCCTAAACCAAACCCTAAACCTAACAATAAACCTAACCCTAACCCAAACCCTAACCCTAACACTAACCTACCCCAAACCCTAACCCTAACACTAACCTAACCCTAACTTAAACCCTAACCATAACCCTAACCCTAACCCTAACCCAAACCCTAACCCTAACACTAACCCTAATCCTAACACTAACCCAAATCCTAACCCTAACCCTAAACCAAACCAAAACCCTAACCCTAACTCTAACTCTAAACCTAAACCTAACCCTAATCCTAACCCTAACCCTAACCCTAATCCTAACCCTAACCCTAACACAAACCCAACCTCTAACACTAACCCTAACCCTAACCCAAACCCTAACCCTAAATCTAAACCTAACCCTAACCCTAACTCAAACCCGAACCCTAACCCTTACCCTAACTCAAACCCTAACCGTAATACTAACCCTAACCCTAACCCAAACCCTAACCCAAATCCTAACCCTAACCCTAACCCTAACCCTAACCCTAACCCTAACCCTAAGTCAAACACTAACCCTAACCCTAACAAAAACCCTAACCCCAAACCTAACCCCAACACTTATCCTAACCCTAAACCTAACCGAAATAATAACACTAACCCTAAACCAAACCCTAACCCTAACCCTAACCCTAACCCTAACCCTAACCCAAACCCTAAACCTTACCCAAACCCTAAACCTAAACCTAACCCTAACCCGAATCCTAACCCTAACCCTAACCCAAAAACTAACCCTAACCCAAACCCTAACCCTAACCCTATTCCTAACCCTAACCCTAAACCTAACCTTAACCCAAACCCTAACCCAAACCCTAACCCTAAACTTAACCCTAACTCAAACGCTTACCCTAATTCGAACCCTAACCCTAACCCAAACACTAACCAAACCCTAGCAATAACCCTAACCCTAACCCTATTCCTAACACTAACCCTAACCCTAACCCTAACCCTAAACCTATTCCTAACCCTAACCCTAAACCGTAACCCTAACCAATACCCTAAACAAAACTTTCACGCTAACCCTAACCCTAACCCAAACCCTAACCCTAACCCTAAACCTAACCAAAAACCTAAACCTAACCCTAACCCTAACCCTAACCCAAAACCTAACCCTAACACTACCCCTAACCCTAACACTAACCCAAATCCTAACCCTAACATTAACCCAAACCAAAATCCTAAACTTAACTCTAATCCTAACCCTAACCCTAATCAAAACCCTAACATTAAACCTAATCCTAACCCTAACCCAAAACCTAAACCTAACCCTAATCCTAACCCTAACCCTAACCCTAATCCTAACCCTAACCCTAACCCTAACACAAACCCAACCCCTAACCCTAACCCTAACCCTAATCCTAATTCTAACCCGAACCCAAACCATAACCCTAACCCTAACCCTACCCCTAACCCTAAACCTAACCTAACCCTAACCCTATTCCTAACCGTAAGCCTAAACCCTAAGCCTAACCAATACCCTAAACATAATATTCACGATAACCCTAACCCTAACCAAAACCCTAACCCTAACCCTAAACCTAACCAAAAACCTAAACCTAACCCTAACCCTAACCCTAACCCTAACCCAAACCCTAACCCTAACACTAACCCTAACCCTAAAACTAACCCAAATCCTAACCCTAACATTAACCCAAACCAAAACCCTAAACCTAACTCTAATCCTAACCCTAACCCTAATCAAAACCCTAACATTAAACCTAACCCTAACCCTAACCCAAAACCTAAACCTAACCCTAATCCTAACCCTAACCCTAACCCTAACACAAACCCAACCCCAAACCCTAACCCTAACCCTAATCCTAATTCTAACCCGAACCCAAACCATAACCCTAACCCTAACCCTAAACCTAACCCTAAACCTAACATTAACCCTAACCCTAAACCAAACCCTAACTCTAACATTAAACCTAACCCTAACCCTAATCCTAACCGTATCCCTAACCCTAACACTAACCCTAACCCAAAACCACACCATGACCACAAACCTAACTCATACCCTAACCTTAAACCTAACCCAAACCCAAACCCTAACCTTAACCCTAAACCAAACCCTAAACCTAAACCGTAACCCTAACCCTAACCCTAACCCTATTCCTAACCCTAACCGTAACCTTAACCCAAACCCTAACCCTAAACCTAACCCTAACCCAAACCCTAATCAAACCCTAACACTAATCCTAAACCTAACCATAACACTAACCCTAACCATAATCCTAAACCTAACCCTAACCTTAACCCAAAAAGTAAACCTAACCCTAAACCTAACCCTAACCCAAAACCTAACCCTAACCCAAATCCTAATCCTAACCCTAACCCTAATGCTAATACTAAACCTAACTCAAACTCAAACTTAACCCTAAACCTAACCCTAACCCAAACCCTAACCCTAACCCTAACCTAACCCTAACTCAAACCCTAACCATAACCCTCACCCTAACCCTAACCCAAACCCTAACCCTAACACTAACCCTAACCCTAACACTAAAACAAATACTAACCCTAACCCTAACCCAAACCAAAACTCTAACCCTAACTCTAACTCTAATCCTAAACCTAACCCTAATCCTAACCCTAACCCTAACCGTAACACAAACCCAACCTCTAACACTAACCTTAACCTAACCCAAACCCTAACCATAAATCTAAACCTAACCCTAACCCTAACTCAAACCCTAACCCTAACCCTAACCTTAAACCTAACCCTAACCCTAACCCTAACCCTAACCCTAACCCTAACCCTAACCCTAACCCAAACCCTAACCCTAACACTAACCTAAACCTAACTCAAACCCTAACCATAACCCTAAACCTAACCCTAACCCAAACCCTAACCCTAACACTAACCCTAACCCTAACACTAACCCAAATCCTAACCCTAACCCTAACCCAAACCAAAACCCTAAACCTAACTCTAACTCTAATCCTAAACCTAACCCTAATACTAACCCTAACCCTAACCCTAATCCTAAACCTAACCCTAACCCTAACACAAACCCAACCTCTAACAATAACCCTAACCCTAACCCAAACCCTAACCCTAAATTTAAACCTAACCCTAACCCTAACTCAAACCCTAACCCGAACCCTTACCCTAACTCAAACCCTAACCCTAACCCTAACCCTAATCCTAACCCAAACCCTAACCCAAATCCTAACCCTAACCCTAACCCTACCCCTAACCATAACCCTAACACTAACCCTAAGTCAAACACTAACCCTAACCCTAACAAAATCCCTAACCCTAAACCTAACACTAACCCTTATCCTAACCCTAAACCTAACCCAAAAAATAACACTAACCCTAAACCAAACCCTAACCCTAACCCCAACCCTAACCCAAACCCTAACCCTTACCCAAACCCTAAACCTAAACCTAACCCTAACCCGAATCCTAACCCTAACCCTAACCCAAAAACTAACCCTAACCCAAACCCTAAACCTAACCTTAACCCAAAACCTAACCCTAAATCTAACCCAAACCCTAACCCTAACTCAAACCCTAACCCTAAGAGAAACCCTAACCCTAAAACTAACCCTAACCCAAATCCTAAACCTAACACTAACCCTAACCCAAACCCTAACCCTAACACTAACACTTACCCTAAGGCTAACCCAAAACCTAACCCTAAACCTAACCAAAACCAGAAGCCTAACCCTAACCCTAATCCTTACCATAACCTTAACACTAATCCAAACCCTAAACCTAACCCTAATCCTAATTCTAACACTAACCCTAATCGTAACCCTAAACCTAACCCTAACCCACACCCAACCCCTAACTCTAACCCTAACCCTAACCGAAACCCTAACTCAAAACCTAACCCTAACCCTAACCCAAACACTAACCCTAAACCTAACCCTAACCCTTTTCCCAAACCTAACACAAACCCTAACAATAATCCTAACCCTAACCCTATTCCTAAACCTAACCCTAAACTTAACCCTAACCCTAATCCTAACCCTAACCCTAACCCCAAAACTAACCCTAACCCTAACCCAAAACCTAACCCTAACACTAATCCTAATCATAACCCTAACGCTAACCCTAACTCAAACCCTAACCCTAACCCAAACCCTAACCCTAACACTAACCATAATCCTAATCCTAAACCTAACACTAACCCTAACCCTAACGCTAACCCTAACCCTAACCCTAACCCTAACCCTAACCCAAACCCTAACCCTTACCCAAACCCTAAACCTAAACCTAACCCTAAACCTAATCCTAACCCTAACCCTAACCCAAAAACTAACCCTAACTCGAACCCTAACCCAAACACTAATCCTCACCCTAACGCTAAACCAAACCCTAAACCTAACCCTATTCCTAACCCTAACCCTAAACCTAACCTTAACCCAAACCCTAACCCAAAACCTAACCCTAACCCTAACTCAAAGTCTAACCCTAACTCGAACCCTAACCCTAACCCAAACACTAACCCAAGCCCTAACAATAACCCTAACCCTATTCCTAACACTAACCCTAACCCTAACCCTAACCCTAACCCTAACCCTATTCCTAACCCTAAACCTAAACCCTAAGCCTAACCAATACCCTAAACATAACCTTCACGCTAACCCTAACCCTAACCCAAACAATAACCCTAAACCTAACCAAAAACCTAAACCTAACCCTAACCCAAACCCTAACCCTAACCCTATTCCTAACATTAACCCTAAACCTAAACTTTGCCCAAACCCTAACCCAAACCCTAACCCTAACCCTAACCCTAACCCTAACCCTAACCCTAACTCTAACCATAACCCTAACCCAAACCCTAACCCAAATCCTAACCCTAACCCTAACCCTAACCCTAACCCTAACCCTAACTCAAACCCTAACCCTTACCCAAACCCTAAACCTAAACCTAACCCTAATCTAATCATAAACCTAACCCTAAACCAAAAACAAACCCTAACTCGAACCCTAACCCAAACCCTAATCCTAACCCTAACACTAACCCAAACCCTAACCCTAACCCTATTCCTAACCCTAACCCTAAACCTAACCTTAACCAAAACCCTAACCCACACCCTAACCCCAAACTTAACCCTAACTCAAACTCTCACCCTAACTCGAACCTTAACCCTAACCCAAAGACTAACCCAAACCCTAACAATAACGCTAAAACTATTCCTAACACTAACCCTAACCCTAACCCTAACCTTAACCCTAACCCTATTCCTAACCCTAACCCTAAACCCTAAGCCTAACCAATACCCTAAACATAACATTCACGCTAACCCTAACCCTAACCCAAACCCTAACCCTAACCCTAAACCTAACCAAAAACCTAACCCTAACCCTAACCCTAACACTAACCCAAATCCTAACCCTAAAATTAACCCAAACCAAAACCCTAAACCTAACTCTAATCCTAACCCTAACCCTAATCAAAACCCTAACATTAAATCTAACCCTAACCCTAACCCAAAACCTAAACCTAACCCTAATCCTAACCCTAACCCTAACCCTAACACAAACCCAACCCCTAACCCTAACCGTAACCCTAATCCTAATTCTAACCCGAACCAAAACCATAACCCTAACCCTAACCCTAACCCTAACCCTAAACCTAACATTAACCCTAACCCTAAACCAAACCCTAACTCTAACGATAATCCTAAACCTAACCCTAATCCTAACTCTAACCCTAATCCTAATCCTAACCCTAACCCTAACCCTAACACAAACCCAACCACTAACCGTAACCCTAACCCTAATCCTAATTCTAACCCGAACCCAAACCATAACCCTAACCCTAAACTTATCCTAAAACCTAAACCTAACACTAAACCTAACCCTAAACCAAACCCTAACTCTATCCCTAAACCTAACCCTAACCCTAATCCTAACCCTATCCCTAACCCTAACACTAACCCTAACCCAAAACCACACCGTAACCACAAACCTAACTCATACCCTAACCTTAAACCAAACCCAAACCCAAACCCTAACCTTAACCCTAAACCAAACCCTAAACCTAAACCGTAACCCTAACCCTAACCATAACCCTAACCTTAACCCAAACCCTAACCCTAAACCTAACCCTAACCCAAACCCTAATCAAACCCTAACCCTAATCCAAAACCTAACCCTAACACTAACCCTAACCGTAATCCTAAACCTAAACCTAACCTTAACCCAAAAAGTAAACCTAACCCTAAACCTAACCCTAACCCAAAACCTAACCCTAACCCAAATCCTAATCCTAACCCTAACCGTAATGCTAAGCCTAAACCTAACTCAAACTCAAACCTAACCCTAAACCTAACCCTAACACAAACCCTAACCCTAACACTAACCTAACCCTAACTCAAACCCTAACCATAACCCTCACCCTAACCATAACCCAAACCCTAACCCTAACACTAACCCTAACCCTAACACTAACCCAAATCCTAACCCTAACCCTAACCCAAACCAAAACCCTAACCCTAACTCTAACTCTAATCCTAAACCTAACCCTAATCCTAACCCTAACCCTAACCCTAATCCTAACCCTAACCCTAACCCTAACACAAACCCAACCTCTAACACTAACCTTAACCTAACCCAAACCCCAACCATAAATCTAAACCTAACCCTAACCCTAACTCAAACCCTAACCCTAACCCTAACCCTAATCCTAAGCCTAACCCTCACCCTAACCCTAACCCTAACCCTAACCCAAACCCTAACCCTAACACTAAGCTAACCCTAAGTCAAAGCCTAAGCATAACCCTAACCCTAACCCTAACCCAAAACCTAACCCTAAGTCTAAGCCTAACCCTAATCCTAACCCTAACCCTAACGCAAAAACTAACCCTAACAATAACCCAAACCCTAACCCTAACCCTAACCCAAACCCTAACACTAACCCAAACCCTAACCCTAAGTAAACGAAACAAAACCCTAACCCTAACTCTAATCCTAACCCTAACCCTAACCCTAAACCTAACCCTAACCCTAACTCAAACCCTAACCCTAACCCAAACCCTAAACCTAATCCTAACCCTAACCCTAACCCTAACCCTAACCCTAACCCAAACCCTAACACTAACTGAAACACTAACCCTAAACCTAAACCAAACCAAAACCCAAAACCTAACTCTAATCCTAACCCTAACCATAACCCTAACCCTAACCTTAACCCAAACACTAACCCAAACCCAAACCCAAAACCTATCCCTAACCCTAACCCTAACCCTAACTCAAACTCTAACCCTAACCCTAACCCTAACTCAAAACCTAAACCAAACCCTAATCCAAACCCTAACCCAAACCCTAACAATAACCCTAACCCTAACCCTATTCCTAACACTAACCCTAACCCTAACCCTAATCCTCACCCTAACCCTATTGCTAACCCTAACCCTAAACCCTAAGCCTAACCAATACCCAAAACATAACCTTCACGCTAACCCTAACCCTAACCCAAACAATAACTCTAAACCAACCCAAAAACCTAACCCAGACCCTAACCCAAACCCTAAACCTAACTCTATTCCTAACATTAACCCTTAACCTAAACTTAACCCAAACCCTAACCCAAACCCTAACCCTAACCCTAACCATAACCATAACCCTAACCCAAACCCTAACCCAAATCCTAACCCTAACCCTAACCCTAACACTAACCCTAACTCAAACACTAACCCTAACCCTAACCCAAAACCTAACCCTAAACCTAACCCTAACCCTTATCCTAACCCTAAACCTAACCCAAAAAATAACACTAACCCTAAACCAAACCCTAACCCTAACCCTAACCCTAACCCTTACCCAAACCCTAAACCTAAACCTAACCCTAATCTAATCCTAACCCTAACCCTAACCCAAAAACAAACCCTAACTCGAACCCTAACCCAAACCCTCATCCTAACCCTAACCCTAACCCAAACCCTAACCCTAACCCCATTCCTAACCCTATCCCTCAACCTAATCTTAACCAAAACCCTAACCCACACCCTAACCCTAAACTTAAACCTAACTCAAACTCTAACCCTAACTCGAAACTTAACCCTAACCCAAACACTAACCCAAACCCTAACAATAACCCTAACACTATTCCTAACACTAACCCTAACCCTAACCCTAACCCTAACCCTATTCCTAACCGTAACCCTAAACCCTAAGCTTAACCAATACCCTAAACATAACATTCACGATAACCCTAACCCTAACCCAAACCCTAACCCTAACCCTAAACCTAACCAAAAACCTAAACCTAACCCTAACCCTAACCCTAACCCTAACCCAAACCCTAACCCTAACACTAACCCTAACCCTAACACTAACCCAAATCCTAACCCTAACATTAACCCAAACCAAAACCCTAAACCTAACTCTAATCCTAACCCTAACCCTAATCAAAACCCTAACATTAAACCTAACCCTAACCCTAACCCAAAACCTAAACCTAACCCTAATCCTAACCCTAACCCTAACCCTTACCCAAACCCTAAACCTAAACCTAACCCTAACCCGAATCCTAACCCTAACCCTAACCCAAAAACTAACCCTAACCCAAACCCTAACCCTAACCCTAGTCCTAACCCTAACCCTAAACCTAACCTTAACCCAAAACCTAACCCAAACCCTAACCCTAAACTTAACCCTAACTCAAACTCTAACCCTAATTCGAAACCTAACCCTAACCCAAACACTAACCAAACCCTAACAATAACCCTAACCCTAACCCTATTCCTAACACTAACCCTAACCTTAACCCTAACCTTAAACCTATTCCTAAACCTAACCCTAAACCATAACCCTAAACAATACCCTAAACAAAACCTTCACGCTAACCCTAACCCTAACCCAAAACATAACCCTAACCCTAAACCTAACCAAAAACCTAAACGTAACGCTAATCCTAAAACTAACCCTAACCATAACCATAACCATAACCCTAACCCAAACCCTAACCCAAATCCTAACCCTAACCATAACCCTAACACTAACCCTAACTCAAACACTAACCCGAACCCTAACCCAAAACCTAACCCTAAACCTAACCCTAACCCTTATCATAACCCTAAACCTAACCCAAAAAATAACACTAACCCTAAACCAAACCCTAACCCTAACCCTAACCCTAACCCTTACCCAAACCCTAAACCCAAACCTAACCCTAATGTAATACTAACCCTAACCCTAACCCAACAACCAACCCTAACTCGCACCCTAACCCAAACCATAATCCTAACCCTAACCCTAACCCAAACCCTAACCCTAACGCTATTCCTAACACTAAACCTAAACCTAACCTTAACCCAAACCCTAACCCCCACCCTAACCCTAAACTTAACCCTAACTCAAACTCTAACCGTAACTCGAACCTTAACCCTAACCCAAACACTAACCCAAACCCTAACAATAACCCTAACACTATTCCTAACACTAACCCTAACCCTAACCCTAACACTAACCCTATTCCTAACCGTAACCCTAAACCCTAAGCCTAACCAATACCCTAAACATAACATTCACGATAACCCTAACCCTAACCCAAACCCTAACCCTAACCCTAAACCTAACCCAAATCCTAACCCTAACCCTAACCCAAACCAAAACCCTAAACCTAACTCTAACTCTAATCCTAAACCTAACCCTAATACTAACCCTAACCCTAACCCTAATCCTAAACCTAACCCTAACCCTAACACAAACCCAACCTCTAACAATAACCCTAACCCTAACCCAAACCCTAACCCTAAATCTAAACCTAACCCTAACCCTAATCCTAACCCTAAACCTAACCCTAACACAAACCCAACCCCTAACCCTAACCCTAACCCTAACCCTAATCCTAACCCAAACCCTAACCCAAATCCTAACCCTAACCCTAACCCTAACCCTAACCATAACCCTAACCCTAACCCTAAGTCAAACACTAACCCTAACCCTAACAAAAACCCTAACCCTAAACCTAACCCTAACCCTTATCCTAACCCTAAACCTAACCCAAAAAATAACACTAACCCTAAACCAAACCCTAACCCTAACCCTAAACCTAACCCAAACGCTAACCCTTACCCAAACCCTAAACCTAAACCTAACCCTAACCCCAAACCTAACCCTAACCCTAACCCAAAAACTAACCCTAACCCAAACCCTAACCCTAACCCTTGTCCTAACCCTAACCCTAAACCTAAACTTAACCCAAACCCTAACCCAAACCCTAACCCTAAACTTAACCCTAACTCAAACTCTAACCCTAATTCGAACCCTAACCCTAACCCAAACACTAACCAAACCCTAACAATAACCCTAACCCTAACCCTATTCCTAACACTAACCCTAATCCTAACCCTAACACTAAACCTATTCCTAACCATAACCCTAAACCGTAACCCTAACCAATACCCTAAACAAAACCTTCACGCTAACCCTAACCCTAACCCAAAACCTAACCCTAACCCTAAACCTAACCAAAAACCTAAACCTAACCCGAACCCTAAACCTAACCCAAACCCTAACCCTAACACTACCCCTTACCCTAACACTAACCCAAATCCTTACCCTAACATTTACCCAACCAAAAAGCTAAACTTAACTCTAATCCTAACCCTTACCCTAATCAAAACCCTAACATTAAACCTTAACCTAACCCTAACCCAAAACCTAAACCTAACCCTAATTCTAACCCTAACCCTAACCCTAATCCTAACCCTAAACCTAATCCTAACACAAACCCAACCCCTAACCCTAACCCTAACCCTAACCCTAACCCTAACCCAAACCCTAACCCTAAACCTAACCCTAACTCAAACCCTAACCCTAACCCTAACCCTAACCCAAACCCTAACCCTAAATCTAACCCTAACCCTAATCCTAACCCTAACCCTAACGCAAAAACTAACCCTAACAATAACCCAAACCCTAACCCTAACTCTAACCCAAGACCTAACCCTAACCCTAAACTTAACCCTAACCCTAAACGAAACCAAAACCCTAACCCTAACTCTAATCCTAACCCTAACCCTAACCCTAAACCTAACCCTAACCCTAACTCAAACCCTAACCCTAACCCTAACCCAAACCCTAAACCTAAACCTAACCCTAACCCTAACCCTAACCCTAACCCAAACCCTAACACTAACCCAAACACTAACCCTAACCCTAAACCAATCCAAAACCCTAACCCTAACTCTAATCCTAACCCTAACCCTAACCCTAACCCTAACCTTAACCCAAACACTAACCCAAACCCAAACCCAAAACCTATCCCTAACCCTAACCCTAACCCTAACTCAAACTCTAACCCTAACTCTAACCCTAACTCAAAACCTAAACCAAGCCCTAATCCAAACACTAACCCAAACCCTAACAATAACCCTAACCCTAACCCTATTCCTAACACTAACCCTAACCCTAACCCTAAACCTAACCCTAGTCCTAACCCTAACCCTAAAACCTTACCCTAACCAATACCCTAAACATAACTCTCAAGCTAACCCTAACCCTAACCGAAACCCTAACACTAACCCTAAACCTAACCAAAACCCTAACCCTAACCCTAACCTTAACCCTATTCCTAACCTTAACCCTAAACCTAACCTTAACCCAAAACCTAACCGTAAATCTAAACCAAACCATAACCCTAACTCAAACCCTAACCCTAAGAAAAACCCTAACCCTAAAACTAACCCTAACCCAAATCCTAAACCTAAGACTAACCCTAACCAAACCCTAAACCTAACACTAACACTTACCCTAAGGCTAACCCAAAACCTAACCCTAAACCTAACCAAAACCAGAAGCCTAACCCTAACTCTAATCCTAACCCTAACCCTAATCCTAACCCTAACCCACACCCAACCCCGAACTCTAACCCTAACCCTAACCGAAACCCTAACTCAAAACCTAACCCTAACCCTAAGCCAAACCCTAACCCTAAACCTAACCCTAACCATTTTCCTAACCCTAACAATAATCCTAACCCTAACCCTATTCCTAAACCTAACCCTAACCCTAATCCTAACCCTAACCCTAACCCCAAAACTAACCCTAACCCTAACCCAAAACCTAACCCTAACACTAATCCTAATCCTAACCCTAATGCTAACCCTAACTCAAACCCTAACCCTAACTCAAACCCTAACACTAACCATAACCCTAATCCTAAACCTAACACTAACCCTAACCCTAACCCTAACCCTAACCCTAACCCTAACCCTAACCCTAACCCAAACCCTAACCCTTACCCAAACCCTAAACCTAAACCTAACCCTAACCCTAATCCTAACCCTAACCCTAACCCAAAAACTAACCCTAACTCGAACCCTAAGCCAAATCCTAATCCTCACCCTAACGCTAACCCAAACCCTAAACCTAACCCTATTCCTAACCCTAACCCTAAACCTAACCTTTACCCAAACCCGAACCCAAAACCTAACCCTAACCCTAACTCAAACTCTAACCCTAACTCCAACCCTAACCCTAACCCAAACACTAACCCAAACCCTAACAATAACCCTAACCCTATTCCTAACACTAACCCTAACCCTAACCCTAACCGTCACCCTAACCCTATTCCTAACCCTAACCCTAAACCCTAAGCCTAACCAATACCCTAAACATAACCTTCACGCTAACCCTAACCCTAACCCTATTCCTAACATTAACCCTAAACCTAAACTTAACCCAAACCCTAACCCAAACACTAACCCTAACCCTAACCCAAAACCTAACCCTAAACCTAACCCTAACCCTTGTCCTAACCCTAATCCTAACCCTAACCCTAATCAAAACCCTAACATTAAACCTAACCCTAACCCTAACCCAAAACCTAAACCTAACCCTAATCCTAACCCTAACCCTAACCCTAACAGAAACCCAACCCCTAACCCTAACCCTAACCCTAATCCTAATTCTAACCCGAAACCAAACCATAACCCTAACCCTAACCCTAAACCTAACCCTAAACCTAACATTAACCCTAACCCTAAACCAAACCCTAACTCCAACATTAAACCTAACCCTAACCCTAAACCCAACCCTAACCCTAACCCTAACACTAACCCTAACCCAAAACCACACCGAAACCACAAACCTAACTCAAACCCTAACCTTAAACCTAACCCAAACCCAAACACTAACCCTAACCTTAACCCTAAACCAAACCCTAAACCTAACAATAAAACTAACCCTAACCCAAACCCTAACCCTAACACTAACCTAACCCCAACCCTAACCCTAACACTAACCTAACCTTAAGTCAAAGCCTAACCATAACCCTAACCCTAACCTTACAACAAACCCTAACCCTAACACTAACCCTAATCCTAACACTAACCCAAATCCTAACCCTAACCCTAAACCAAACCAAAACCCTAACCCTAACTCTAACTCTAAACCTAAACCTAACCCTAATCCTAACCCTAACCCTAACCCTAATCCTAACCCTAACCCTAACACAAACCCAACCTCTAACACTAACCCTAACCCTAACCCAAACCCTAACCCTAAATCTAAACCTAACCCTAAACCTAACTCAAACCCGAACCCTAACCCTTACCCTAACTCAAACCCTAACCGTAATCCTAACCCTAACCCTAAACCAAACCCTAACCCAAATCCTAACCCTAACCCTAACCCTAACCATAACCCTAAACCTAACCCTAAGTCAAACACTAACCCTAACCCTAACAAAAACCCTAACCCTAAACCTAACCCCAACACTTATCCTAACCCTAAACCTAACCGAAATAATAACACTAACCCTAAACCAAACCCTAACCCTAACCCTAACCCTAACCCTAACCCTAACCCAAACCCTAAACCTTACCCAAACCCTAAACCTAAACCTAACCCTAACCCGAATCCTAACCCTAAACCTAACCCAAAAACTAACCCTAACCCAAACCCTAACCCTAACCCTATTCCTAACACTACCCCTAAACCTAACCTTAACCCAAACCCTAACCCAAACCCTAACCCTAAACTTAACCCTAACTCAAACGCTAACCCTAATTCGAAGCCTAACCCTAACCCAAACACTAACCAAACCCTAGCAATAACCCTAACCCTAACCCTATTCCTAACACTAACCCTAACCCTAACCCTAACCCTAAACCTATTCCTAACCCTAACCCTAAACCGTAACCCTAACCAATACCCTAAACAAAACTTTCACGCTAACCCTAACCCTAACCCAAACCCTAACCCTAACCCTAAACCTAACCAAAAACCTAAACCTAACCCTAACCCTAACCCTAACCCAAAACCTAACCCTAACACTACCCCTAACCCTAACACTAACCCAAATCCTAACCCTAACATTACCCCAAACCAAACCCTAAACTTAACTCTAATCCTAACCCTAACCCTAATTAAAACCCTAACATTAAACCTAATCCTAACCCTAACCCAAAACCTAAACCTAACCCTAATCCTAACCCTAACCCTAACCCTAATCCTAACCCTAACCCTAACCCTAACACAAACCCAACCCCTAACCCTAACCCTAACCCTAACCCAAACCCTAACCCTAAACCTAACCCTAACTCAAACCCTATTCCTAACACTAACCCTAACCCTAACCCTAACCCTAAACCTATTCCTAACCCTAACCCTAAACCGTAACCCTAACCAATACCCTAAACAAAACTTTCACGCTAACCCTAACCCTAACCCAAACCAAAACCCTAACCCTAAACCTAACCAAAAACCTAAACCTAACCCTAACCCTAACCCTAACCCAAAACCTAACCCTAACACTACCCCTAACCCTAACACTAACCCAAACCCTAACATTAACCCTAACCCTAACCCTAACCCAAACCCTAACCCAAATCCTAACCCTAACCCAAAACCTAAACCTAACCCTAATCCTAACCCAAACCCCAACCCTAAACCTAACCCTAACCCTAACCCTAACACAAAACCAACCCCTAACCCTAACCCTAACCGTAACCCAAACCCTAACCCTAAACCTAACCCTAACTCAAACCCTATTCCTAACACTAACCCTAACCCTAACCCTAACCCTAACCCTAACTGTATTCCTAACCCTAACCCTAAACCCTTACCCTAACCAATACCCTAAACATAACCCTCACGCTACCCCTAACACTAATCCAAACCCTAACACTAACCCTAACCGTAACCAAAACCCTAACCCTAACCCTAACCTTAACCCAAACCAAAACCCTAACCCTAACTCTAATCCTAACTCTAACCCTAATTAAAACCCTAACATTAACCCTAACCCTAACCCTAACCCTATTCCTAACCTTAACCCTAAACCTAACCTTAACCCAAAACCTAACCGTAAATCTAACCCAAACCCTAACCCTAACTCAAACCCTAACGCTAATACAAACCCTAACCCTAAAACTAACCCTAACCCAAATCCTAAACCTAACACTAACCCTAACCCAAACCCTAACCCTAACACTAACACTTACCCTAAGTCTAATCCAAAACCAAACCCTAAACCTAACCAAAACCAGAAGCCTAACCCTAACTCTAATCCTAACCCTAACCCTAATCGTAACCCTAACCCTAACACTAACCCAAACCCTAAACCTAACCCTAATCCTAATTCTAACCCTAACCCTAATCGTAACCCTAAACCTAACCCTAACCCACACCCAACCCCTAACTCTAAACCTAACCCTAACCGAAACCCTAACTCAAAACCTAACCCTAACCCTAACCCAAACCCTAACCCTAAACCTAACCCTAACACTTTTCCTAACCCTAACACAAACCCTAACAATAATCCTAACCCTAACCCTATCCCTAAACCTAACCCTAACCCTAACCCTAACCCTAATCCTAACCCTAACCCTAACCCAAAAACTAACCCTAAGCCTAACCCAAAACCTAACCCTAACCCTAATCCTAACCCTAATGCTAACCCTACCTCAACCCCTAACCCTAACCCAAACCCTAACCCTAACACTAACCATAACCCTAATCCTAAACCTAACACTAACCCTAACCCTAACCCTAACCCTAACCCTAACCCTAACCCTAACACTAACCCAAACCCTAACCCTTACCCAAACCCTAAACCTAAACCTAACCCTAACCCTAATCCTAACCCTAACCCTAACCCAAACAGTAACCAAACCCTAACAATAATCCTAACCATATTCTTAACACTAACCCTAACCCTAACCCTAACCCTAAACCTATTCCTAACCCTAACCCTAAACCCTAACCCTAACCAATACCCTAAACAAAACCTTCACGCTAACCCTAAGCCTAACCCTAACCCTAACCCAAACACTAACTCTAACCCTAAAACTAACCCTAACCCTAATCCTAACCCTATACCTAACCCTAACACTAACCCTAACCCAAAACCACACCGTAACCACAAACCTAACTCAAATCCTAACCTTAAACCTAACCCAAACCCAAAGCCTAACCCTAACCTTAACCCTAAACCAAACCCTAAACCTAACCCTAAACCTAACCCTAACCCAAACCCTAACCCTAACACTAACCGAACCCTAAATCAAACCCTAACCATAACCCTAACCCTAACCCTAACCCAAAACCTAACCCTAACACTAACCCTAACCCTAACACTAACCCAAATCCTAACCCTAACATTAACCCAAACCAAAATCCTAAACTTAACTCTAATGCTAACCCTAACCCTAATCAAAACCCTTACATTAAACCTAACCCTAACCCTAACCCAAAACCTAACCCTAACCCTAATCCTAACCCTAACCCTAACCCTAACCCTAACCCTAACCCTAACCCTAACCCTAACCCTAACCCTAACCCAAACCATAACCCTAAACCTAAACTTAACCCAAAACCTAAACCTAACACTAACCCTAACCCTAAACCAATCCCTAACTCTAACCCTAAACTTAACCCTAATCCTAATCCTAAACCTATCCCTAACCCTAACACTAACCCTAACCCAAAACCACACCGTAACCACAAACCTAACTCAAACCCTAACCTTAAACCTAACCCAAACCCAAACCCTAACCTTAACCCTAAACCAAACCCTAGACCTAAACCGTAACCCTAACCCTATTCCTAACCCTAACCCTAACCCTAACATTAACCCAAACCCTAACCCTAAACCAAACACTGAACCTAAACCGTAACCCTAACCCTAACCCTAACCCTATTCCTAACCCTAACCCTAACCCTAACATGAAACCAAACCCTAACCCTAAACCTAACCCTAACCCAAACCCTAATCAAACCCTAACCCTAACCCAAACACTAACCCTAACACTAACCCTAACCGTAATCCTAAACCTAACCCTAACCTTAACCCAAAAAGTAAACCTAACCCTAAACCTAACCCTAACCCAAAACCTAACCTTAACACAAATTCTAATCCTAACCCTAACCCTAATCCTAAACCTAACTCTAACCCTAACCCAAACCCTAACCCTAACCCTAACCCTAACCCAAACCCTAATCAAACCCTAACCCTAACCCAAACACTAACCCTAACACTAACCCTAACCGTAATCCTAAACCTAACCCTAACCTTAACCCAAAAAGTAAACCTAACCCTAAACCTAACCCTAACCCAAAACCTAACCTTAACA